>JAMJFZ010003581.1:3307500-3455000 GCA_026225945.1 Cricetomys ansorgei | reverse complement strand
TTGATGGCTCCATGGAGTGTTCTGCTCTTCCAGGAAACATCCAGACCTAGGGCTTTCCCTTCTTGGCAATGATGGCTTCCCTCACCAAGGAAAAGGGAGAGGGTGCTTTCTCTCTAGGCTAGGGGGTTTCTGATCCTTCTCTAGACATCACCCCCTGCCTCTGTGGATACCTGTATTGCAGTCAGAAAGCTCACAAAGCTCCCATTTACTAACCAGAGCAGACTAGAAACATAACAAGTTTCATAGGAAGTATAGAAGTTTCAAAGATCTTTTGGGCCTAGAATATTCGTTCATTCATTCAAGAACTTATTTGGAAAAAGTGTTGTCTCCCAAGCAGTGCTCTCAGCACTAAGGGATGGGCAAGATGGTCCCTATCTTCAGAGAGTGCCCATTCTCACCTGGGAGGCAGACAGTAACCTAGCACCATGAGGGATGAAAGGCAGTGGGGGGAAAATATAGCAGCAGTTGAATACACAGGCAGCTGAAACCTCTCTGCAGAGCTGGCAACTTATTTACTGTTGTTAAAAGAAGCTGTTCAGAAAACCTTATATAGATCTTAGACAGAATCATCCCAGGAAAAGGGAATGGAAGATAAAAAGACAGGTCATCCCCTCCGTTGTGTATACTCAGGCTACATTCAACCTCCTGCCATTCTTCATTCTCCAGGGACCCAGCGAAGTTTGTGTGTGTACATGTCTGAGTGTATGTCTGTGTAGTACGTGTATATATCCATTAAGTATTAATGTTAAGTATTAATCCTTTCTTCTTGGGAAATATTCAGAATTCTGTCTTCTGGATATTTCAAGACATACAACGCTTTACATACAAGGGAATGCCACGCCCCTCTTCTCTAGCTGTAAGAGGGAGTGTGTTGGCCACTGTAAACTCCATGCTCTCCACCAGGCCTTGGGTAACTACTTTTTCACCAACAGCTCCTCTGCCTTCACATTCCATATTGCCTTTATATTCCATGAATGTGGGAGTTCATTGGTGGGATAGCCGCTCTCTGTGTAATTTACTCTGTTTAACAGAAGGCCCTCCAAGCATGTTTGTACTGTCACCAATGATCACTCTTTAAGGTCACTCACCAGTCTTACTTTCCCTTCTCTGCTTTTGGGCATTTCCCAGGATCTTCCCTACCCATGTGACCTTGGACGCATCTCTTAACCTTCCTGGGTGCTCCGTAGTCATGCTGACACAAAGAACGTCTTGTGCAGTCTGTTTCTTTTCCTACAAGAGTACAGGTGACTAACTCACAGTCTGTGTCATGCTGGTGAGTGGGTTATGAAAGAGACCGGTGCTCTTCAGTCTCTTAGTACAGTGAGATCCCTTCAGCATTTGAACCACGGGCAATCTCAAACGACTTGCACTGTTTAGTGAGAGCAGTAGAAGGATGAAGAGACGGACTCAAGTGAGCACGTGGGTACAGGGTATCAGGAGCTGCCTGCAGGAGAAACTGGTGGGTACTTGTTAGAGCTGGGGAGGATTCCTGACCACTTCTGATGCTTTTCACAAGTGCTAGTTGAGGGTCTGGGTCTATTACCATATGGTAACATGGTTCTGCAGTTCTCCAGGAGTCATTAAAACCCATAAATCTACATGGTAACTTAGCCCAGTTTGTATTGCATGCAGCTTAATGGTTAGAAATGGAATAGAGTTATTCATGGTAATTCTTCAGTAGCCAAATGCGTAACTTAGCAAAAGTGTCATTCCCTATTCAATGACTATATTATCTAATGGTGTTTTGTTATACATATATAAACCAACTTTAATTTATGAAAACTAGAAGTGTGTGTGTGAGCGTGTGTGTGTGTGAAAGGTATCATCGTGCATATAGCAAATTCTAAACCAGTGGGAAAACAGGATTTATATGTGGACTAAGAATAATCTGATCTAGAATTGATACCATTTTGAAGATAATTTAAAATTTATGAATACACTCAAAATTGCAATACCAAGCTTTTTTTTTTTTTTTGCCCAAAATCAAAATGGCAAACAGGGGAGATAGTTTTGTGAAATGACAGATGCTACCTGAGAAGGGTATCAGGTGGATTTCTCAGCCAGCTGTCCCATCAGAGACAGACAAAGCGCACTAGTAGAAATTGAGGACATTGGTGGGCTGGAAAAGACAGCTACAAACTTGCCCGTCTGTTGCAAGATCTTTTTCACTGCTGGAAATTGAGACACTGACTGTAGTTGCTACTTATAACCTGAGTGTCAGTTTTACCAACAGAACAAATCACGTCATCTTCACCAAATGTATTCTCTTAGAAAAGCAGATTCTAATGTAGAACTCAGAGAACCCCCTTGGCGAATCCTTAATGCTCCTATTGAAGTACAAGTGCTAGTAACTCATAAATGGTCTGTTTGGTGTTTTCTGATGGATCTTGGAATTGATGTATTGGGAAGAAAATGACCATTGAAGTATTTGTTCTTACTTGGTTTGCTTAAGTTAAAAGGTTACTATATTTACTACATACCATCATTCCGTACTGAATCGTCCAGATTTCCAAGGGTTTATGGCAGCTGAAGGCATGGCATCTGTTTGAGATTTTTGCTTAAAATAGACCTTTTTGTGTTTTGGGATCTGTCTGAGCATCTTGTTATCCATTCTGTCTAGGAGGGAGGTTTGCTGGGCGCTCACAGTATACCATCCATGCACTTTCCTGTAGACTCAGTGAGGGGAGGGCTGACGCATAAAGAATTGTAGAACAGAGGTGATGGAGATAAAAAATAATGCAGTTCTATTTTGAGGCAAGTGCTCTTCAGAGTATTTAGAATTCAGATTTTTTTTTTTTCCCGGGAAGCCCATCAGCAAACTGAATCTCAAACTCTCAAGGGAGAAAATTTGGCCTGGGATCTTGTTCATGACACAAAACAAGATCTCTTGGTGTATTAGTACAGCCACATCAATAGTGCATCCAATAGAATCGATCTCTTCCTCTATAACTTCCCTGCACCTTTCATCAGCTACCCTCTTCTAGAACAGAATACATAAGGAATGAGCAGAGTTAAGAATAGCGGCAATATATTGATCATTCGCAATCTGTCAGGCACTATACCACGTACTTTTTCATTCATTCAGTCAGTCATCAAATATGTATTGAGGCTTTTCCAGGATCAAGTTCTCAGACTGGCTCTGGAGAGAGAGAAGAGCAGGCCTGTTGGCCACCAAACATCCTTGGCCTATGAGCTACTCAGTGCTCTCCGCTGCGCCCACCTTCCCCCCAAGGACAGTGACACTTTGACCTCCGAAGAGGCCTCTTTTGCTGACGAAGGTTACGTGGGTAACTTCTAGAATTACACATCCTGGTCGACTCCTCTAGTTGGCTATTTATAGGTGGTATGATTGTAGAAAAGAACCTTACTGATCTTATGGCTCAGTTTCCTCAATTTCAAGTGGGTCTAAATAATTATGGCTACATCAGAAGTTTCTGGAAAGGATTAAGTACGTTAGGGATGAGAGGAAGTAACATGGCAGCTGTCAGAGGAGACAGACAGACTGTGTGGAGACTCCAGCAGGTAAGTGCAGGTACTGCCACACTGAGGACCAGTTGTCTCCTATCAGGGAAGGGCATCCTCTCTGACCATGCACACTGCTTCAGGAGGATGTACACGGAGCAGGGAAGAGAGGAAGGAGACACACAGTTAGCCATCCAGATGCGCCATGATGGTGATCCATAGGGTGACATCTCCACAGCCATTAGCGGTTTTCTTCTATCTTCTATCTCGAGTTTTCTTTCCAAAGCTCTCTTTCTCTCCTTACACGTTCCTCATCAAACTTCTTAGCTGCGGTTGTGAACTGATCTTCACCCCAGTATAGCCATGCCCTCACTTGGGGGGACGCTGAGATCCCACAGCCTTACCACAGAAGCCACCAGCTCTGCATGCAAACAGACTACAGTCAAGGGTAATGTTCCCGTTCTTCTTGTGTTTTTTTCCCTTCTCTTAGTTGTAGTTTTCCTGATTCTTCTTCCTCCATGGGGAAGGACCCTCTAAAGCATGGGACTGCAGGAACAGGGTGGTCTGGATACAGAGGTACTGCCCCCATTCCCCAGATACAAACAATATGGTATAAGGAAACTTCTAATCCTTCCTGAAGGGGAAGCAGTGGGCGGAACTAAAAGTCAATCAGTCATAGAACCCTTGCCCCAGCCAGGATGGAACCTAGAGATTTGGTGGCTCCTGTTAGACTCAGGAAGAACCCCAAGTCCTTGTTGGGGTTCTCCAGGCCCACATACCTACCCCCACTGTCCTGCTGACATCGCCTCCCCTCCTTCTTTGTTCCAAATGCTCTCTAACCATACTCTCCTGGCCCTCACACATCCACATGGCTTGCTCCTCACTTTCTACAGTGCCACCGATTGTTTTCTGAGGGTGTAGAGTGCAGTCTCAACTAATTCACCCTATCACTGAGTAGGACTTTGAGCTTCTAATCCTCCAGCCTCCTCTTCCCAAGTACCGGGATCACAGGCATGTGCCACCATGTTCAGTTTATATGGCACTTGGGATTGAACCCCAGGCTTCCTGCATGCCAGCAAGGACTATACCAACCACATCCCCCTCCCCTAGAGCCCTTGATTCTTGATCACCATTGATCATTGATTCCAGTAGCACAACCCACTGGAACTCTCCACTCTTCTCTTGGCTTTGCTTTCAATACAGTCACAAGGTGGCGTTTTGTGGGTTTACTTATTCATTGTCCAGGTTCTCCACTGGAGTGCAGATATCAGGAATGCTGTTCTCTTTGCCCACTGCTGGGTCTGTCCCGAGAGTGTGTTGGCCATCGTACAAAGACACTGTCTGTTAGTAGAAGTACAGTGGGCTTCGAGTTGCTTACACCACTTCTTGGAAAGGGCTGGGCAGAAACTCTAAACCTAAGTTGCTTTAATAAGAGGGAACTTTACATGAAAATAACAGAGGTTTCAAGGCAAGATGCCCATTAAGGAAAGAAGAGGTTGAGCTCAGAGCTCATTTATTCAAAAGTACCCTTAAACACCTCCTTCTGAGCAAGGACGCTAAAGGGAATTACAGACTGATCTCATCACAGTAATGCTAAACTGTAATTACAATACTTTCAATATTGACCTTCAGATCTCATTTCTACTTTAAAACTGTGGAGATGGCTGGAAATTAGATTAATTGCCCAAGCCGAGTTCAGTTTCTCTTTTGCTTCGCAGGCATCTTGCCCTAAAAATTCTGCTCTGTACCACTCTCCTCGGATGCTTACTAACGTCTGTCATGAAAATAGTATTCAATTCCAGAATATTTAAAAATAAAATTTGTACTAAAAGCCCTACTGTCCAGTGTCTGAATGAATAAGCAGTAAATCCCAATTATTGATTGGAAAGATAGTGGATGGCCTATTTTATATTTTTCCCTTTGAAAGGAAGTGCTCCATGTGTTGTGGTCAGCAAAATGGTGCACTAGATGACTAAGCATGTTATTAACAACAGCTAACGTTACGCAGCCTCGGAAGACTTGAACACTCTGAAAGAGCTCTACCCCTTGGCCCCTCTTTGATGTGTTTAATTCAATGTAAAGTCTGGTAGAATCTCCCAATTATATAGCAAAGGCGAGAGCCAGGTTTGTCCATGTTTTAAGTATGCATGTGTTCCTGTGTGTGGAAGCCAGGGGCTCTCACTGCCCAGGAACTTAGGAATAAGGGCAGGATGTCTGGTCAGCAAGCCACAGAGAGCTTCCTGTCTTTGCCTCCCCAGCATTGGGGTTTTTACACAGGTTCTGGGGATCCAACTCAGATCCTCATGCCTTTAGGGCAAACAGGTCACTGATGAAGTATCCCTGCTTCGAGCATATCACATTTTGCATTGGACTTTGTTGCAGAGGTATGATGGGAAGCTGTTTGGTCTTTGGAGGCAGAGAGATATGGTTCCTCTTACTTATGGATTTCCCCTTATGTAAGAAGAAAATACACCTTGGATGAAGGGTTGTTGGGATGAAGATGATTCGTCAACAGAGGGCATGATGACTGATGCCTTCATGGGGCTTCAAGAACCATAGCTTCTCACTGATGATGGATCATGTGACATAAAGTAGGAGGTACTTGTACACAGGGGTGCTGGAACCAGAGGCATAGCCTCAACCTTCCAACTGGTGCGGGAATGAAATAGAAGCACAGAAACGAAGAAATGTCTTGGTTTACTCTGGTTCCATTTTTTGTAAGGCAAGTAGTGGTTATAAGCTGGTATTCCGGGGTGAGAGGGGGGCATTCCTAAGAGGTAATTACTGAGTTATAGCTTTATAGGTTACACAAGTCCTCACTAGGTAAAGAAGAGACAGGAAGAAGGGATGGTACCCCAGGAAGAGCCAGCACCAGGGTGGAGATGCCAGGGGGGGCGATCTAGGAAGCAGATACCTGGGCAGATATGAGGTCATACCAAAAGTGGGCTCACATTAGGAAGGAGTTTGGAATTCATCCTCAACTTAAATAGGACTGGGCTATGGAAGCATTTTTGGCAGATCAGAGACCTGTCCCCTGGTTGGACTAGAAGTTCTTGCTGGTTATATTGTGATTGTGGCCTAATACTGCCAAGAAGGGAACAGAGGGTAAATGACTACAGCATCCCAGACAGCGAGAGCCCATGAGACTCAACTTCTAAGACCCAAGATCGTTGAAGCATGCTGATTGCCTTCTGGTTATTTCTCTACCTCTCAAAATGAAGGAAAAATTTAAAATAGGAAAGCAGCCATCTTGAGAATGTGATTAGGTTCCCATTCAGTGGGGTTTGTAGGGGAGGATCACATGTTAATATGTTCTAGTGTCATACTCTAAACCAGGCTTCAAGCTCCCTGGTCCTTTGTGCTCCCTGTGGACAAAGCAGAGAGCCTTGGAATCACAGATGGGTGTTATTCACATACCCTGATGGCCTTCACATTCCTAATAACTTCAAATGAGAAACCCAGTGCTGTCCAGTGCTGCATCTAGACTATTCTAGGTGATTTTGGAGGCAGAATGAAACACTTCTTATTCATTGCTTTCTTCATATGTAAAAAGAAGAGAAAAGTTTAGATAAAGTGCAGTTCAGGCATACATACAACCCCTCCTACACACAGGCCCAGAAATCCACTTACTACTACTAACAAACATTTTCTCAAAGCTGGTCATATTCAAAGGAAAGTTCAATGTCATGTCCTTTCACTGAACTGTCGCAGCATTCCCCAGTCTCAGCACAGTGGTCCATGCTGAGTAGATGCGGGATAAAGGCTGAATGAGATGGGCAGATGGATGCAGATGGCTAGAGGGTGAGCCGCCCCCAAGCCCTGGAAGAGGATGAGCCGCCCCCCAGCCCTGGAGGAACAGACTCCAGAAACTGCACTTACCACTCTATCCCACGTTCAACTGGATAGAGTGTGACATTTGCACCCATCTCTGTGCAAGAGGGGCTGAGAACATCACCTCGTTCTGGGTGGCCCTATGCCCAGGTACAAAACCAGGATTATCTCATACACAGAGGAAGAGAAAGTGGATATTCGAACACCAGCGGTAATTTCCGTGCAGCTAACAGATGCATCCTTCAAATGGAAGACTTGATAAGTCCAGTCCCAGTTTTATGTCTGCTGAGTAGAAGAAGCTAGTGAGCCCTTAAAGCACATCTCAGGATTCCAGTCTGACTACAGCTTCTGGGTCCGCTGGTGAGATCAGAGCTCAGCGGGCACCTTCTCTAGTCAACCTCCAGACCCTGATGTTTTCTGTAGGTGACCGTTAAAAATGGCTGTTAGCTGACAGGTTATAGAATCACCTATGAGACAATATCTCCGGGTGGGGCATGACTGTAAGGAATTTTCTAGGTTAGGTACCCTGAGAAAAGGTGGACCCACATTTATTGCGGGCAGCACCTTTCTATGGAGTGGGGTCCTGTACTGAGTAAAAGAGGGAAAGCAGGTTGAAAAACAGCCCTCATACTTCCTGACTGCAGCTGCTTGTCACCAGCTGCCTCAACGTCCTGCTACCGTGATTTCACCACTGCGATGTTCTGTGAGACAAAATAAACTTTCCCTTCCTTAAATTGCTTTTGTCATCCATTTTGTAGAGGCAGCGAGAAAAGTAGCCAATGCCTTGTTCTTCCTTGAGAGTGGGGATCTCACACACTGCTTCACCTGACTGCTGTCTATTTGCATAGTTCCCTCCCTTTTGTAGACTGGGCTGGCCTCATTCTCACAGCGATCCACCTACCTCTGTATCCTGAGTGGTGGGATTAAAGGCATGTGCCACCATTGCCCAGCTTTGTAGATGCTTATTAACAGATCGTTGAACCCTGAGTATCATTTGGACCCTCTGCAGCCATTGTTGAAGGCTTGTATGATATAGAATAATCCATCAACATTCTGTTGTTGTAAGAAAGCTTCTTCAGCCTTTTCCTACCCTTCATTAATATAATAGTAGCCTCTCTGATAGCCACGGGCTGTGCTGCTAAGTGACAACCAGAAGGTAGAACACTAAGTGGGTATAGACTTCAGGTATAGTCTCAGGCATTCCACTGTGGATGCTAGTGGACAAGAAAGAAGAAATGAATTTGGGGACAGAATTGCTCCCACTCGTTACTAGTGAGGCAGTCTTAGGAAGTTGTCTTTATCTCTGGATCACACGTATCTTCTCCACAGAGCAGATGGAGTGATGTTATCCTTCAGGGTGTTGTGACTGGAATACACACGTCCTTAAAGTATGTGGGTACCCAACAAACGGTTGTTGTTTTTCTAGTCTCTTTCTGTGGTGATGCAGACCCCTTGCATCTGTAGAGTCTATTAAAAATGACATTTTTGTGGTTTTTATGACTGTACCACGGCCTTCCGACTTCATGTTTCAGAACTGACAAACAGCATGTTCAATCCGCGTTTCTACTATTGACTCATTTCTACTTTACTTAGGTTTCGTACCAACTTGGAGTCCTTTAGGGCTTCTTCTATGTTTGGCCTCTTCAGCTGAGTCCTGAGTGGAAGGCCAGGCCTTCAGAGCTAGAAAGGAGACAGCTAAGAGCCTGTTTCCCAAGGTAGCCATCTCCTCTTCAGAGTATAGCCTCTCTTTGCATTCTTCCAGTGATGGGACCCTTACTACCCATGATCCTTCAGTTTTTTTTCCCCCCTGAAGCCCTATAATTATAATCCATGCATCACAGTTATGCTGTGTTTTGTAAAATGGCAAACCAATGTGCTTTTCTGGCTAGTAAAAAAAAATGTTTGTTCTTTGATGACAATTACTTAGCCCTCACTAGATTTACTTGTGATCACTGATGGATGTGACTTCCTTTCTCCAGATTATCTGTTCTCAGGATATCAATCCAGTTCTTACTCCCATAATCGAGGTCTGGTTGACTTATGTTTCAAATGATCACCACTCCTCCCTTTTCTCACCTCTTCTAGCAGACCTGAATCATGACACTCCAACTGACATCAGGGCCCATCACCATCCCTGGGGAAAGGCAAGCTTTGTGACATGAAGGAAGTACTCGTATCAGCCGGCCGGTAGCAAAACTTGGTTGGAAAGTCAAGATTCCTGGCCTCAAACCTCCACCCTCACCCAGAGTCCTTGCTGGATGCTCGTTGCTGTGGGTCTTTTTCATTGATTGTTTATTGGACAGTTACTCTGAGCTGTCACAGTATTTCATAGTACAATTAGTGTTGTAACGGCTGTAATATGTGTTTGCTTCTTTCCTCACCCTGCTTGCTTTAAAGCAGCCCGTAAAGCCACAGGCTGACCACACAGCAGCCAGCCTCTCGGAGAAGATGCTAAAAGGTGATCCAAAAACAAAAAGAAATCGCTTGAACCCCAACATGGCAATACATCCATTCCCACGCTTCCCCTCATCTCCTTTCTTTCTGTACTTTCAGTCGGAGAACTTATTCTTCAAAGACTTCATTCACTTACCTATTGTGTCCATTATGCGTTTCTTTTCGCTGGAATGCAAGCCTTTTATAGAGGCACAAATTTGTTTATGACTGAATCCCAGATCAGCGTGGAAAAGGAACACAGAAAATATGTACTGAATAGTTGAATATAAATACTGAGGGAATCATATCACCGTATGAATACAGGCGTTCATGTCTATTATTCCCAGCTCCCACCAGGGCCTCTTCTTTCCCTGTATGTATACTTTCCCTTTACTCCTAGCTAGTGTCCATCTGGCCCTGAAGCCTTAGATCGTCAACATTTTGATTCTTATAAGAGTCTTAGTTGACCTGTGAGGCACGTCTGCCGCTTCTTGTTCAATGCTGACACTCTTTACTGCAATGTGCTACAGTGCCCTCTAACACAAAGAGTACGCTCTTTAAAGTCAGGGTTCTTGTCTTCCTTCATCTGTGTTCTCCATCACCAAGCATGGACAAAGCATAATATAAATAGTTAACAATGATTTATAAAGGCTGTTTTCAGAGCCAGGCATGGCGGCGCACACCGATAATCCCCAAACCCATGAGGCTGAGACAGAAAGAAGCTGAATTCAAAGCCAACTTGTGCGATAAAATAACACTTGTTAGAAAATACAGTTTCAGTGAATATTTGGAACCATGAGAATAGGCATGAACTAGCACTGAGGAGATCTAAAGACAAAAGTTCAGGCAATCTTTGTGGAGTGTCCATTATAGTCCAGACACTGTCTTAGACTCTGATGATACTGGGGAAACCAGCGTTCCTTCTTGGGGTTTCTTAGCCTCATTATTAATATAATTTTTAAAATGGATTCAAATGGAAGACTAAGGATAATTTTATTAGAGTTTAAAAGATAAACCCTTGCCAGGTGGTGGTCGTGCACACCTTTAATCCCAGCACTTGGGAGGCAGAGGCAGGCGGATCTCTGTGAGTATGAGGCTAGCATAGTCTACAGAGTGAGTTCCAGGACAGCCATTCAGAGTTACACCAGAGAAACCCTGTCTCACAAAAAAAAAAAAAAAGAAGAAGAAGATAAACCCTTGGGAAGGCCAGTGGTAAATCTTAGCAAGCCTCAGAGCAGGAAAATGGAGGAGAAGAAAATCAGGCCAATTAGCTGAAGAAGGCATAGAGATCAGACACGTGGTGGAGAAGCAGCCATGTGATGTATGCGGGGCGTGGGGGCGGGGTAGACAAAAAGAACAAGACATCCCAGAGGACCTGAAATAGCATACTAATGTTCAGGCCAGTCTCTGAAGGAGAATATAGAAGAGAAGAGAAGGGGAGGAGAGGGGAGGGGAGGGGAGGGGAGGGGAGGGGAGGGGAGGGGAGGGAAGAGAAGAGAAGAGAGGGGAGGGGAGGGGATGGAAGGGAAGGGAAGAGGAGGGGAGGGGAGAGGAGAGGACAGAAGAGAAGGGAAGGGAAGGGAAGGGAAGGGAAGGGAAGGGAAGGGAAGGGAAGGGAAGGGAAGGGAAGGGAAGGGAAGGGAAGGGAAGGGAAGGGGAAGGGAAGGGGAGGGAAGGGAAGGGAAGGGAAGGGAAGGGAAGGGAAGGGAAGGGAAGGGAAGAGAAGAGAAGGGAAGAGAAGAGAAGAGAAGAGGAAATAGTTACACCTGTCTGAGATGATCACGGCTGCTCATGTGGACCTATGCTAGGAGTGGGACTTCTGGGAGGGGAAATGTGGTGTCTCATTAAAAGAATAATTGCTCCCTTATCTCTTTAGCATGGCTGAAGGGGAACATGACTTCCTAGGGGTAGTCTACTTGCCAGGTGATTGACCAGGCCCAACTGGAATGGTAGGTCTCCCTCCAGACCAGAGATTCTATTTTGTTGATGAGAAGGAATCTCCTTTTAATGGCCCCTTGTTGTACTCTAATGTAAAAAAGGTTTTCATCAAACAAAGTAATAAAAATACTTCCTGTTAAACATTCTCTAGTGGTAGAGAAGAAATGATGAGCAAAGTCATAAAGTTCAACAATTTACTGGGAATGATGTGTGTTAGAAGAAAAAGATCTAGGACAGGAAAGATGGGGACTGACTCAGGTAGACATCTTCCCTACAGCGGCGGGTGGGCTTACTAAGGAGATAGCACACTTTTTAGCGGAGACTGAAGCCTTCCAGAAACAGAGCTCCTACAGCGAGCAAGGCACTGCTCTGAGGCTCAAGAATTCAAAAATAGAGTCTCTCTAGCGAGAAGACTGGCACGTCAACCAGAGTACAGGAAGTGTGAGCGGAGCCGCCGAGATAAAACGGGATACCAGTGGGCTTTGTGAATACAGAAAGCCGGCTTTCCAAATGCTATGTAAATGTCACCGTCCCTGTCCTCCTTGTCATCGCTCTTGTCCCACCCTGCCCTTTTCCTGGTGCCTCATTTCCTTTAGAAGCGCCCCTGCTGCTGGCAGGATGGTACCCCTGGTAGCATGTGCATTTATTCAGATGAATTATAAAAGTTCAGCTCTCTGGGGCTATAGGAATATTGAGGGTTTTATAGGGCAACCATTGTTCTAGAACGTTCAGCCACAGCCATGGTCACTGTGGACCTGCAGAAGGCTAGGAGGAAGGGATCTGAATGGAATCACCTATTGACAAGACTCCTTGAGCTAGCCCCCACTTGAGGCCACACAGCTCCTCAGATGTCAGCTTCTGCTGTCTCACTGCTTCCTGCTCACCATGCTCCCTTCTACCAGCAGTGTGTGTGTGTGTGTGTTTGTGTGTGTTGCACACAACAGCTCTGCTCTACTGTGCACACACTCCACATCCTACTGCTTTACCTGGCTCTTGCAGTACCCGTTAAAGGCTCTCTCCTGGACACCTCAGCAGTGTAGACTGAGTACTTGTGCTCACCAGGAACTAGATCCAATGTAGAGGCTATAACCAAAGAGGTCCAGCTGAGAGCAGGACAATGCCCCCGTTGTGGGAAGATCAGCTTCTTAGCATGTTTCCTGAAGACCAAATTGGTCTACGTTTAGTGTCGTAGCCTAGGAACGTCCTTATAGTCTGATCCAGGTCTTGGCCCCTCCTCATCAACTGTCTACAGAGAAATACCTTCAGCCCTGTGGTTACTAGAGAGCTACGTTGATTCTGGAATAAATGAATGAATTAGCTGTCTTGTGTTAACTACTCACACTAAAAAGTGTGCATTTTCCTTTGAAGCTATAAAAGAGTAGAAATTGACCCACATTGGGTCAATCTGATGAAGCTACATCCATTAAACAAAAGTCCTATTCATTGTCATCTTAGCCTGGGCTCCCCAGGGAGCTGAGCCAATCACTAAAGCTAAGTGCCATTATCATGGTAACTGGGAACCAGGAAGGAGGGTTAGGGGCTGAGTAGCATGGAGCACAGAGGAGGAGCTTACCAGACCAGGTATGGTGTAGATCTCCACTATCAGAATTGGTTGCTGAATTCCATGCAAAGCTTAAGAAACTGTATAGGGCACAGTAAAGAATATTTTGTGCAGAGAAAGAAAGAACATTTACCCTTCACTGCCAGGCTCCATGGGAGCTTCTTCCCTTCAGAGAGGGCACCTGTGAGTAACAAGTGAGTTCTTAAGGTGTGTCAGCAAAGAAGCCTGGGATGGAAGGGGACAGACAAGGAGGAGAAGCCCCCAAGTTGCAAAGTGTATAAAGTTAATCAGAACATGCGTAGGGATAGATGGTGCAGCGATGACGGAGCTGATAGGGGAGAGGGTATGCGACTGTGGTGTGATACCCTGGGATGATCTAATGCGGCCACTGGGAAGTTCTCACTCTTTGTTAGCAATCCACCTTACTCTAAGAAAGACATAGGGTTGTTTGTATCCCTACCAACTGCATGCTTCTCTTCAGGAGCCCCCATTCCATAAGAGCCACGAAAAATATAGTCACTATTCAATGAGGCCTTGAACCCCACCTTCCTCAAAAGCCTGGAGATGCTTCTGATGAAAAGCTTGTGAGTCCAACAATTTGATAGCTGGTCTGTCATTTTCTCTCAAGCAAAAACTTCCCTTTCAGTCTTAACTGTAGATTCCTTTGTGTTATTGTTGGCTTTGAGGGGGCAGCTGAGATAGTCCTGTAGCAGAGGCTGGCCTTGAACTCCTGAGCCTCCTCCCCTCACGTCCTAAACGCTGGGATTGCAGGCATGCTCCGCCGCGTCCTGACGCCTACCGTCTCTTCCCCCGCTTCCACTCCCATCAGTACCATCTTGTTACTTCTTTTCTAACCTCTCATCATCCCTGTCCTCCTGTAGCTGACAAAAAAGTAAGTTATCAGCATCTCTCAGACCTGCTAAGTCAGCAGGGAATGGCTAGATGGCTCTGGGCTTCCTGAGTTAAAAGAGACAAGGTCTGGAGACGAGGTAAAGAATTCTTACCTAAGACCAATGAACACTGAATGTAATAGATGGAAAACCGGACTTCAAAACGAAGAACTTGGCCGAGTGAAATGGCTCAGCGGGCAAGGGTGCTTGCTATCAAATCTGGCCGTCCCCAGATTGTACATGGTGGAGGGAGAGAAGCAATTGGCACAAATTAGCCTCTGGACCTCCACATGCATGCATGCCCACACATATATTGATAATTAATAAATAAAAATAAATAAATAATAATAAATAAAAGAGCATTTTAAAACACTTCCTAGTCATTGGAAGCAAGAATAAAAAGCAAGGCTTCAGCATAAGAAAAGACATTCATGTTTTATATGTCTGGCAGTGGACATGTCCCCAGAATATATTTTTTTTAAAAAAAAGGAATTGCCAAATCAAGCAGATGAAAAATCCAATTAAGAACTGCGCAAACTACTTGAGCAGACATTCATAAATGAAGATATCGAGGTGAAAAAGAAATGTTAGTCTTCAAGGAAATGCTAATTGAAATCCTACCGAGACACCGTTACACAGTCAACAGAGTGGATAGAAGCAAAGAGGCAGCCAGTGCCAAGCATTGGCAAGATCACGTAACAACTGGAACGCCCATCCATTCCCAACAGGGGGGCAAATTATTACAGCTGCTTTGGAAAGCCGTTCACAGTGTTTTCCAGAACTGAATATATGTCCTGCCCTGAGATCCAGTGATTCAAATTTGTGAGATAAATAAGCGCATATGCCTACCAGAAGACAGAGACAAAAATGTTTATAGACATCAACGCATGGCAGCCTAAAAGTGGATACTTCAAATGTCTCTACGAGGAGAGCAGGCGCCTGAGTTTAAGTTACATGGCAGATGGTTACACTCTCCTGTTAGAGCATAAAAGGAAGCAGGCTTGCAACTACTTACTCCCAGGGGCTAGAGAGATGACACAGTGGTTAAGGGCACTGACGGCTCTCCAGAAAACCTGGGTTCGATTCCCACCACCCACAAGGCAGCTTCCAACTGTCTGTAACTCCGGTTCTAGGGGATCTGACATCCCCACGCCAATGCACATGAAATAAAATTAAATAAATTAAATAAATACTTATTTCCTATGTACACAAAGTTTGAGAATAGACAAAACTAATTTATAGTGGGAGGAGGTTCGTGGCTAGCCAGGCATCATGGAGCCTTCTAAGGTCCTGTAGGTGGGCGGTGGTTTAAGCTGTGGTTAGTTGCTCTATACTATAACTTCCCAGTGGAGTTGGTATGCTTTGTCTGTGTATCTTAGACCTCGAGAAAAATAAAGAAGAAGCAAAGTTCAGGACAGAAAGTTGATGAGCCATCTTGCTAGGAAGGGGGTCCAGGATGTCCTATGGGATGAGGGAGGCAGCCACACCCTAAGGAGATTAGACACAGACCGGGAAACCCAGCCTTTGAAGTTTACCTCTAACAGTTAGCCAACTGATACTGCAAAGTAACCCATTCAGGCCTCTGTTTCCTCATCTGGGAAATGGCTGGTTGCAAAGGATGCAGCCAGACCCATGGCTCTAATGACTTCCTTTCCTCCCAAGGCCCAGATGAAGACAAATGCCTTGTACTGGTCCTGCCCTGCTCAATGACAGGGGGCCCTTGGAAACGGGGGAAGGAGCAGTAGTCTGCTCAGCCTACTTAGAGGTCTCCCGGGGGGGGTGGCTGGGTTTTGTCACTGCTGCAGTGAAGGGAGAAAGTAAATAAATTTCTGCAGTGCTGGGTCTCCCTCCCCTGCCATGCACCATGAACCTGTTTCACGGCTTTACTGGCTCATCTCCTGTCAGGTGACGCAGGCTCCCAGCAGTGCAGTGCAGTGGTTAGCCAACGCAATAGGTGTGAGGACCCAGACCTAGCACTGAACACCACAGGTCCCATTGGTCCCTGAGCCCCAACTGCAAAATAAAGTGGTCACCAACACGCTTGTGAGAAGAAATGAGATGAAACGTGTAATTCATGCCCACTGAGGTCACTACTGGTGCCTTCTGCTTCAGCAGAGACCATAGGGATTGATTTTTTAAAAAAATTTTAAAAAGGTGCTTAGTTGCATAAAGCAGCAAGGCAGGAAATAACCTTAGAAATGATCTTGTCAAACATCATGGATTTCTTAAGGTCTGGGAGGGAATCAAATAATACTGGCTGAAAAGCTCACTTGGGCAGAAGAATCAGCTCATTAAGAGAACAAACGGGTGTGTTATGCACTTGCAGCAAAATTTCAACGTGGCGCAGAACAGCAGGACTCGCGCTACCCTGAGGACTTGGGCAGCCCGGTCTGCAGATCCTCGCCTGGGTGTCACAGTTAATGGGACTCAGCTGTGATGTCTCCTGGTGCCAGGACTCAATGTTATGGTTCGCTGTCTAATACAGCCTTTGTACTCCACCCGGCCAGAGGAGAACTCTAAGCTAGCCCCACAGAAACCCGGTTTTCCTACCACTTTGTCCTTCTAGGAAATTAACCTGTCAGTCAGTCAGTTATTCAAGTCACAGTCACATGGTTCTGCATGGACTAGTTGCTCTGCCATGCCAGTTCAGCAGACCAAGTCCAACTCTAAGCTCCACCTCGTACCCCCTCCACAACAGCCTCTCTCCAAGCATCTTCCCTCACGTGAGATGTTTTTGTTTGTAAATTTTGTTTCTCTACAATTTCGTACAGGCAACACTATATATTTTATCCTTTACCCCTCTCCCATGTCCTTCACCCTCACCCCTACCAACCCCCTCCCTACTTGCCATTAGTCTCTTTTCCCTATTTATCAATTTTGCTTTTGTTTAGTGTCTCATAGACTCTTTAATCAGGGCCATGTTGGTGGTGCAGAGTTTCTGTTGTTGTTGTTGTTTTGAGACGGGGTTTCTCTTGTTTATAACTCTGGCTGTCCTGGAACTCATTCTGTAGACCAGGCTGGTCTCGAACTCACGGAGATCTACCTGCCCCTGCCTCCTGTGTGCTAGGATTAAAGACGTACTTTCACCACACCTGGGCTGTGATCCTGAGTTTGGAATTTACCATTAGAGCCTGGGGGACTCAACAGGGGTATAAAACTGGGTATCATGCCTCCCCTGCTCCCAGAGTCTGTTGCCAACAGATCAACAGTATATGGTAGGGCCTCTGGAGCCATCCCCCTCCTCCCCCATAGCTGACTGTTAAGAAGGCTCGATTTCTAGGGTCCCAGTCAAACCGCTGCTATAGGTCATGGCTGTCAAATCCGTATCGTTCTTGGAAGATGGTATTTGCAGTCCCTCTCCCCATCCTCGGGCTCTTTATCTTTCCTGCCCCTCTCATGCAATGTTCTCTGGTATAGATGCAGATAGCCTGTAAGACATTCCCAGCAGTCGAATCCTGCTAGTTTCTGTAGCCAAGTGCGCTTCACCTTTACTTGTTGAAATACACCTCAGGGACCCCAATCCCTTTTTGATCCCTAGGTAACACTGGAAACTGGAACAGAGACTCATTCTGTCTTATCTTTGCTAAGATGGGGTCTCATGTAACCCAGGATAGCCTCAAATGTTCTAGTTAAGTAAGAGTGACCTTGGACTTAAGAGTCTTCCTCCCTTACCTCCAAATTGCTGGGATTACAGGCATGAACAGCCACATGCAGTTTATGGGATGCTGGGGACAGAACCCAGGGCTTTGTGCACACTAGGCAAGCACTCTACCACATCCAGCCCTTTGCAATAGCTAGAGGTGCTTGCTCGCACGCTGACTCTCAATCCAGCCTCAGCACTGAAGGCAATTTTTTCAAAAACACAAACTGGGTCATGCCTCTATATGCACAAAACCTTCTCAATTCCTGTTGCACTCAGGATAAACTAAAGTGGATATTATGGTCTAGGAAGACTGTGATTTGATCAGCTGTCTACCCTCTGAGCTCATTCTCTTACTTGGTATGCTCCAAGGCCTTCTGGCAGCTTCTCTGGGTTTTCTGTGGGGTTGGCTCTTGTTCCCAGGTTGTCCTAGTTCCCTGGAGGACCTCTCACCACCCAGCCTGAAGTAGCCTATCACACCAACATCCCCACATTCTCATCATCCCACAAGCTCTAGTAGAACATCTGCTCATCATCTGTATTCACCGATGGGTCATACACTCTGGGAGGACACCATCTCCACGAGGGTTGGTCAACAGAGACAGGACTGTGCCTTCAGTGGGTTCTCAGTGGGTCTGTATCAGCAGACTGAAGGAATGAATGGATGTATCCAGTGCCAAGGGGATCTGATGGTCCTGCCTTGGGAAATACAATGTCTATTTGGATCATTTTCTTGTAGCCAAGCTGCCAGGGTTCCTGAACACAAGTATGTATGGCTGTCTGGAAGGCCACCCAATGTTTATCTTTTCACTTCTAATTACCACCCTAAGAAGAAGTAATCCCATGGCACAGATGCAAACACCGAGGCCCAGAACAAATGTGACATTTTCAGTTATGGAATCCTGATATTTTCTGTTAGCCCAGTGTACTCGATCTGTTTTTGTTGAAACAACCGCCACATCTCTGTGTTTGAAAGCCAATAGTGTTAACTACATGTTGATAAATATTTCCCTTCATCCACACCTACTCCATTTTAACACCAGAGTCTGGATTCTCATTTCCTCCTACAAGAAAAGAAACACGGCCCAGATTTTCATCGTGAGGCAAGATGTCTCCGCGTTACCCACGCAGATTTTTCTTGCCCATTTTTTTTTTTTTTGGTACTTCTGATTTTCTTTAAATGACAATAAATCTTTGATGTCCCTTGGGTGGCCACCATCTTAGTTTAAATAGCATTTCTCTTCTGTTTGGTTTGTTTTTTTTCTTTTCACAGAACCTGGCTCTTGCTGTAAAACCTGGAAACAGGGATTCCCTTTCAGCTACTTCTTCCAGCTAAACGAACTCTTTAGAATGTGGTCATTTAATGGTGAAATATAAATATTTGTCCATGCCAAGAATTCATGCTTCATCTTAGTTACTTAGAATTTGCATCTATTTTCAGTCTAACGTTCCCTGTCGCTTATGTAGTTCTCTCTGAATTTTATCTAAGGAAATGCTTAGTATATCCTTTCAAATAAAATTTCAAAAGATTAAAAATTTGATTTGGTAGCAGTATAAACATATAAGCCTAGAGGTAAAACAGAATTAACTCCATTTTATTTGCTAATCTTATTTCTCAGGGATCTATGAGTTCACTTTCAGAGGGTTGGTTAGTGGGGCTGGAGAGGTGGCTCAGCAGCTAAGAGAGAGTTCCCTGCTCTTGCAGAGAATTCAAGTTCAGTTTCCAGCACCCGTGTCAAGTGGCTCACAACTGCCTGTGATCCCAGCTCCAGGGGACCCAACGCCTTCTTCTGGTCCTCACAGGCACTGAACTCACATGGTGCACGTACACACACACATATTTAAAGATAAAATAAATCTTTCCAAAAAGAGAAAAAAACCCACAGAAATAGAACAAGTAGATAAACGTGATCATTATTTGAATAACTGTGTAATAAAGTCACCTTGGCTTTTTATTCTTCTCTCCATTATTTCGCTCTTAACCTATGGATAATATACAAGGTGTTGTTTGGGTTGGTATTTTGTTGTTATTGTCAACTGACACAATCTATAGTCACGTGGGAAGGTGGAATCTCAGCTGAAGAATTGCCTCAGATTGCTCAATGGTCAGGTATGTGAGAGACTCTCGTGGGAGGGCCCAGCCCACTGTGAGGGACATCACCGCCAGGCAGGCGAGGCTGGGTTCTATAAGAAAGCTGAGCAAGCCATGGGGAGCCAGTCAGTAGCAGCACTCCTCTGTGGTCTGCTTCAGTTCCTGCCTCCAGGTTCCTGCCTTGAGTTCCCTGTCTTCCCTCAGTGATGGACTGTGCCTTGAGAGTTGGGGGATGGAATCAAACCTTTTTCTCCCCCGAGTCAGTGTTTTGTCACAGCGACAGAGATACAGATGGTACAGATGGATTTGCACTTAAAATGGATTATACCGAGTAGGTGATGGAGTTCCTCTTATAAATGATGTGATCATCTTTATCCCCTGATTCATTTGTTCTGATCGATTACATTAAATGCAATGATTTGTGTGGTTGGGTTAAAGTAGACTATGTTTCCCATCTTTTTCTGTTCAACCTCTTTTGTCTCGCTTCTGATTTGAGGATTTCAATGGTTTCATTTCATTTTCGCTACTGAGTTCTTTTAATATTTTTTTCAAAATTCCTACCAGTCATCCTAGAATTGCCATAACCGTGAACATACAATATCGTGTGGATTAAGTTCAACTAACAGTGAACATAATCCATGCCTTAGTCTTTGTGTTTTATGACAAAGATGAATTAGATTCCAGTTCACTCACATTGTCATCTTAGAGTCACCTAAGCCATGAAGCTGTCTCCCTGATACTGTGTTCGTTTTTCTTAATACTTCTATCTACATAATAATAAATATAGAATGTCTACTGGGCACCAGACATTAATAGTAGAAAGGATGCCATTTACTGACTCAATCAATACTCACAAAAACTCAATGGGAAGAGATCCGTGACCTCATCCATGTGTTACGGATGAGCACAATGAGGCAAAAAGAAGTCAAAAGCATCTCAGCTGGGTTGCACGAGAGTCATGGACGATAATGCTTTTATCTTAGGAGATGATGACAGCATTGGGCTACATCCAATAGCAAGAGCTGAAGGAGGAACAAAGGCTTCTCGGTAGCTCAAGTTTCCCACAACTAAAGGAGGGAAAGCTATTCTTAGGACAGGGTGGTGATGTGAGCCCAGCTGAATCATCTTACGCAAAGAAGCCAGAATCCAATCTGGGCTGTAGGCTGCGAACGCGAATTGTGCTGATTTGGAATATGTGTCTAATTTGAACATTTAGCTTTCTTCTAAAGTTTTATGAGCATTAAAAATAATAGGATTCTAGCAAGTTCTCCATTTATGTATATTTAAGCCATCTTAAAATTAAAACAGCCTAAGCCAACAGTAGAGGTCTTTGTTTACGGGGTCTATGGAGTCTTTAATTCAAAGACACACCGATGGCCTGATTGCGATCCACTGTCACAGCTTCCCTAACGTCACCCAAGAAGGATGATAGATCTAAGAATCCATTGCTATCCCATTGCATGCTTGGTACAGAGATCCTTGAGAGGACCGATGAGTCCTACTGTCTGCCTTTGCGCTAGTGTTTGAAGGCAGAACCTTCCAGTTCTAGTCATGAAGCCACATAGCCCCGTACCACCTCTTGGAGGCTTACATTGATCATTTAATAAGTTAGAATAAAGCCTACTTTTAAGATTCTCTGTGATACTGAGCAGGAGCATAATGCAAATTAGATTTGGTAGAAAATAAAAAACAGTAAAGCATGATTACTGTTGCTGCAGCCACCGTTGCTACCATGAGCAACTTGGTACCAAGTTCTCGGTCAAGAACTACACATTCTAAAAATGTCTGCTTGAGAAGTACAGTGCACCCTTGATGCCACAGTCCCCAGAAACCACCCTTAGATCTAACCCTTAAGTTCTTATTATATCTGGTTTCTACTCTTTGAAGTCCTATAGCTTTTGAAGCTTCTCCAAGAAGGAGTGATGTGTATGGTATTCACCAAAGTCAGAATCTTCTGATCCATGAGACTATTAAAAGTTTACCGAAAATCAGAAAAATCTGGGTAACTACTTACCTGGGGTAACGACTACCAATATTATATGTGAACTGCAGCCATTCACAGAGAGGAAAGCGAACTTCAGCAACCCTAAGCCAGTCCTCTGAGAGAGCCTGCTACCTGCTGTGATTTACATTGTCCTCATAACCAACCCCCCACAGAGTCCCCCCAAACAGTTTTTAATTGCTTGAATATTCATATGCCATTACTGCCTTACCCAGGGTGACAGCTTTGACACCCACAGGAAATCAATCATGTTCACCACCAGGGGCGAACTGGGAAGCGTGCATTATATTATAGCAGAGTATTTGAAGGAGAGGCTATTTATAAATTATTTATTTTTAGCATCTTTATTCCCCTCCAAGCCGCTGAGAAGATAGTTACATTTCAGACACCAAAATATTAATGCCAGGCACTCTATCACAGAGGAGAGAGAGAATAGCCTTTGTAATGTCGTTGACTTAAATTAATGAGGCCCTTCTGCTGTGCCTTGGACTTTGAGGCCTTGGCCACAGCTCTCAGCCAGGTCGACCGTTGGTGGGAAGTGAAGCAGGTGGAGCGTTTTCCGGGGTGTTCTACTTCCGTCTCTCCACACTTTGTTCCCCATTCGAGGGAACTTTTCCCTTCAGACTCTTTTTCTTCCCTTCCTCCTAATGAACTGTTCTGGACTTCAAGAATTACATTTGAGGAACTTGTTTTAAAGGAAACTAAAGCTCATTCTTTTAGTTAGCATCAGTAGGAAGCGGTCTGAAAAATGTTTGTCTTGGAAAGTGGGAGACAGGAGAAGAACGAAATTCTTAATGCTCAAAGTATTGACTATTACTACTCTTTCTCAACAGAGTAGTATGATGCCCAATGACAAATGGTTTAGTACACAGAGGCATGTTATAATTCCATTTGGTTCTTCAGGAAAGCAAGCCTGTATACATATACATACATATATGCATACATATGTACACATATACCTATACTTACTCTGTGCTTCTGCTTGTGGGAAGTAATAATTCTTCTGGATGATTGCTTTGCGGTTCTGACTGGACTTTGCCAGAGTTCATATCTCATTAGGGACCCAGACCGTGGGTTGGTTGGCATGTCTGTATCCTCTGGGAGCTGTAGAGAAAAGGCTGCTGTTTAGATCTCATTCCTCACACCAAGGCCTGGAAGCTGCATTCTTGAATCTTTTCTGGAGTGACAGGTGATAGCATCTTCTCCTTTCACTGCCCTGGCAGAGCTCATAGGGAATAAGTCTGTCTACAGGACAGGTCTGTCTGCAGAACCTTTCATTCTGAAAGCCTTTCTTGGAAAAAGATGTTCCACCAGGTGCCTGATACAGGGAGGGGGCCGTCCTGTAGAACCATCGAGTTAAGGATCAGGATCCTAAAGGCTCATAAAGAGGCTCTGTAGAAACAGAGTCTTTATCTCAACTTCCTGCACAGAGCTGCACAGAAATAAGAAGGAACATGAAAAGAGTTTGCACTGCGAGGGAAAAGACTAGAGGGGATTTTAGAGTATCCCTTTGTTGTTGCATCTGGGTAGAACAGAAAGACATGGGCAGGACTCATGGGAAAGTTATATTTTAACTATATGCTATTGGGATGAGTCTTGCTATGGGTGATTGCTAGCATCTCTGTTCCATCTGTCTCTTGCTGAGATTTCCAGAAGACCAGAGTCACTTCTTCAAGAGATATTTATGCACAGATAAGAAGCTGGATTCCAGGCCAGAGAGAGGACTTAAATATTCCCTACAGCTACTCTTTCCATTATGGTTTCATTTTAATGACTTACGGTGGAGATGAGTCCTTTACATTTAAGCATAAAACATATGCTTAAGCATATATGACGTTAAATTTGACAAAGAACTATGTACCAAGTAAATTCAGCCTTAAGGGAGGTCAAAGAATCATCCAGACGCCGAAGTCAGATGGGACATCCTAAGGATTAATTCATCCCTCTGCATAATGTAATTACTTTTAAGTCATAAGGGAACATATGATGACAAAGTATTTCACCAGAGAATGCAATAAGAGAGGTCCTAAGGTCCGTAACATTTGCCAAGTCTTTACGATCCATCAAAGAGCTCTCTTTTTGACTCAGAACTCTGTAATGTCGATATTCCCAATGTGGCTCAAGTTCTCCCAGCTGCATGCATCTTTAATCACTCTTTGCATGTGTGTGTGTTGTACAAGTGTGCTCTGTTTTCTCTCTGTACGTGTATGTACTTGTTTGTGTAGGTGTGTGCACATGTGTGGGAAGGTACATGCGTCCCCATATGTGTAGAGGCCAGAGGTCAAAATCTTTTCTCTGTT
Source organism: Cricetomys ansorgei (assembly GCA_026225945.1). Taxonomy (NCBI): domain Eukaryota; kingdom Metazoa; phylum Chordata; class Mammalia; order Rodentia; family Nesomyidae; genus Cricetomys; species Cricetomys ansorgei. The sequence goes on along the minus strand of JAMJFZ010003581.1, from coordinate 3,430,851 downwards.
TCTCTCAACCTTTAATTTTTTGACAGGGTCTCTCACTGAACCTGAACCACATCAATTCAGCTACAGAGGCTGGCCAATGAGCTTCTGAGATCCTCCCATCTTCATCTACTACCCCTGACCCCCTATGCTGGGGACATACACAGAGCCACTGTGCCTGACCTTTTACATTGACTCTTGGGAATCCAAACTCAAGTTCAGTGGGAACCTACAGGCTGAGCCATCTCCTGAGCACTGCCTTAAGCAAACTCTTAAGACATCTCTCTATTCTCCTCTTCCACATCTCTTTCCTTTTCCCTCTCCTTCTTCTTCTCCTCTTCTTTCACCTTCCACCAACCATGTGTGACTTGAAATAGTCCTGTCTTCATTGTTGTACCAAGAACCCACGCATCATCTGAATCTTCATTCTTCTACCCCTTTACTAAGCAGGGTGGGTATTCTTTCTAAGGAATCTTTCTCCTAGAATCCTCCGTTCTTAAATAGTACAGTCCTTGAATAGTCTATGCTTCGTTTGTTTGTTTGTTTAATAGTAGTGGAGACTGGATCCAGGGCGTCCTGCATGAGAAAGCACTCTACCACTGAGCCACATCCAAAACCCTCTTATTAATGTTTCATTTTGGGACAGTTTCTCACTAAATTACCAACATTCGCCTTGAATTCACAATCCTCCTGCCTCTTCCTTCCATTTCAGTAAGATAACAGCCTCTGCTGATGGATATATCCATTTAAGAAGAAAAGAATCCTTTTAGTTGACACCAAGTAAACAATTCTGTGCTTAAATTCCCAATGCTTTTTATTTTATTGGGACCCACTGCTGAAAGGAGGATCTGGAAATCAAAGAGAAAAGTTATTCTTCAGTGCCTTGAGACCAGCTGCCTCTCATGTATATATGTACATCTAAATTAAATACTATATTGGGAGTGGATTACCTATTTAGGTCTTTGGTTTGTCTTTAGATTAAGGTTTTTGGGGCTCTACTTTTAGCTCTGTTCTGAAATACACTCCTTTCTCAAACATTCTTTATTGTTCCTTACAAGTGTCAGGGCAAGGTTGAAATCCCTCAGCTTGACACAGTTTCCCCCTGCTTATTTTGCCCTTGTCTGATGGATATTGGTGTGCCAGGATGCTCACAAATACACTGCAGGCCAATTCTGGACCATTTCCCAGCTTTCAAAAATAATCTGTTTGTTCCTTAAACCTCATTCCTTACAAGGTGCTCACACCAGTGCTCTCTACTTGGCGCCCCACCCCACCCCCACCCCACCCCCGTTTTGCTAGGTAATCCCCACTTACCTTTAGACATGTTCAGGGGCCACCTCCTGGTGTGGTTTGAATATGAAATGACCCTTGTAGGCTCAAGTATTTGAACACTTGGTCTCCAGCTGCTGATGCTGTTTGGGAAACTTTTAGGAGGTGGGGTCCTGGGGCAGAAGTGGCTCACTGGGGTTGGGCCTTGAGGCTCCATAACTCAGCTCCACTTCCTGTTCATCCTCTGCTTCCTGAAAGCAGATAAACATGAGCAGTCAGCCTCCTTCTCCTGCACTGTGTCTTTTCTGCCAAGATGGACTCAATCCCTCTGGAACCGTAAGCCGAGATAAACCTTTCCCTTACGATGCTTTTGTCGGTCTGTTTTAACAGCACGATGACACCTCTCTAGATGAGAAATACTTTCTACCTGAGCTTTAATTTCAGGTCTCCTTTCTGTGCTCTGCTGGCTTCCAAGCAAGTTTCCCTTATAACCTTTAGACACTGTATTGTCTTTATTGCTTCTTCTTGGGAGCTGAGAATAGTCATCAGGTGACAGATGCTCAGTATGTGTTCAGGAAAAGTGGAGGAGAAGGAAAGGGGAAGCCATCACTCTCCATATAAAAACACCTACATTTGCCTAGAAGTGTACCCCATTGAATTGCTTACTTTAATATAATAATAACAGGTCCTGTCTCTTCCTCTCTCCAAGGGAGTAGAGCTCTGGCGTACAGTTGCAAATCGACTAAAACCTTTCAATATAAAAGTATGGTTACCATGCCTACTGTTTATAGTCACCCATGAAATCATAGAAAAAGGAATTCTTCCGTATAAATTTGATTAGCGCCCAAAGCTCATTATTACATACATATTAACGTAGAAATTATCATTTCATTGGGCCAGTTCTCACAGCATTTGATTTGTTGAATTCTAAGGAGACCATAGTGGGATGCCACGAACACGGAGAAAGCTGGGATGAGGGGTGCCAAGGATGAATAGGTGGAGGGGTGGATAATAAACACAAAAACTTTCTTGTCAAGTAGGAAACATTTGTCCTATTATCTAAGAATGCATCTGTATAATTTCCCATGCAAGCCCGCTTTTATATCATTGCCACAAATCATTTAAGATTCAATTATTAAGAATTTTTTTTAATTAAAGTTCTACCTGCTGGGTGATGCAAACGATGAAGTGCTTTCAACACGGACACAAGGATCCAAATTCGATGCCGCAGACCCCATGTAAACAGAAGCCAGGCATGGTGGTGCACACTTATAACCCCAGGACTGGGGAGGCGCAGTCAACAGGGTTCCTGCATCTTAGTGGCAAGCCGATCTAGCTAAATGGATGAGAGCCTGCTGCAAAAGATATTACGGAGAGCCATTGAGAAAGGTATCCCTTGTCAACATTTAGCCTACACAAACACAGAGGGACAGACACAGACACACACATGGAGACACACACGGACACATGAACACACACACACAGGGCACATACAAACATACATATGTACAAATTAAATCTCTAAAAGAAAAGCAGGTAACATTTCAGCATGTAATTAGAGCAAAACAGAAACAAAACAAAACCAAACCACAACCCCCCGGAGCCTGTCAAAGCTGTGGGAAAATAAGAATAGTCTCAAATCTGTTAATTAGTTTAGGAAGCAAATTTTCTTTTTTAAAAAACAAAACAAAACACACTTATCTTAGAGCAACCCGCACGACTATATTTTTTCTAGATCAGTTTACTTAATGGTTTGTGGCCAACCAGTTGTTCCGATACAGAGTGGGGGAGGTTAGAGATGGCCATCCGTCACCTGTTGGTGGCTTTCTAAGCAATACTTTCTCTCTTCTCGGGACAGAACAGGAGACTATTGCGATTAGTGTAGCTCTAAATACCACACCCGTGGCTTACGGCATAATACACTAAGTTTTCCGGTGAGAAATTTCAAAGGGTGTTTTCATTTTGAGGCCGTAATGCTGACTGTGAAGTCTGAGAATTTTAAGGAACCCATAGGCAACAGAGTAGCTCAGAGCTATTTCTGCTAGTTGCTGGAGGCTTTCTGCTTCGTACCCCAGTGCCTTTGACGGTGATGGTCTGCAGGACCCAAAACACAATTCGACATTTGCCTGGCATTCCTAATGGATAAAGAAAATGATTGAACGTATGAGAATCCATGCTTCTTCACAGGTGGGCATGGGGTACCAAGCAGCAGCGGTCCAGGGATCTTTATCCTTAAGAAGTCAGTGAGAATCCTAGCGAAGCGAAGCTTTGGAATCACAGCGTGTTTGTTCCTGAACTCGGTTGACTCCATCTCTGAAAGGAAAAAAATAATTGAGTAGGGTTTTTTAAATAATTTTTTTCCACACAATATATTTTGATCCTGGTGTTCTCCACACCCAAATCCTCTCAGATCCGTCCTACCTTCCTTCCCACCCAACTTTACATTCTCGCTCTCTCTCGAACAAAACCACAAAAACTACAATCAAAACAGTCAATAGACCACCAATGAGACAAAAAAAAATACACACACACACACACACACACACACACACACACACACGCCAACATGAAGCAAAAAGACCCCCAAAAGAAAAACATGGAGTTTGTTTTGTGTTGACCAAGTACCCCTGAGCATGGGGTTTGTCCTGGAGCACGAGTGATACACCCAGCAACATGTCATTGTAGAAAACCGATTTTCCCTTTGCCAGCCATTTTCTCTGTGAGTACAGGGACTAAGAGTTCTTTGCCTGGCTGTGAACTTTGTAGCACCTTCTTGCCTAGGCATGCCTGCGCTCTGGTCTCTACAGCGATGCAGTTGGAATGTTCAGGAGCTTCCCCAAAGTGCGTGCATAACTCTGTCTTCTCAAGAATCACACTGGTCACACCATACTAGCCTTGGCAGGCACCATCTTTGCTCTGACCAAAATGCATTTGCTGCTTCCCCTTTTTTTCTATCCATATTCCTGATAGCTGTCTTTGGAAATCTGTTTCACTGCAAGAACCTTATGACTGTGCTTTCCAGCAACAAGAAGCTTTGCATGATTTATAATGGCCATTCCTGATAGCTGGTTCTTGCTCATAATATTCGACGTACCAGGCATTTCGCATGGCTCATCCTTAACTCTCACAGAAACTATACAAGGTAATGATTTGCGTGCCATTTCAAAGACTCTAAATAATAACTCAAGAATGGCTCCTTATCTAATGCTTGTGTCAATGGCGCAGCCAAAATCTCATTTTTCTAACTGCAGAGATGCCTCAAGAAAATGTAAGAAAGACATTTGTCCATAGTCAAATTCAAGGTGCGGTTATCTTCAGATGTCCTAAACTACTTATCAGTAAATGCTCAGTGAGTATCCACGTGAGTGGTCTTTCTCGGATCTGACCCTCAGATCACCTGGATCTGGGGTCACCCCAGACCCTAGTTAGAACCTCTGTTTTTGAAGCTTTGGGACTGACACTCTAAACAGGTCTTCCAGGTAATTCTTACATTCCCAGAGAGCTGTTCCCTTAGAGCAGTGGATCTCAAAGTATGCACAAGGGCCACTTGTATAAAATCCTCAGGGCAGCTGTGTCAAATCTAGAGTTCTAGTCTCCATCTCAGATAACATGAGCAAAGTCTAAGATCAACGTATATGCTTAATATACGTAATATACGTTTTGCTAGGTCCTCAGGGTAACCATTAGTCTGATTTTTACAAAGACACACAGATGAGGGGGTCAGTGGAGTTCTGGTGTACATCTGGGTGTAAAGAAATTAAGACTCGGTCTCCATTAGTGATCTAATACATAATCTGAGAAAGCAAAGCCAATGCCTGTTGATCAGTGAAACAGTGCATAAGCACATGCAACAGCCACCGATCCCAGTACAAATGGATAAGAGAAACACGAAATAGGGCTGGGCTGTTTTATGGGGGGGAAAAAAAAGAGTGTCTTCAGATACACCACAAAGGTTGAGTTTTTAATACTTTCCTACGTCCCATAATTCTTGACAACTGAGATAACATACTGTTTCCCCCCAATAAACTGTAGTGAGCTGCAGAATTCCAGGAAGAGGTGAGCAAGAGTAACCTGAGATGAGTTTGGCTAGTGGGCCCAATGTCAGGCCTCTACCTGGATCGCTCGATGGAACACAGTCACTTCGGAGACTGGTGACCCAGTCTCTCCCATCAGCAATAAGCTGCCAGGGCCACCCAGGAATGCTCGAGTTCCTGCTTTCCCAAATGTCTGCTACAGCTCCGCCATACACAGAGTCAGCTGGCAATGTCTACCAAATAGCACATTCTGGTCTGTGGAATTTTCTTGCAACTGCTTTGCTTTCTCTTATCGATTTTGGAGGCCGTGTTTGTAGACTGCTGCCCTCTAGACAGTCACGGTCATCTCTTTCTCTTTTGGGACAAGAACATGGCAGTTGTGGTGGTTCAAATAGGGATGGCCTCACAGGCTTTTATTATGTATTTAGTTGCTGAGTCAGGGAGTTGCACTGTTTGAGAAGGGTTAGGGGGTGTGGCCTTGTTGGGGGAAGTGTGTCCGTCACTGGATATGGGCTTGGAGGTTTCAAAAACCCATGCTCCTCCCACTTCTCTCTCTCTCTCTCCCTCTTCTTCTTCCTCTCCCTCTCAGCCTGTGGACTAGGGTAGCCCTCAGCTACTTCCGCTTCCTGCCACCATGTTCCTGCCGTGATGATAAAGGACTCAGCCTCTGAATCAGAAAACAGGGCCCCAGTGACATGCTTTCTTTCTATTAGAGTTACCTTGGTCATGGAGTCTCTTCAACGCAAGAGAGCAGCCACTAGGACAGCAGCGTCTCTACCTGTGAGAGTCAATTCATTAGAGTCACCGATGGCTAGTGACACCTCCCCTGCCAGGCATCAGAGTTCTTATCTTCACCCAGATGGCCACCTTCTAGCTCCTGAGATTTTCAACTAAATGTGATGATTATATTTATGCATGTAGAGTCTATAAAATGGCAACTCTGGCTAATCCGTTTCTACTTTCCACCCTCAAGCGTGAACTCCCTAGAAAATTCTAGAATTCAGTCGGAAGTCATCATCCAGGGTGCATACGTCGCTTTTCCGGAAACCGTATAGGATCAAAAGGCTTATAGTCATTTTCAACTGTGGTTCCTTCAGTTCCCAGCTCTTCCCGGCGCAGAACCCGCTGACTGCTTATCCTTCAGTACCTCCATGCTTAAAGTGATGTCATTCTGTCATAAGTATTTTATTTATTTTCTCCATACAATATGATTTTATAATATTATAATATTTTATAATATTTATATTAACACATTTACTTGCCATGATCGTCCTTTATCTTTTGTTCCAATGAGTGAAATGTATTTCCTTTACTAAAACATCTTTATCTAAATGTCCTACAAAGTTGTCTGGAGCACTTGAATCCCATATTCATCATTCTTCCTGTTGCCATGACAAAATAGTTGACAAGGTCCACTTGAAGAACAGAGGGTTGACTGGCTCACTGATTGACAGTGAAGACTGAACATCACAGCCCCTTCGTGGCACCCCCTTAACTTCCCAATGATCCAGTCACTGAAGGCTGCTTGTTTTCCTGCCCTACCCTGACGCTGAGCAGGGCCCAAAGAGAAAAATTCCTGAATATTTTGAGTACCACTCTTGCCCTGGTCTTAAGGTTTCTTATCTTTAAAATGAAGGCTTAGGTTTTATTTCATATGTTTAATATTTATTGGAAAAGACAGTCTTGACAGGGAGCCAGGACTCTGCCTTTGCCTCTGGAATTGGCTTTTGGAAAAGACTGTGAAACGCTATTTGCATTGACAACTAGGAAGGGCCTTCATGTAGCTCTCTGCCAAATTGATCTGTCTGCCTCAGCCCATCAGTAACTTCAAGGACAAGATTACTTATGTCCCCATCACTAAATCATAAAGATGAATCGTTCCTCCTGATCTCTAGCTCAGTGGTCCGTAAGCAGTGTGGTTTCTCAGCGTGATTTAGAAGGAAGAACGGATCCTTTCAGCCGATAAATATAAAAGGTCTCTCCGGAGGAACTTAGGGGTGTAAGATAGCATCATTCTCTCACTGCCCACCTGTGTGACTTTTTTGAGGTCATCTGTAGCTGTAGTAATTGAGCAGTAAGCTGAGTGTTTGATGAATGGTAGGCATATTAAATCATTAGGAGAGGTAATACTTGGTTTTGAAATACGTCTTCTTAAAATTTCACTAGCAATTAGATGTTTTGAATTTAGGTGTTGAGAATTACTAGGCCCTGGGAAATAGAAGTGTGTCCGAGAGAAATGGACCCTAAATTCACAGTGTATCCATTTTATTTGGTGAACTGTGACAATCACCATAAATAGCAGCATGAGGCAGAGTAGTAGAGCAGCTTAGGGTACAGGCTTTTGGATATAAAAATGCAAAGTTTGAATATAAAGCTTATTTTTTAGCTATGCAACTTTGTGAAAGATGTTTATTAGTTCCAAGAGCCCTAATCTCTTTATCTATAAAATGGGAGTAACAGTATTTCTCTCACAGCCTATAGGTGATGATAATGTATACTTCATTTCAAAAGGCTGGAAGATGGGGTTGGAGAGATGGGTCAGCAGTTGAGAACACTTGATCCTCCTAAGAGTTTACCTGAACCCAGTTCTCAGCTCCCACACGGAGTGGCTCACAACTGCCTCAACTCCAGGGGAACTTACGCCCTCTTCTGGCCACCATGGCCACCTGCACACATATGGCATACACTCGTATACGTATGCATATAAATGAATAAATCGTCAGTAGGCTGGGAGAGTTTCGGTCTTTACCTAAGAGGTGATCAGTGTTTGCACGGACGGACATGCTTAGCATATATTAAATATTACACAGCGTTTAGAAGTAACACCACGTGGTACCCTATTAATATGCACACTTTTTGTTTTATGCATCGGTTAAAAGAGAAATTTAACTGAAATAATCTTCACTTTGTAAGCCTATTGCTAAAATTATAAAGATGTTGCCTTCGACTGTCTTTGGAGTAAAGTCTGATGTGTAGTAGCTACCCAACATGTACTGTTTTTAGTTGGATTAGAATCTCTCATAAGAATAAACAAACACAAAATAACAAAGGTAGAAAAATGTTTAGCTCAGTTTCTTTCCCTTAAGAACCACTGTAGCAAGAGGAGACCATTTTTCATGTGTTAATTGAAGCTGTTATGTTACCTGGGGCCTTTCCCTTCTCCAACTCCGTTACTCAGGTCTCACTTTGCACTTGTTAAGGAGACTTTGCTCCTTACTCTGTGAACATACTCTAAAGGAAGAGTCAGAGCCTACAGCTGCTTACATCTTCAGGAGCTTGCTGAAAACACATTCCCAGCCACAAAACTCCAGTCATCTGTTTCTGATAGGAAAAAGCTAGCGTTCTTGTGCAAAGTCCAACCGTGGGTGAGAATTAAAAGAAGGCTTTGCCTTTGAGAGCCGGTCCTGGAGCCTCTGGCCTGTTAATCAGAGACATGAGCCATAAGCTAGCCATATGTCTAGACCTGTTAGAACCAGATGCACCTGTTAAAAATGTCAGTGCTCCTGTTAAAAATGTCAAGCTAATTCCCAATGAATATCCCTAAAAGATGGAAGCTCTGTGCTTGGGTTAAGAACACGAACACACACACACACACACACAGAAAGACAGAGACAGAGACAGAGAGAACACTAAACTTTTTTCTCATTTTTTTGTGTGTAAAACCACAAAGCTTCCCAAGACATGTGCAGCTTGATAATGCCTTTCCTAAGAGGACATTAGTGTGATCAGTCCCCAACTTCTTCACTGAAAGAATTAGGTAGCACAGGCTGCTGCCCACCTAGGTGTGATGAATGGACCTCTCTGGCCTATTATCTTATAAGAAGCTATAGCCTCTTGGCAGCAGAAATCATCTTCCAAAATCTCACCGGTCCCCTTTCGTATATGATCCTGCAGGGAGAGCCAACAGATGAACACATCTGTTCATTGCCTGAGAATGACTTCTACGCTCCATGGTCTTCGGTGTTTAGCTCAACTTCTGTGTGCGTATTTTATTAGCATGACTGTCTTATATGCCAGAGTATTCATTTCTACTGTGTTTATCTTTCTATATCTTCAACAAAATAGCCTTTTAACTGTGAAGATTGGCCATCTTGCTAAAGTTTCAGTGTTTTTTGTGTGAATACACTTTTCAGCGATAGACTAAAATACCCCTAATTGTTTTCTGTTTCTTTTTAAGAAGTTATTATCAGGGGATAGCACTTAAGGGAACAAGGGCCTTTAAGTGTTCCATTGAATGGCATTTTACTGATGTCTCTCATTCAGAATGATAAATCACCTCACTTATACTGCCAAGTTGTGCCTGTTAACAGCACTGCCCAGGGGTAATCTGGCCAAGAATGCCCGCTTCCCTGGAATTGTCCCTAATCTTTCAAAGCTGGCAATGGGGCAAGCATGGCTTCTGCCTCTACTTCCGTCATTAGCCAACTGTGTGTCCTTGACCAAGACTTTCCTACCATTCTGTGCCACAATTTACAAGAGCGATAATAGTAGCCAGTAACACCCAAGGAGTGTGATGCCAGATACTAACATATCACTTCCTGTGACTGGCTCATCAGCAACCCTCTTTGAAGAGCTACTGTATAATAGCACATTTTATAAGTGATCTCATTAAACTTTCACAGCAACCATGTGGAAGAGCTCTTTCTATCATTCCCATCTTAAAGATGAAAAGCAAAAAGCCAAAAGACAACTGAGCAGCACAAAAGCCAAGTCACTCGAACAGAACCCCCCAATAGGGAGTAACAGAGGAAATACAATACAAAAGCAACATGGCCCCCAAGCCAAGTTAACAGTTACAAACGTGTATTGTCCCCTTGTGGTGGATTGAATGAGAATATCTCCCATAGGCCCAAGTATTTGAGCTCAATTCCCTGTTGGTGGCAGACTGGGAGACACAGACTTGCTGGGTTATGTTACTGGGGACAGGCTTTGAGATTTTGTAGATTCACTCTCCTTCCAGTTAGCTCTCTCTGTTTCCTGTTTACGATTAAGAACGTGATCCATCAGTATCCAGCGCCTGCCTTCATTCCTGCCACTTGCTGCCACCACCCCTCTCTGTGATGGACTCTTAACCCTCTGGAAGCATATGACAAAATAAACTTTCTCACCCTGAAGTTGCCTTTGGTTGCAGTGTTTTATCACAGAAACAGAAAAGCAGCTGATATACCCTTGATCTAGGCGATCTGACGGGCCAAGCAGAATTTAGGGGTGTGAGGAATAGTTAGATTAGAGGCCTGGGGGCGTATCTGTATACTTCCTGTGAGGAAGCATCCAGCGGTGCTTCTCCACAGGGGTAATTCCTCCCTTGTTAGGAGACAGTTAACTATGTCTAGAGACTGTTTTGATTCTCTTAACTGGGGGGGGCGGGGGGGTGTTGCTTGCAGATAGTGAATGGGGACCATAGATTGTACCCTCTGTCAACCACCACAGCAAAGAATTATAGAGCCACAACATTCCATAGCAAAACTACTCTGCTTGTGTATCTTCTAAGGGAGATCATTGACACTTTTTTATGGCTAAAGCACCCACAGATGTCTGTTTGACGGTAATGAATTCCACACTATTGAGTGTGGGCTACAGTAAAGCTAACGGCTCTCCTTCTGCATTTCAGCTCTCATTGGTCAATTTTAAACAAGTAGGTTGAACGAGACAGTCTCCTAACTATGAGAATTACTCTGATTCACCAAGAAAACACAGCAGCCACTCAAAGAGAAAAGCAAAAGAATCCCTGGCTATATATCACAACGATCTGAGAAGCTCTACTAAATATCCTTACTCCACAAATTCTGGTTCATCTGGTTTTGTGTGACACTGGTGACTCTAACTCCTACTCAGCGTTGGGTATTACTAACTGAAATGGGTTAAGGAGGGCAGTTGTGTAGGATGTGGGTGGAACAGGGATTTCAGGGGTGGGTTAGATATTAAAATCAAAACACAAAGGACAGAGGGATTTAAAATACTTGCAGCAGCCTTCCAGAGACGTGCACTACACAAGCCCTTCACGAGGAAACAGATGAACCATGCTTTACATCCCCAAAGGCACATTTCACCAAAGATCTGATGTGTATACCTCCCGATATCAATAACTGAGGAATGAATATTACATGCTGAAGGGGATTAAAGAGACATGATAACTGAATTCAACACATGGTATAGGACACTCTATTGCTCTAAGGGACATTAGTGGGAAAAACTGAGTGTAGTTTGTAGATTTCTGTACTAGTTTGTTTCCTATTCCTGGGATAAAATACTCTGTTGAAAAGCAACTTAAAGGAAGGGGTTGTTCTGACCCACAGCTAATGGGTGCAGTGCATCATGGTGGGAAAGTCTGGGTGGCAGGCAGTTGAAGCAGCTGAAGACATTGCATCAACAGTCAATCAGATTTCCACACCATAAATTATTCTCCCCAGAGTAGCCATGTAACAGACTGATTTACACCCATTGTGGTAATATATCTAGATCACCAAGCTTATTGAGAAAATTGATGAGATTTAGGTAACAGTGTGGAAATTTGAGTCGATTTGGGATAGAACAGAGATGGCTGGCCAAATAGAAGGCAAACACAGCCCACAGTCAAAAGAAGGCTTAACAGGAAATCAAGCTGGACAGTGGCGGCACACGCCTTTAATCACAGCACTCCGGAGGCAGAGGCAGGTGGATCTCTGTGAGTTTAAGGCCAGCCTGATGTGCAGAATGAGTTCCAGGACAGCCAGAGTTACAACAGAAAAATCCTGTCTCAAAAAACAAAAATAAGAAAAACGAAACAAGCAAAACAAAGAACAGAGAATCAATCTCTCTTCTAAATCACTTTTTTTGAGAAAAGAAAGCTGTGTTCCCTCCTTGGCCTCTTCGTCAGACCCTTTCTGTGCTCGGGCTGAATTTGTTGTACTCCATTTCCGTGCAAGAGCCACTGGGATCTCTGGTTGACACTCACATCCAGTTTCATGGGAGGAGAGCCCAGGTGTCAGCGGATGGCTGCGGCAAGCTGCCTCGTCAGCTTTTAGCTGTCTCTATCCCTGTCCAGCTCTCAAAATGAGACACACACACGCTACTCTTGGAACTCATCTGAGAAGTACAGGCTCCATCAAGATGAGATCAATTTTAGCTGCTACTCAGCCAAAAGGCTGATTTACTGGAGCCCAGAGAGTTCCCACAGACACAAGCACAGGTCCCAGCCGATTGCGCTGCAAACCTGCAGTTTAAATTCCTTCTTTATGAGAGACCGGGATGGCTCCTTCCGAACACAGGCAGGCTTCTGTGTTTAAAGGGTTTCCCAAAGTAGCATTTTGTCCAAAATGCCTTGTACCTTGTGGAACTGTTAAGATCCGGGACAGGAATGGTCAGATGCTGAGCGGGCTTGAAGTGCTTCCCCCCTGATTCGGTGGGTACAGACAGGTGAAGAGATCAAACGAAGGAATCACAGAACCGCTCTATGGCCACCTCAGGTACTCCTTCACAGAGAGCTGCTCCTCCTGTGGGCAGGATTACCTCTTCTCACAGTTTGTGATAAGACAAAATATACTACAGAGGTCCAGGATTCTCTTCAGGCATACTAGGCTATATGGTAAAAATAAATAAATAAATAAATAAATAAATAAATAAATAAATAAATAAATAAATAAATAAATAATTTCCCCCAATTTTTTGTGTGTGCATGCATCTGGAGCCCTACAGGGATGCCGGGAGCCATCCTCAATGGTTCTTCTTTCATATTTGTTGAGGCAGAAGCTAACTCCAAACCCAGAGCTTGCTGATATGGCTAGTCTCTTAGCCCACCTCTCTGAGGATCTGGCTCTGCCTTCTGAGGCTGGAAGCACATAGGTTCTGGAGATCTGAACTCCAGCCCTCTTGCTGGGGCTATTGAACCACCGAATCATCTCGCCTGCCTATCCATCAAACCTTGACCTCCTGTTTATTTTCTTCCTGAACACGGCCGAACTCTGCCTTCACTTTTATCCTCTCTGAAATCCTCTCCACTTGGAAGAAGGAACCTACCCGGTAAGGTAATGCCATCACGGTAGACATCAGACCACGGTGTTCACACCTGTGGAATCTCTTCTGCATCGCAGGCCCCTTTTGGGTCCTGCCTGACATATTAGCAGGTATTATTTGCATGGTTTGAGCGTGAAACCTAAGCAGACCCGGGGGAATAGCCTGTGCCTTAGGAGCTGGGTAGTGAAGCAATGTCTCCATTCATTGTCGTTCCAGCCCTCCGTCATCAGATGGCCTCAGACAACTAAATGGTTTTTCTTACTCGAGAATAACAAAGTAGATGTGTGTGCCGGACTAATAATAATTTTTAAAAAGCATTTGTGATCTCAAACTGCTCAAAGAACAACAGTGATTTTTGTGTGTCACCTAAATGGCTTTGAAAAGGCTGCCGTTTGGGAGAAGGTGGTGGAGAGCCAAGTCCAAATTGGGCCCACCCACCAGCTATTTCCCACGGTCGACTGCATCCTCATTGTGAGCTTTGGAAGGACAAAGGAGCCCAGAGCCGTGGACCACAGACTCGGGGATATAAAAACAGTAATAGCCTTTATTTTTGTTTGTAGCAAAATTAGTATTTTTTTCCACGGTACTGTGCCAGCTGGCTTTAAAATCATAATCTTAGCCACTTCTGGCTTTTTCTCCTAGACGTTATAGGATTTTTTTTCCTGAGTCGGTTCACTTCCAGATGGATGTCGAATTGAAAATCCTCGCACGTTGTCAAAGCGTTCAGGTGTGGCCGTTGGGAAAGGATGTTTAAACAGGTATCCATCACCGTGTCCTCTGCCAGTCATCCCCCAGTCACCTGAATCCTTTCCTTTTGGCCTGGAGAGCTTACACTTCCTAGGGAGGTTCTTCTCTGTCTTCCTTTTCCTGGCCACAGCCTTCCTTGGGTCCCTTCTTCCTCCTGGATCCGTGCACCTCTCTAAACAGCTCATAAAAAGCTTTGCAGCTCTTGGTGACATCAGGGCTGCGGGGAGATACTCAGGTGGTCTCGAGGTTTTAGCCTGGACTGCTGTACAGCCATGCCCAGTCTTCTGTTATGTATCAAATGGCAGCAGCTGGATTTCTGCCTGCCTTGTCTTCTCCCTCAAGGGAAAAAAGGCACAGGTGCTGTCTTTCGTCTCAGCTCAGGCGGATCCCAGACTCTTACCTACCCCTTTCCCTTTGAACTAAGACATGGTAAGGTCTAAAACCCTTACTATCTAGGCATTTAAAGAAATCTTTTCTTTGGTAGTAACAACTGGCCTCACAAAACATATCGCCAAATATTTTAATGTCAGCAGCTAGACCACAGCTTTTTATATAGCTGTGATCTATATAGCTTTATAAAGGCAAAGAAATGGCTCCTTTTGTTTTCTGTTTCTGCGACTGAAGAAGTAGATGGCCCATATTTAGCTGCCTGGATAAGGATTTAATGAAAGACGCCATCAGTACGCACATGCCTCTAAAATTATAACCAACATTTAAAAAAAGAAGTTCTCCAGCAAATGTCGTTGTTTGCTTGCTTGTTTGTTATCAAAGGTTTGCAGGCTGGATGCCTCCTTGTCTGGATGAAATTCTATGTCAATCACAGTCCAGGAAGGCAGATAAAATGCTGCTGGAAAGTAAATGGTAAAATCACCATGGTGCGCTTGTTTCTTGCTGCATGGAGCAGAGGAAGCTCTGTGCTGTGGCTCATCCTGCTGAAACCCTCATCTTCCATAGCATCTCCCACGGCCAGCCCTTCACAGAACTGACTGTAGGCGGATGCTGCCCAGAACCCATTGCCAAAAGACACACAAATCATGGTTGTATTTTTGCTTTACTTCTGCAAAACTCTTACAGCTCTCTAAAGAGACGATGGTCGTAATCAGCCTGGCAGCCACCTTTGCCTTTTAAGTAAAATGCCTGTGCCATAATGCATGTAGCCATCAAGCTAACCCAGCGTTGATTCCTTGCTCTTGGGGACTTCGAATACCGTAATGGTCCTAAGCTATTGATGATCACACTTGCATCTCTTCCCGTAGGCAGGGCCATGCATTTATGAAATGCCACACTAACTTTTCCCCCATGATCTGGGGTAGTAAATTATCTAAAGTTAAATGTAAAGATAGACCTCAGCAGAGGATTAGCACACAACTCCTTAACGCTTCTTTACGCCATGCTTTGCCTACGTAGATTCTAGAGAACTGCAGCCCTCATGCTGGGGTGACAAACCATTGAACCACGGAGTCATCTCACCAACCTACAAATCAAATCTTGACTTCCTATTTATTTTCTTCCTAAATACAGCAGAAGGGGTGGGCATGTCAGTGAAATAGCCAGCACAAAAGATAGACAGCTTACGTATAGACCTTGCAGTCCTACGTAACATCCTGATGTTGAAGTCGTCACCGTCACGAGTGGAAGTAAGGACCCAGGACATGACCTCCCCATGAAATGCCGCCTTCTGGACATGACACGGCTTTTGCACACATGAACTCACAGCACCTGCGGTTACCCTAACAAGATCAAGACAGTCAAAATGCCCACAAAGATGGGGAAGTGCTTTCTAGGCCCCATCCCTCACAGAGGAGCAAGAGGCAGTTGGTATCTGCTCAGGGAGAGAAAACCATTCTTCTTTGGGGGTGTGGCCACCAGAAGGCTTCCCATGCGTAGGTAGATTGCCCCCACATCTATGCCTGTATGGGCAGCACTAATTCAGAATCCGACATGAGGTTGGGACAGGGATGTATGGGAGGATATTGAAGAGTGTGAAGGGAGAAGGAGAATGGATATGATCATATTTCATTGTATGAATATATGAAATTCTCAAAGGAGAAACAAAAACAACCTGTTTCCATGGATGAAACAGCAGAAAAATGGAAAATGATTCCTGACCTTCATGAAATGCAATTTCATGCATTTCAGCCTCGCATAATCTCAATAAGAAGTCTCTGGCGCACTTCTGGCCTGAAATAGCAAACTTAGAAAGTATTTGTGTCTCAGTCACCGCTCGTTTGCTGTGAAAAGACACCATGAGCACAGCGACTCTTAGAAGATAAAACATTTACTGGGGACCTGCGTAGAGTTTCAGGGGTTTTTCGTCCAACCGCTGTCACCGTGGCGAATTGCGTGGTGCTGGAGCAGTCGCTGAGAGCTGCATCCTGATTCACAGGCCGGCAGAAAGGGAGAGCGAACTGGGCCTGGCGTGGGTGGGCTTTTGAAACCTCCAAGCGTACCCCACAGTGAACACTTCCTCCAACAAGGCCACACCTCCTAATCTCCAGATGGTGCCACATCCCTATGACTAAGCATTTAAATACGAGCCTCTAGGGGCCGTTCTCATTCAATCCATCGCGACTTGATTTGACGCTAAGGACATCCCTTTGAAATAGCAAGAACAAGATTTTAAAACCCGTCTTCAAGGGTATTATGAGTGGATCGGAAACCCCGACCTGAGGGGTCTGCAAAAACCAGACAGGTCACCCGAGGAGACGGCTCAGTGGGGAGAAGTGCTTGTGATGCAAGCCCAGGCCCTGAGCCCAAACCTCTAGCATTTGTGATTAAAAGCAATGTGGTCCTGTGTGGACCCGTCACCCCAGCTCCGGGGTGGTAGAGTAGAGGTAGGAGGAACATGAGGGCTTGCTGGCTGCCAGCATAGCGCCAATTCCAGTAAGAAATCCTATCTCAAAGGAATAAGGTGAAGAATATTAGATCAGGATACCCAACTTCCTCCTCTGGGATCTTCAAGTGCATATAGGTGCACCTGTGAATGCACACGCGTGCACAACCGCCTTCCTCACACACACACACGCACACACACACACACAACACACTTTTAAAAGACAAACCATATAGATACATATTTTAGATTTAGGGCAGCCACGTGTCTTAACTCTGCGTCGTTCTCCAACGTTCCAATATGTAACAAATGAATGTGGGACAATAAAACTTTATTTGCATAAACAGGCAGAAAATTGGAATAGACTGCGGTTTGCTAATTGGCTTTCCAAGGAGTACGAATTTTGATATAAACACACCTCCCTAAAATATACTGTGCTCATATTTCTAAACTCCAAGGGAATGCTAAAGGAAAGCTTAATTGGTAAGAAGCAAAGCTGAGTGAGATCTGCAAACCTGTATTTTCATGTCACAAAGGCAGAGGGCTATATTGTTCTTGGAAATGTACTGCCTAGTCCCAGATGTGCTACCCCGAAGTGACATGAAACAAAAAGGAATCGCCATAGACTGGCCTGAAGGCAGGTAGGCACCTTGCTCATCGGCTCAGATGAGATCTCGCACCATTTAATCTATTGAATAAAGAGTAAGACAGTAAAGTACAGACAGCGATTTGAAGAAAGATGCTTTCAACTGGACCATCGCTACATATGTACCCGTTACTGCAAAGAGATGAAGAGCGCTGGCACCCCTGGACAGTCCTCGTAACTGCCAGCAGTACATTGTAAACTAACTTATCCAACATGTGAGTAAACTCTTATGTCTCAGATGGCCCAGTCTGGAATCTTTTAACTGTAGACTTTCGTAATACCGATTATCTGTGGATCTGTTGAAATGAAAGGTGTGGATTAGCTAATAAATGCAAGGGCTTGGGAACTCAGATCATGCTCCTTCGACAGCCTCTGAGGGTATAGGGAAGATGCTGCTGCTGGTGCTGCTGTGCTGGTGGGTGTACTGGTATGCCCTCTGAGTGGGCTCAGAGAGACAAGGAGGCATTTTCATAGACTCAAACCCAGCCAGACCTCAGCACAGGGAACCACCGTCATGGCAAGTACCATCTTCAACGGTGGAACCCCAAGCATCTGAGCTCAGGTGTTTTATTGATTCAGAACTCCTCAGATGCAAATCATAAGCAATCAATGTCCCCCACATAAATCCAACACCTGCAGACAATACAAAATGCAAAGACCCTAGGCAGCCCCTCACCCCTCACAGTGCAGAAAACATTTTAAACACAACTAAAGACAAACTTCCACAACAGGTGTGTATGTATGCATGTAGGCAAACAGTCTACTATTTGACTATTTTGTTTGTAAAATGGATCTCTCACTGGGACTTGGGGTCATTAGTTAGGGTAGACTGGTTGGCCAGTAAGCCCCAGAGATCTTCCTGTCTCTGCCTCCCCAGCACTGGAATTACAAGTGTACCCCACAACACCTGACTTTTTGTGTAGGTTCTGAGGACTGGCTCAGGACCCCAGGTTCGCACTTCAGGCACCGAACCCTCCCCACAACCCCGCTGTATGGAGCTGTCGAACACCGCTCAACCTCAATGAGGTCTGCTAGGTATCAGCAGTTCCGCTATTTCTGAGAACTGAAAAAAATTCAAAGCCTCTGTGTGCTCTTGGGAAGTAGCCAAGAGATGTGCTAAGCAGCCAGGCTCTAGTTGAAAGCATAGCCGGTATTCTTATCAGCCCCCCTAGGATTTCCAGCCACCATTAACATACAACCCATCACTCGGTCGATTTAAAATACGTAGGCTTTGGCAGAGAAACGCTGGTGCGTACCAAGGTTAGCAGAGGAGTCCCGCACATCTGGGCAGGTTACTTCTGTAGACAGCATTACCAGGGCTCTCCAGTGAGGTGTAGGACATAGTTTAGGGATCACCGGATGAGAGGAACAGTCAGTAGAGGACCACAGTAGAGAGCCACTGTGCCAAGACACAGCTGAGGTCACAGCATAATGAATAGCAATCGCCAGGTTCAGTGCCTGGCTTGAACAATGCATTATGTAATAATCCAATTACAGTGGTCACCAGCTACGAGTTACTGGTTTCCCCAGCTTTCTGCCTCACTCCACACTTTTCCTATATATGCCATACGAAGAGAAATAATCCTGTGTGGAATTCTTAGTCAAATCATCTTACTTGGCTGGTGAGGGTCTGAACCCTAAATCAAGTGTATGGGAAAAAAAACAAACATTACACACGTTTGTGCACCACATGCATACTGAGGAAGAAAGGCAGTTTCATCACCATGATACATGTTCAGTTGCTTACAGTCTGAACTTTCACCTTTTGTATCAGTGACATTTTATGTGATTTCTTCATCATTTAATGGTGTGTTTAGAACCCATAGATCCTGCTGGTAGGTGTGTAAACTACTCCATCTCCTATGGAGACCAGTATGGAGGTTCTCAAGAAACTAAAATCAGATCCACCATAGGAACTATCTAAATCACTCCTGGGTATTTACCTGAAGGACATCAATTCAGCTCTCTTCCCTTTTAATAGACAAAGCTTCTTTCGGATTCCTAGCCATTTCTCCTAAGACTGGATGGAAGTTCTCTGTGGGAGATGTGCTCCAGGAAAACTGACTGAAGACAAAAGCCATGTCCATCTTCTCGGATGAGATGTAGCCAAAGAGGTGAAAGCTGTGTTAGACCACATTCCCTTCTGCCTTAGGTGGGCTAGCCTGGAAGTTCAGACTAGAAGACAGATTCTCTGTAGCAAATTTGTAGTCTGTAGCTAAGACTGGCCCTCTTAGACAAAGTATTCACCCCATCTCACCCCCACATACCTCCTTTCTCTCTCCGTTTCTTTACCTGCCCCAGAACAGAAGCACACTAAACGCCAGAGCTGCATATATTTGCTGTCTTAGAAATTCCCAAGTGGGAATTTAGTTACCGTAGAGAACGGCGGTCCTGAATTGTGCTCAGTGTTAGCTACAGCTGGAGTCAGTTTGGTTTTCGTAAATCTGGTTCAGTGTTCACCAGTGTTGATGGGCATGTTTCAAATTGGAAAGGCTTTCATTTAGGTTATCTTATATCCTTAATTTGTACATGGAGGGATGGGGGGGGAGGGTGTGAGACAATTATTTTAATTTTGAATATCAAGAAAGTTGAATGTGAGAAATTCGCATACAACTTTATCATCCAAGCCCACCCCGTTTTATGTCATTTGATCGGGAAGAGAGACACAGAGCCCATGTAAAACAGAAGAGGAGAGGAGAGAAGGGGAGAACGTGAGACGCGGAAAAGCTACACGTTTAGATTTTATGATTGAGTCATAAAAGTTGCTCATATCTGCCTCTTTAAAGAACACAAATGGCATCTCAATTTCATGGAAAGAAGTAAGTCAAAGGATTTGACACCCCATTTGCAACCTCCCTTTGATCTTATGCCAGGGAGGAAAATGAACAGATTAAACTTTAATTTGCTCGTCTTCAGAAGGACGTGAAGTGGAACTTATTTAGAATTTCGTCTTTTAATTTAACATGACACTTCCTAAACATGTGCTCATCAGTTATTGACAGGCCAACAGAGAAGCGAGTCTTACCTCCACCTTGAGAATCTGGAACATCTCATTACTGAATTCCGTCTCTTATACTTTTTGTTTGTTTTAATTGTGTGTGTGTGTGTGTGAGAGAGAGAGAGAGAGTGAGAGAGAGAGGGGGGGGGTTGGGGGATCCTGAAGGTGCTTGCAGAGGACAGATCCCTTGGATTGATCTGGGGTTACAGGTGGTTGTCAATAACCCTAATGTAGGGGCTGGGATCCCAAGACCCCCAGGATCTGCACGATCACCCAGCTTTCTTAACCACTGAGCTGACTGCATCCTAGTGTGGTGTTCCTGAGAGATGTATTTCCTTAAATGCAAGCTGGAAAGCATCTGCAGGCCCCTGAACTGCAGTTTAGAATGCAAATGAAGTATATTCCCAGAAGCCTCTGGCTGTGAAAATAAATGCAAGACTCTTGCAGGCGCTTGCTGACAGCCAATGCTCAGTCCTCTTTCATTTTCCATTTCTTTCGATTCTATACCTGCTTAGTAACAGTGTAATTGTGTAGCAAGTCACTGCCTGGTGGGTGAGGCTTAGAACTCCCCAAAAATGAAGAGGCAGAAAGGGGGCCAGTAGAAAAAAAATGGGAAGCATAAAACCTGTACTTTTTTTTTTTTTTTTAGATTTAATGATTGAGTCATTTTAAAAAATGTTCATATATGCTTCTTAAAATAATGTGAGTGCCATTTCAGTTTCATGGGAGGAAATCAGTTAGAAAACACCATTTTTAAATACATGATCAGGTAAAAATGAATATAGAAGTCTTTTGATCATGCCATGCTGCCTGGACTCATGCGTCAAATGGAGCACATTAGATTATAACACCATCTACTTGCTGTAGAAGTTTATTTTTAGTTATATATAAAATAATTGTTTTTGTGCGCTGTTAGAAAAAGGGATGCATAGGCCTTGGCATTGTATTTGTATTGTCTGCAGGTGTTGGATGTCTGGGCGGGGTGGGGGGGCGGTGTTTGATTGCTTATGATGTCCACCTGAGGGGTTCTGAATCGATTAAAAAACCTGAGCTCAGACGCTCGGGGTTCCACTGGCGGTATGGCACCAGCCATGACAGTGGTTCCCTCTGCTGAGGTCCGGCAAGGTTTGCAACCATGAAAAGGCCTCCTTGTCCTCCTTGCTGAGCTGCCACAGCAGAGTACGACTACGTCTATTCCCTGCACTTTCTTAGCGTTGCCCCCACTCCGGCATACACACCCATAATGGCACAGGAGCCTGACAAGAGATTCAGAGTTCTTGAAAGGCTCTAAAGGAAGTGGAAATTAAACCTGTCCAGAGGAAGGGAATGTGGTTAGGAAAATGTCAGATTCAATCATGCCTTCCTTATTGCATCTTTATATGGACGGTCTTAATCCATTTGCTTAGTGCATGTGGGTTGATTTGATTAATGAAAACAATACTCCAGAAGGCGGTGTGTGGGGGTCGGAGGGCGGCGTGTGGGTCGGAAGGCTATCCTCCAACATTAACTCACTCATTTCGCTACCGCGTTAGCACTCTTCGGAGTCCAAACATCCTGTATAGCTTATTGTTGGGGCTTGATAAGCCCCAACTTAAAAGACAATGACACCATTCCTGCTCTTGAAGTCCAAGATGTTAAGAGAGCCTTTGCCCTCACTCACTGAAACTCTAGCGGAAGGAAGCTCAGACCCCAGTGGGATTGGGGAAAGGTCTCTCAAGCATGAGAGATAAGCTGGGCTTAGAGAGACAATTCAGAGTTACCTGCAGCAACATGGCGTGGCCAGCAGAAGAGTAAAGGAGAGAAGGAAGGCTTGGAGAGGGAACAGCCTACCTTTGGGCTCTGTGAGTGAAGTTGGTCTAGAATGTAGGGAACAGGATGGGCCGGAGGTGGAGTATGAGTTTAGCGGGGTAAGGGAGCGCCATCTTATGAGTGGTCTTGAATGCCAAGCTGAGCTTCGCTCTGAACACCGTGGGAAGCCGCCGCAGGATTTTATAACGGAAGGGCACAACTGGAATTTTTCTTGCTGAAGGTCCTATCAGCCATCTTTCCAGATTGCTTTGAAAACGTCCAGATAGAAAGCATGTCTGGAACAGTCACAGGGTCCACTGCAGCGAGCCCGGATGTTAGTGACAAGATGGGGACAGCAGGGGAATGGTGACTGAAGAACAAGGAATCCACAGTATTCAGGGGCTGCCTATTGTTGAATGCCAGAGCGAGGGAGGGGGACGAGGCAGGACGTTTAGCTTCTGGTTTGAGCAACTGTGAGGGTGGGGGACATTTGTAGGGACACATAGGTAGCAGCCTACAGGTCCCAGCAAAATGCTTGACTTTAGGACCATTAAAATTAAGGCACTTATTGGCTATCCCACAGCATCTGCCTAGGAAACAATGGGAGATGGGGTGTCTGCCACTGTGGGTGTCTTTCTTGAGGCACCATCTGCCATATTGTCTGAGACAGGGTTTTCACTGGCCTGCAACTTGCCAGGTAATCTAGGCTGACTGTCCAGTGAGCCCCAGGAATCCTCCTGTCTCTGCCATCTCAACTCTGGTATAGGCACACACACCCGCGACTTGTTTTTTACAACATGGGTCAAGATTGAGCACAGGTCTTTACCCAGCAAACATTTTACTGATGTTTGTAAAGCTTTTCAGATAAGAAGGAAATGTCTGTGGTTAACTGGAATGCTACATTTTAAGTGCGTAACCACCAATAAAGTCACGTTAGTGTATTTATAGTTGGTTTTATGTGATGTGTGTAAGCATTCCTATAATTGCTCTTTATAGGCTTAAATGATTATGAACAGAACCAAGGATAGATATAGACACTGACATAGGCAAAATATAAATGAATCTAGACATAGGGAGGTTTATACAGCTACAACTAATAGGCCAAATATAGACATAGACATATAAACCAAATATAGACAGTAGGCCGAACATAGACATAGAAATAAAATGCTGTCTACATCCCAATATGAGGTTAATAATAATATCTCACACAATTATATTATGCTCAGCACTTCAAATACCTTAATTATATCGATTTATTTCATATTCAGGGCACCTCTGAGAGATGGATATTGTCGCTGTTCCCATTCTATAGATAAGAGACTGGAGGTACCGTATGTTGGGGTAAATTAAGTCTGGAATCCATATTGTGTAATTCCAAACGCTATATGCCTGACACATTTGTATAGTGCTTCTTCATACTTATACTTAATAGGTAAATCAATACTTGACTGTAAAGTTCAATGCCATCTTCAATTACATGAGCACAGTTAGGGCCTACATCTGATCAGGTTGATGCTAACCACAGACGATCTTGCACACTAAAGACCAGAGAAAAGGGATAGATGCTCCAGTCAAGGACAAAGCTGTCACTGGCCCTTGAGAAATGTCCCAAGGGAAGGTGGCCATCGATACTGTCACCCAGAAAGTGGCAGCTATATGGGGACTGTTAGATATTTCCTTTGTTTAGAACATGCGACCGTGAACACAGGCCCAGTGTGCCGGGTAGCAGAGGCCAGTGTTCACATCTGTTCTCAAAGAGCTTGTCTAGGCTACTCTCCTCGTTCTGTGGAAGACCACCACTCCTATGCTTGCAGGCACACCTTCGCTGGGGTAAGAGGTACCATGGATGTTCTAGTTAACTTTCTATCCCTGTGATAAGGACCAAGACCAATAGCAACTTGGGGAGGGGTTCATTGGCTTATTCATCCTGGGGCGTAGTCCATCACTAAGGAAAGTCAGGGCAGGAGCTCAAGGCAGGAACTTGGAAGCAGGAACTGAAGCAGAGACCATAGAGGAAGCTGTTTGCTGACTTGCTCCCTAGGCTCTCATCAGCTACCGTTCCCATACCTGTCAGGACCGCCTGCACAAGGGTAGCACCGCCCACAATAGGCTGGGTTCTCTCACACTGATCATCAACCAAGAAAATATGCCCCCGCAGAACTGCCTACAGCCCAGTCAGAAGTGAGGTCCCTTCTTCCCAAAGGATTCTAGCGTGCATCAAGTTGACAAAGACTAACCAGCACACTCGGAGTAATTAAACACTCAAAGATACTCACCAATAGATAATCATTTAGAACCACCAAGGGCCACATACTCTGGGCAGCCTGGATGAGGCCTAGGTGGCTCACTAGAATAACCTGGATTAATGTGGCGAGAGAACCTTACCCAGAGAGCAGCCTGTCACTGTGTGGAGACTGAACCAACTCGTGTCCTAAGCATACAATGTCCCCTGCAGATCCCTGTCTTCACTAAGTTTTCTGACTCTTGGCACTCCTTATTAGATAGCTGGGAGCTAGGTTCCAAGCAGATAGGCTCGAGGAAGGGAGGGGCACGTTCAGCCACCTAGACTGTGTTTTGATGGCTGAGATTGTATTATTAATGCGTGGATCAGTCATAAGACTGGACGGACTAACTTCACGCTTGGAGATCCGAGTTTCTCCCCTCTCATTCTGGTGATTAAACCCTCTAGGGAAATGATCAAGATCAGCTAAACGCCTGATGCTGTGATCATGAAAAGAAATGCGAATTTATATATCTTCATCCTTGGTCCCTGGCACAAAGCTGCTGGAGTCCTTAAAGTAGCCAGAAGTGATGTGGTTTTTGCTATGTTAATGAGAAAGATAGTTACCCTTGTTAGCCTCTGGTGAGAGTTAGTTGTCAGGACAATCTGTGACTAGAAGGTGGCTAAACTCCCAGAGGAAGAGCCAAGATAAAGTAGAGCTCATTGCCAATAGCCAATAAAGTAGTGAACTATGTCCATAAGGAGGCATCCATAAAAGCCCAAAGGGTCAGAGTTCATGAATCTTCTCGTGATGGGGCTGGGAGTGTGATGTCCCTAGGAGCCTGGAAGCTGTGTGGCTTCTCACGCTCTTGCTCCTGTGTTCTGCGCTATGTGACTGTTGCTGAGGTGGATGCTTTATAATGAATGGATAAGTATAAGTTTATGAAGGCCGAGTAGAGGTTTGTAGAAACCATCTGTTCGTAACTATTGAGTCAGAAGCACACATTATCTCATGATTGGTGTTTAAACGGGGCACGGTCTTACAGACCTGAGTCCCTCACCAATGACCTGACACTGTCTCCAGGTAGGTGATATCATAAATTATAGAATACCAGATGGGTGTCCAGAGAATTGGGGAATTACTTCAGGGAAGGACCCATATTTTAAAGATCAGAAGCGAAGCAGCTGAGAGTGGAAAAGAGCAGTTGGGTATCCCTACACTTCTCAGTCATAGAAACTGGCACTTAGCTTAGCTGGGCTGCAAACCTCCCGAAAGACTCCAGGCCTCCGTGCATGGCTCCACACTCCACACCATCTTGGGCATACTTCCTGGAAGGGAATGAGGCCTCTTCCTTAGGTCCCTCTATGACACAGGGTCACATAGTCTCATATTTTTCCCAAGAGTTATAGAAGTTACAAATTTTTTTGTTCTAATCATTTTAACAATCCTCACCTTCATGCCAAGTTTTATACTGTTTTGATTGATGAGGGATTCCCCAAGTTGTAAATGTTTGAACTCATCTTGGTTCAAAAGACCATTGTCACTCTACATTCTTTTGGTATAGGGCGTTTGGGGAAATCTCTTGGCATATCTTTGTTTGGTTTTGTTTCTGTTTCTTTCTTGTTTAAAACACGCGGCAGCTCAGTGGAATCAAGGGAACACAGACTTTCCGAATAGAACAACCTACAGACACGACGTCACATGGCAATGCTATGTAGCCATGCTGGAGATAGCAAACCAGAAGGGCACACGGGCTATGGAAGCTTCTGTGCTGGGAGACGTTCATGGGAGAGGCAAAGTGACGTGAGGGTAACGGGGCTTCTTTCACAGTTTGGGGCTGGGATTTTGCTTATCGTTTTTCTCCTGAGTTCTTGTGAGAGGGAATTCTAGACCTTTCCAGACACCTGCCTTTTCTTAAAGCAGACCTGTGACATAAGGTCTTCCCATTTCTTCTGTGGGTGACGATGAGTAGCGGGGCTCCCTTTGAGACTGGATGAACTGAATGAGCACTGCTGTGTCAAGGACTGCAGAGTCTCGGTCCCATGGAAATGGCAGAGGCTTCCCCTGGTGAGACTCGGGCGAATGGCAAAGCCTTCTACTGGTCCAGTGTGAATGCTAATGAATAGTTGTCCTTTAGCTAAGACCTGTGCACAGAAAGCGTCCTCTGGACCATAGCTTCCTCCTTGGGGATTTTACAGCCTGAAAACTGCTCCCCTACAAAGATCTCCCACTAAGACTAGCTAATGCCTCCTCCTTCTCGTGCTGTACATAATCAACACTTCAAGTTCCTGGGTTATGTAGTAGGTACTCTCCATTAGAGCCAGCAGAACCCACACAATCCCAGCTTTTCTGTATATGCGTCTGTCATTTCTTCAGTGTCTCCCGTTTCTTTATCTCCATACCGCTCCAGTCAGGTTTCCAGGACCAAGATGTGCAGCACAGAGCAGCCATCCTCTTCATAAGGACCTTATATTTAGGTAGCATCAGGACCAGAGACGGGTCAATGCACACATCAGTAGTAAGACTGGCTGGACTAAGACATTATGGTGGATTGAGCCCAGACATGTGGGTTAAACTATCATATGCAAGCTAGTTATCACCTTCCTGGTAGCAGTCTTTCCATCAGGGCCTCCTGAGAGGCCCATCGAAGTCTTTACCACACTGACAGATGGGATTCGCCTGTGACTGGTCCACAGGAGCAGAGGAGAGGGTGACAAATGGTTTCCTTCTCTGGCAGGTCCTAGCTTTCATCTGACAGATGAAAGTCTTGTGATTTTGAGATACCCAGTTTTTTATTAAGATAATTTAAACTTACAGGGATCCTAAGTATCAAAACACTGTGTAAGGAATATGGCACGGTCTCACATGATGATAAAGGCTCCTCAGAACTTCCTACACAGCCTTCTCACCAGGACAGTGCTGAACCGTTAAGGTCATGAGGAAAATCCGCTTCTTCATTTTCGTCTTGGGAACTCCGTGCTCCTTTCCGCATTACCGGCAGTATTTATGTAGAATAATTAACTCCGGCTTTGCTGGCTGGCTAATAGTACAGTTACCTGGCTTGTCGGGGATTCCTTTGTTGAGACAAAATTCTAAACATCAGCAGTGATGACTCCACTTCTCTCTCAAATGTTTTCTAAGCAGTTGGAGAGAGAACCTTCAGAAGTTAGGTTTGGTCTACTGATTGACTGTGAGTTAAAACCAGTGTAACTACTTTACCTTTGTGTGCTATTTTCTAGAATCCTCTCCAATCCTGCAGCGCCCATCAGCCAGAATGTTTTGAGCGCTTCCTTGTTTTTACTGGGCACACTTTTTGATCAGAAGCACATCGTCCATCATTCTGTCGTGTGCCATGACAAGGATGTTGCTCACTCCTGACATTGTGATGGTCCCTTTATGAGGACCCTGGACAGATCCAATGGCCTAGTTTTATGCTCAGGCTCATCTTTGATTTGTAAACTTCGTGAACTGTAGAATGGGTGAGAGTTCCTTTGCCCTGCATGCATTCATACAATGGCAGGCACTGTGTTGGCCCAACTGTAGCAGCGAGCATAGCTATGAGAAACTGTTCAGCATCACTGCGAATATCTGCTTGGCTCCAATTCATGCTTCTCCCCTTGTTTCTCCCCTTTTTCTTTCTCAACTTCTATCTTTCTTGCTTTGCCCTATTGTGTGTTTATAAGGGATGTTTGAATACCTTTTAAATATGAAACACAAACTGTGGATAAATACTGATTGCAGATATGAAGTAAGAAACTTTAAGAAAACTTACCACCTGTAAATTTGGAGGGGGGCTTTTTAACCAAAACCCCAGCATGGGACGGAGAAGGGTCATGAATCCCCACCCCTAACTGAGGAGCTATTGACAACTGGTGACCGGTGAAGGAGGGAGAGTCAGATTTATTTCAGGGAGTCAGTCCTGAGAGGCCGTCCACGCTCTAGGACAAGCCTCACACTGTGCACCTACAGACCACACTAAGTGTTGTCCATAGGTTCTTTTGTAAAATGACCACTTCAGGTCTGAAGGGATGGCTCGATGGTAAAGAGCACCGACTCCTCTTGCAAAAGAACCAAGTTCAGTTCCCAGCACCCACATGGTACCTTAAAATCATTCGTAACTCCAGTTCCTGGGCATCTAACACCCTCTTTTGGCCTCTGAAGATACAAGGCACATCATATTCATAAACACAAACACCCATAAACATGAAGTGTAAATAAATCTCTTTAAATGCTTACCGGAAGTTTGAAGGGACAAGTAGGGAGGAATAAGGGAGGAACTGGAAGGGAATGGATTAGGGGCCATTTGATCAAAATATTGTATGTGTATGAAATTCTTAGACTGTAGTAAATTAGAAAGCAAAAACTTGCAACAGGGTTCCCCAAGTGAAGAAATAAGTACTCAGGCAGCACCTACAAAACTCCAATGCATCAAAAGGTAGAAAACCCCCAATCCAGTGTTCTCCATGTAATGAAAGACATGTTACATGTGAGCAGAAGGGGGGACCCTTTGGTGGAAAGGAAGTCTCTGGTTGAGTGAAGGTGCTGTGGGAAGGATGAACAGCGCAGCACAACGACATCTGTGCAGATGCCGTAGTGAAGCCCATTTCTTTGTATGTTAACTTAAAAAAATAACAATCCTCCTGGGGCTGCAGAGACCTATAGCTTGTACCGCTTGTGTATGTATGTGTAGCTTGAGGAGCTTATGTAGCTCTGGTAGAGGACTCCAATTTGGTTCCTAGGGCCCAACTGCAGGTAGTTCACCAACTGTTAACACCAGCCTCAGTGGATCCAATGTCCTCTTCCGGCCTCTGCAGGCTCTCTCTCTCTCTCTCTCTCTCTCTCTCTCACACACACACACACACACACACACACTCATACACACACATACACATGCACACACACATATTCATACACATGTACACACATACATGCACACACACACATATTCACATACACATAAACACAAACTCATACACACATACACATATACAAACACACATGCACATGTATATATACACACACATAAATACACACATATGCACACATCCACATATACAAACACACATATACATACACACATATATACACACATATACACACATACACACATACACACACATACACACACACATATACATATACAAACACACATATACACACACACATACACACACATACACACACACATATACATATACAAACACACATATACACACACACATACACACACACATATACATATACAAACACACATATACACACACACATACACACACACATATACATATACAAAAACACATATACACACACACACATACACACACATACACACACACATATACATATACAAACACACATATACACACACACACATACACACACATACACACACACATATACATATACAAACACACATATACACACACACACATACTCACACACATACACACACATACACATACACACACACATATAAATACACATACATGCACATGCACATACACACACACATACACATACACACACACACTTTTTAAAAATAACTGTTATGCGTGTTGTCAGTGATAAACCACAAGCTTTAAAACTGATTGGGGAAAATTTTAATCCACTAAACTTTTTGGTCATCATTACTATTGATTGTCATTCTAATATTGTGGGATTGCGCTGATCATTTTGGAAGGCTATATAACTTAGGGAAGCTATTTTACAAATGGCAGTGTCTGCTATTGTAAAATCATGCAGGCGTTAAACATAATTAGTACATAGCACAAAATTAGGTCAATGGGTTTAATACAGTGAAAGCGTTATTTGCTTGTGGCTCCAGATTCTGAGCTGCAGCTACCTTCAGAAGCGACCACTTGTCGAGTGTTGACGTATCAAGGGATTACAGCCATGCTCCTTGAGAGGCCATTCACACAACCTACACTTGCCACCCCACACTCCTTCACACTGCTGAGTCACCGGAACATAATGCACCGGAAGTGCATGCAAGATTAAAGGTGTGAAGGCTTGCAAACACAGGAAGCAATCCCATTCTTCTGGCCATATCTTGTCATTTTTCAGGAAACAGCAATTCCCCATAACAAGGTTATGTTAATATATAATGGGCGGGCATACTGCTGCTGCTTTGAAATGCATTTGTAAGTAAATATTTTCAAACTTCTATGTTATTTCTGGTACAGTAACTATTAAGAGAGAAATCCCACAGTATAAAAGCTCTCTTTAGGCTCTTCAGTAATTTCTTAAGAGTGTTATATCCTAAGACCCAAAATTGGAGATAGCCACCATAGAACAGTACAGACCAGAGGCTAAAGGAGACCTCACAGAGCTTGAGGGATTCCACATTGGAGAAAACTGTCCCGTGGAGAACCACAACATTTGACTATGTGCTTGGTGTGCACTGGGTATCGATACAGTAATAGATTCACTGTGGTAAAGGTGGGAGTCCCCTACAGCTGGTCTTTCTGTATCAGTGCTTTGTCTGTGGGTACATTGTTGGGCTCAATGTGTTGTGTCTTCCTGTAGCCAAATTGTCTTGTGTCCCATTTATCACCTCAAAGTATGAATATTTATAACATCGGGAATGGAAAACCCTTCATTCCTGGCTAGATCTCACTCCATACCACTGCAGGCTCCTGAAAACATACAGAGAGGGCCTTTGAGGCACATGGCACATGCTCATTATCATCGCCTTAAGCATATTGCACCATATAGCCCGATGAAAGCCCCGGCCACTAAGCCCTGTGCTGGGCCTCTGAGTTAGGGTGCGAGAGCTTGTTTGGAGGCACCATTCCCTAGGCTGGGTCCTGAACCGTGTAAGAGTAAAAGCTGGCTAAACAAGCAAGCAAGGAGCATGGGTGCACCCGTTTCTCTCTGCTCTTGAGAGTGGATGCATGTGACTAGCTGCTAGCGTTCCCCCAAATGACTGGCTTTTATCTGGACTTGTAAATCAAATGAACCATTTATTTTCTTACGTACCTATGTTTCTGGCAGGATATTTTGTCACGGCAATAGAAATTACTTGAGGCTCTTAAGTTAGAAGCCAAGTCCAGGCAACCATGGCCTGGAAGTGCCAATCGAAGATCGGTAGAGCAAATGCTGCGAGCTGACCAAGGCCTTTCCACGTAGGCAGCACACAGAGGGCCAGCTACCTGGAACCCTTGCCCAGCTCTGACTTCTTCCCTCTAACATAAGTACTTGAGGTTGGCAGCTCAAACTGATCAGCACGGTACTAAGAACAATAATAATATGAATAAAAAGGACACTCAACTGGGAGAAAACAAACCAACAAACAAAAAGCCCATCCTCCACTAGCCAGCCTTGCCCGCTTGCTCTTAGGCCTTGGAGAGAAGACGGGGAGGTAGAACCTCCTACCTGGAAAAATGAATGGGCCAGAGAGAGGACTCAAAAATTTTTGTCCTAAAACACATTGCTAAATACAAAATGAGTTTTTAGCATCTTGTCCCCTCCCATTCCTGAGACTGTCTTAACTAATCAGCTCCCTGGCTGAGTTCTGGCCAACTCAGAGTACTCACACTGTGCAAGGGAAAGGGTGCTGATTGTCAGAATTCCTATCCAGAAAGGAATAGGACTGGGAGAAAGAATTCCTTCGTAGTGGTAGCTGAAAGCCTAGGCTTTGGGGCTGACTTCTTCCAAGACTTGGGAGACTAGGAGAAAAACTGATCTTTCTACAGCAAGGAAAGATGCTTGGTTTGTTGTTGTTAGGGAAAGAAAAAAAAAAAAACCTGCAAAATCT
This sequence comes from Cricetomys ansorgei, assembly GCA_026225945.1. Classification (NCBI taxonomy): domain Eukaryota; kingdom Metazoa; phylum Chordata; class Mammalia; order Rodentia; family Nesomyidae; genus Cricetomys; species Cricetomys ansorgei. The sequence goes on along the minus strand of JAMJFZ010003581.1, from coordinate 3,398,587 downwards.
TAGTGGCTTTAATGCAATAAAGGTTGGTTGGCTTATTTTTTATGTGGCACAACGAAGTTGGCTGTAGGGCGGGGTAGGCGTATAGAGAACACCGCTTCTCTTCCTTGCGACTGCCCAGGCTGAGGAAACCCCGTGCCTGACAGCTGTGTCTTCGGTTTTAACTTGCTCTTCTCAACAGCCTTCCAAGGGTAGCTGCTTTTGTCACGTGACATCATACGCGACCCATGACCAGTGGATTTCTTTCTGTGTCTGTTTTAATCAGGAAAAGTTTGAGGGACTGTTCCGGACTTACGATGAATGCGTGACGTTCCAGCTGTTTAAAAGTTTCCGACGTGTCCGAATAAATTTCAGCCACCCCAAATCTGCAGCCCGCGCTCGGATAGAGCTTCATGAGACCCAGTTCAGAGGGAAGAAGCTAAAACTCTACTTTGCACAGGTAATTCTTCACCCTGCTTTTTTTTTTTTTTTTTTTTTTTTTTGGCTCAGCGGTTTAGCGCACTTGTTGCTTTTACAAAAGAGCCAGATTCGATTCCCAGCACCCACATGATGGTCCGCAAACATGGTGTCCACTTCTGACCTCTTAGAGTACCAGGCTCACGTGTGATGCGTATATATAAATGTGGGCAAAACATTGATGCACATAAAACAAAACTTAGAAATCTAAAAAAAAAAAAAAAACGAAGGGTCATTGTTAATTTAAAAATAAATAAGTTAAATGTAAAAGGAGACCTGGAGAGATTGTTCAGCAGTTAAGGGTACTGGCTGCTCTTCCAGAGGACTACAGTTTGATTCCCGGCATCCACATGGTGCCCCATCACTGTCTGTAACTCCAGTTCCAAGGGATCCAGTGCCCTCTTCAGACATCCACGGGCACTATACACATGTGAATTGGTTTGTTGTTATAATTTGTTCGCTAATAAATGAATTAAGTGGTTGTGGAAGACCTGCACAAGATAAGCCAGTCAACATTACAGCATGGAGGGAAAATTGGAGGGGACCAGGAGCCCTCCTTCCAATTGAGGGATTTTTGACAGTTGGTGGCTGCTAGGGGAAGGGAAGGCAGTTTCCTTGGGAGTGTGGCATCTGATAGGTTGACCATGTTCCAATGTATGGTCCAACACCCATCCATGTACGTGTATGGACAGCACAAACGGGACTTGGATGCAGCGGATATAAAAACATAAAGAACGTAAGGTCAGGAGGGGAGAGGATGGGAGCAAATATAATCAAAATACATTTCTACATGTATGAAACAAGGAAAGAAATACACAGATTGTGAGACCCATATAGAGCAGTATCTGTGTCTTAGGACAGAGGCTCTAAGAACTGCCACACTGGCGTTTAACCAGGACCAATCACAGAGCCCCACTGGGACTCAGAGTCTTCGTCTAGAAGATGGAAGTGGAAATGATGACATCATCAGCTCATAGAGCTGTCATGATGATGACATGGAGAGCTGTGAGCAGCGGTGCCTAGATTTCGGTAAAGGCACAATAAATCCCAGCTAGGAGCTTCAGGAGAAATGATCTCACCACAGTGACTCCTAACCTTCGAGATAGGGTTATGATTACAATTCAAATGATAGATCTAATGGTCTTCGAAGACTATCTAGTGATTCAGATTTGTGTCAAAGAGTTCTAAATCTATGAAAATTAATTTTATGCTTTGCAAAACCAAATGCTCACTATTCTAAACAGGGATGTTTAGTTCTTGGGGATATTCACAAGGTCCCCAACCCTAGATGGCCAGCATCTTTTACCTCTGTCGAGCCCTCATCTGTCACTAGGCAACAGTTACCTCTCAAGTGATCTGTGAGTGGGGTTCCAACTTTGGACTCCACAGACACGGCCCAGTGGAAGGATTCCAGACTTCAGCCTCAGACTCCTGCTGAAATCCTACATCTCTTACAAATTCATGTAGCTAAGACAAACCTCAGATAATCATTTATTAAAACCAGCATCAGGACCAGTTATGATGGTGTATGCCCATCATCTCAGCACCCTAGAGTCCGAGGCAAGAAGAGCTTGCATTCAAGGCTGGTCTGAGCTACACAGTGAGACCCTGTCTCAAGATCAAAAGAATATATGTATATATGTATATGTATTATATATACATACATATGTATATGTGTGTGTGTGTGTGAGAGAGAGAGAGAGAGTATACCATACATATAAAAATATATAGATAGATAGATTAGGTTCCATTAAAAGATAATATTGAGTTACCATGTGCTCAGCAATACTCCTTTAGGGAACTCAAACAAATACTTAGGCAGGAATATTTTCAGCAGCACTGTTCACAATAGGCCAAAAGTAAGAACAACCTAAAGTTCTTCAACAGACAAAGCTATAAGGAGAATGTGGTCTGTCCATACAAAGGAATATTATTCAGCTGTATGAAGGAAATATTGATAATCCATCACCAAAATAATGAGCCTTTTAAATGTGATAGGAAGGTAGACACAAAAGTTCACGCATTCTATGGTTCCATTCTCATAAAATATCCAGAGTTAGGTAAGCCCACAGAAGTAGACATAGATTGACAACTGCCAAGAGGCAGTAGGAGACTACAGTGATAGTCTTTTTTTCAGGGGTGCATAGTTATCCTTCGGGCCGTGGGCAGGGTTCAGAGCTCAATAGAGGCGCAGCAGTGTGCGGTTGTAATCCCAGTGCTGGTTGGGCGGAGACAGGAAGATCTCTGTAGCTTGCTGGCCATCTAGCCTAACCTTACTGTGAGCTCAGGTATTAAAAAAAGAGAGAGAGATGGAATCTGAGGAAAGACATCGGAAGTCGTTCTCTGGCTTCCGGATGTACATGCGCAGAAGTGCACCCAGCGTAGTGTGAGGCGGGGCTCAGCAACATGTTTTAGAAGTCCTCTGTGTGGCCCTGGAGTTCATCAAAAGATGGGAGCTGCCGTTTGAAGGGTTGAATCAGACAAATGAGCACGTGGTATGGAGTGAGGAACGGTTGCCACCACAGTCGGGCCAGCTGAAGGCACGGAAAATCACAGGTCTCATTGTTCTCCGTTCCAAAGGTCCAGACCCCTGAGACGGATGGAGACAAACTGCATTTGGCACCCCCACAGCCTGCAAAGCAGTTCCTCATCTCGCCCCCTTCCTCTCCTCCTGTGGGCTGGAAGCCCATCAGCGATGCCACACCAGTCCTCAACTATGACCTCCTTTATGCTGTGGCCAAACTAGGACCAGGTAAGCTCCGGGCTCTTCTTAAAACTAAGCATTTGTCAGCAACCTAGAACTGCCAAACAAAATTAACAAGCGTGAGCGTGTAGGTTTCCCACCACACCTGCACTTCTAATGGATTGCTTTCTCCCCGTGGGCAGTGGGAGGGAGGCATGATGGATGAGAACACAGCGCCCAGCTCTGCACCTTCTGCAAAACACTGCAGGAGCCTGCGCTGAGAGGATTCTGGCTCTGGGTTGCAGTGCAGGACTTTAATGCAGAAACAGTTACCCGGCGCTGGGATTTCTCTGCGCATTCTGGGGTATGCAGAGAAAAATGCTCTCTTAGAGGGCAGCAGGCTACCTTTCTTCCTTACCAGTTTTATTACTGCATGGATGTTAGCATGCGCCCTGGAGCCTCTGATATGAGACATCCTTATCAAAATGAAGGCTTCCAGGTCCCTCAAGAAGTCAATAACAGTAGCCTCTCTCCAGATAGATAGATAGATAGATAGACAGACAGACAGACAGACAGATAGATATAGATGATAGATAGATAGATGATAGATGGATAGATAGATAGATAGATAGATAGATAGATATGATAGGTAGATAGATAGATAGACAGACAGACAGATAGACAGATAGATATAGATGATAGATAGATAGATGATAGATAGATAGATAGACAGACAGACAGACAGACATGTAGATAGAGATATTCACTTTGTTCCAGTGTTGGAACATTGTAGCTTATTTGTTCATTCCAGTTACAGGCATTTACTCCCACATTTTACTTACCCACTCGTCTGTGGATGGATGTTTGAATCATTTCCAGGGTTTTGCACTACAATCAAAGCTACCATTAGCGTTCTTCTACATATCTCTTTAGGCACTTTTCTGAAATGATTTCGAATTTTCTACCCAGCAGTGATACCATCTCTGATTTCAGCCTGTGAAGCTCCTTTGTATTCCAAATTGCTTTTCCTGACTTCTACCAGGAGAGAAGACGTTGGAATGGAGGGGGCTGAACTAGCACTGTAGAGACAAAGGGCGAATAGTAGCTGTTAAGTCAGCTCTTTGTGCTGGTGTTTCTTCTGGGAGGAATGGCTTTAAAAATGCAACCCCAATAGCCTCACTTCACCCTAAGAGAGATAAAGTCCAGAGATCTCCCCTAATTCTAACCTACAGACAGACAAGTTTAAGAGCCACTGGCATCTAAGTGCCAAATTCTAGGAATAATGAGCTTACAATGCAATCCTCCCAGTATTGCTTAGCAGCCATGGAAATGCTTGATCCAGAATCACCCTTCCCAGATACCTGATCCTCAAATACACCGTGCTTCGTCAGCCATGGGAAGCGGGGTGAGAAGTGGTCCTGGTTTGCCAGTGGTAGAAAGATCCCTAGGGTGGGAGACTTCTGTGCTAAAAACAGGAGATTCCCAAGAAGAGCTGGTCACCCTGTGTCGTACTCAGCTAAAGATGGGGGCTAACAAGATTAATAAGCATTCTCTGTGAGAGAACGGCTGCCTGTTGAGTGTGGGGCCTGCGTCAGAAGAAAGCTTCCCCAGGTAGACTAGTGATTCACTTGGCTTCTGGGGCCTTAGAAAAATGACTGTGTTTTCACCCTCAGAGAGCTACTGCAAGAAGTACTAGGTGTGCAGGATGGGCTGGTGAGTAATATGACACCATTTATGAGTGCCTGGATCACTTACTAGAGTCCTGAATCTACACAGTCTCCGTTCAAGGAGGGCCATGGCTGTGGACCGCATGGTGACATGTACAAAGTCAGCTCTACTTCCTGTAGACTCACCAAGACTCTGCCTGGCTGTCTTGCGTTTTACAGGGCTGGAGACTGGGGTCCCAGGGTGAGATCATAAATTTTTAGAACAAGGCCAGGTAATTCCAAGGATGTGTTCATCATCCTTCAGTATAAGTGCGAGAGTGAATGTGTGCATGTGTGCATGCATGTGTGCATGTATGTGTGCATGTCTATGTGGGTGTAGGCCAGGGGTCAAACCCCAGTACTGCGCTTCGGGCATCATCTGCCTTTTCTGCTATTGGTTGGTTTGTTTGTTGAGACAGGATCTCACTTGGCCTGGAACTCATCAACTTATTAATAAGCTGCCCGGCCAGTGAGTCTTGGGGACCCAGCTGTCTCTACCTCGCCTGCACTGGGATTATAAGTACGTACCGCCATGCCCACGTGGGATCTCAGTATTACGTGCTCATGTTGACATGGCTAGCTGTACCAGTTGAGCTATATTCCAGGCTGGTCTTTTCTTCACTCTCTAGCAAAATGGCACCTTGATATAAAATGTGCTGAGATCATAGCTCAACCGGCCTATGCTCCACCCACTTGGAGCTGGTAATCCAGTAAAACTCCAGTCATTTTTCTGTTTGTTTGTATCAAGTATATAAACTTTCATTTGGAGTCAATGTCGCAGACAGTGGTTCAGAGAGGAGGAGAGGGCCAACCTCAGTCTCCCTCACTGGGTCATGGTCCAGGATCTGGAAGTCACAGTCAGGGCCGGATGTTGCCTAAAAGACAGAGAGAAGGGACCCAAAGAGCAGAGTTTAGGCCCTGGCAGGGATACTTGCAGAATCTGGTACTAAGGAGGTAGGGAGGAAATTACCGCAGTCAGAGAAGGGGGGCGGTTCTTATGAGAGTGGAGCAAGAGTGATTGACAGTGTTCAAATGCAGGCTAACCTATGGCCTTTACCTTCCTGCTTCACGTAGATGCACCATGTACCATTCTGCAAATGCCCTGGAGCTGGTGTCCTCCCCATGACACAGACAGGGGACTGAGCTGTGGGAAGACAGATGGTCCTTCCCAGGGTGGTGCAGTTGGGTGGTCTGATTCGCTTCTGATTCCAGGCAGCGAAGCTCCACTTCTTGGGCAGATAGTCTTCTGTTTAGGAGTATTGCCAACTTTAGGACTGTTCTGATTGGATACTGTATAACCTCTGTTCCACCCCTCAGCTGGTGGTGATCTTTAACACCATTCCAGCCTTTCAGAAAGCCTGACCCAGGGTGTAGAGTGGGCAAAGATGGACCCATGCGTTGCTATGTGCAAAAGCAAATACCAAGGTCACCAACATCCAGTGTTTTCTCCTTTGCAAGGACAACCGGTATTGTGTCCTTGGAACATCTGCCACCTGGATGGGTTTTTCTGGACATTATCCTCTTCAGACTTTGCCAGCATTTTGAGGCTGTTTCTCTTTGCTTCCATATCCCGTGCGGATAAATGACTTGTGTCTAATAATGGGACTGAAAAATATCACAGAGGTCATATCAGAGGCCACCGTCATTGCTCGTCTGTAGCTGTAACAGAACACCTGAGACTCGGCGATTTATAAAAAGAAAGAGGTTTGTTTTGGCTAGTGGCTCTAGAAGCTAGGAAGTCCGAAAACATAATGTCAGCATCTGCCCAGTCGATATGTCACCCAGAGGACATGAGGCATCTGGCTATGGGAGAGCACACCTTTATTCCCAGGATTTTGGGAGGAAGAGGCAGGTGGATTTCTGTGAGTTTGAGCCAGCCTGGTCTACATAGCAAGTCCCTGGCCATGCAGGTCTATGTACTGAGACTCCGTCATCAAAACAAAAACAAAAAACAAACCCACAGAAGATACTAGTTCAGGGATGCTTTATACCAGCCCACTCTTGTGGTACCTAATCTAAGTCTCATCAAAATGAGGCTGACATTAATCCATTCAATGGTGCTCAGTTAGCACTACAGAACGCCTCCCCAACACCAGTGCGCTGAAGAATTGGGGATCCAATGTATGAACTTTTAGGGGGGCTGCAAGCTTCAGCAGAGGCTATCTCGGAGCACAGCGAGGAGAAAGCAAGGCTCTATGCTCTGAATTCTCCCACGTCTGACCCACCCCAGTAAGATGCCACAGCAAAACAAATTTTAAAAAATGTAAACAACAATCATGACAACAAAAAACCCAGTTGTTTTCCTCGTGGAATTTTACACAAATGCTCACTTCTCCTTGTGGGCATTTTCTGTTGTTCAGCTTCCGGTCTTCCCTGCTTCTTCCAAGTCTATGCTTTATTCACGTTGGCATTCCCAGCTCTGGGTAGCACCTGGCATGAGGTAGATGCTCAATAAATATTGGATAGGTAAATGCATGCATACATGGAGATCTCGGCTGTTAGCACGCTCAGAGATAGTGTCTTCTGCAGCAAATTGCTGCTTTCTGTGGCTTTAGCCAGATGAGTAAGAGAGCGGTTAATTAAGGTTTTGCAATACCAAAAGAATGGCTGGCGTTGCCATTACAAATAATTTCATAAAGCTCATTTCTGTAATCCCTTGGCAGAACCATTTCAGTGACAAATTATATATATATTCATTTTGTGTTAAGCAGTAACTACCTGAGTTCCAGATTTTTTTAACATGTTTTTATTAATTCTCTGAGAATCTCATACAAAGTGTTTTTATCATATTCACCCCGCACTCCTCATAGCTCTTTCCAGATCTACCCTCTACCTCCCTACCTGTTCCCAACCTTGTGTCCTTTTTCTTTTTTTAATAACTGAGAGTTCAAATTTGTGCGGTCCACATGTGCATGCATATCAGGCCGTCCTCTGAGACATCCTCGATTCCCAGGACCCAGATCCTTAAATAAAACAGATTCACCCTCCTCCAGAAGCCACCAACTGTCCACAGCCTCCCTGTTAGGGTTGGGGGTTCAGGAGCCCTTTCTCTCCACTTGCTAAAACATCATGTCATCTGGGATGATCTTGGCAGGTCTTCTGCAGGCAACTACAGCTTCTGTGAGTTCATGAAGGTGAAGGTCATGTAATATCCAGAAGACACCCCCACCCCCCCGTCCTTCCTACCTCCAGCCCTTACATTATTTCTATCCCCTCTTCCCCAGTGAACCCTGAATCTTGAGAAAGGGGTTATGGATCGATGTCCCTTGTGGCTGAGCACTCCAGAGACATTTATCTTCTGCACTTTGATCAGCTGTGGGTTTCTGCATTAACCATCATCCTCTGCGTATACCCCAGGGATTTTTTTCCCTTTCTTGCGGGGAATGCATCCTTTGCATTACTAAAATGGCCATCTGGGGCCTGCAGCAAAGAATGTGCCCCTTTCGGTTCTGTTCATGGGGTGCCTGCAGTCTCTATGAAACGCCGGCTTCCTGCCCTGCGTTTGGCGCCAATCCAGAGGCAGTAACATGGGTTTTGGCCTGAAGGCAGGTAATGAGCTAGAACTATTTACTTCTATTTGTTTTATGATACCTGCTATTCCCAATTTGAGAAGCAGTTCAGGGCTAGATTCTTTTTGTAATGCAAAAGGAAAGAAAGGGAAAATAAAATCCCAGCGTAGCAAAAGCAGTGTAACTATAGCAGTTGGCAGGAACGGCGAATAGACTGCCACCCAGCCTAACAGGAGGACAGGCTGAGCAGATGCGAAGAGCCAGCCTTTGTTCTGCTCTCTGGAGGGCGCGGAAGGTCATGCTCATCGCCACTGAGAACGCCCTGCAGGGAGATATGAAAACATCGTCTATTCTCTTCTCCCCTCCTGCTATTTTTAGCTCTGCTTAGCGAGATCAATTTTAGTTAACTGCAGAGGAGGGTTTTAAATGGTACTTCAGTTTCAAGTTGCCCACGTCTGCTATATTTAGATTCCACCCCTCTCCCCAAATCCTACTCTATCAAAACATGTCATAGTAAAGGAGCTTTGATGCAGTTGCTGCTTACCACACAGTTTCCCTCAAGTGGAAAGTATCTCTCACTGATTAATGTAACTCACAAGGAAGACATGTCTGTTGCAAGCTCTGATCCAGAGGTAAGGAAAATTCTTTTTCAAATATAAATGAGCACCTATATTTTTGGTGTAGGTCATGAATATTGCATGAGGATTCACTTCGTGCTCTAAGATGGTTATGCTCTGATCACAGGCACGAACTGCACACGCAGCAGCCAGTGGGCCCCCATTCCCAGTCAGCGCTGTCTCCAACCACAGTTCCCCACACAGAGGAAGCAGAGCGCTGACCCTCCAGCTGGTGCCCAGCAGCCTCCATTTCCTCTCCCAAGAGTTTTCTCTGATGGAGCATACATGGTAGAGAGGCCTTTCTCCTCAACATGGTCCTGGGCTGTATCTCCAGTCCTGCTGAGCGACAACGTACCCCAACCCCATCTTTCTTCATCCGCTCCTCCTTCCTCCATCTTTGAACCGTGATTCAGACCCTCAGTCTGTGAATACATTCTGTGATGTCCTCGGGATAGAGAAGGAGAATGCTGGCATTCTCAGGAACGCTTTCCCGTCATGAGCTGACGTCACACCTACTCCCACAGGGGCGTCACTCCTGCACCACTCAGACACCTATGCACAGCAACAGTGACCCCGTGGTACCCAGCCCGGACTGGAGCACACAGCTGTTCTCCAGGGTTGACCAAAAGTTAAATATAAAATTGTGCAAACACCAAGGAATCGGAGAAACAAAACCTTACAGGCAATGGGAATTCTTTGGAATGCTTCTTTAATTCCAGTGCCATCCTTGAAAGGAAGTTCTTCCTCTGCTCTTGTACTGTCTTGTGAATTTAGGCCAGTAAGATGTCTCGGGGGGGTAAAGGTCACTGCTGCCATGCCTGGCGACTCGAGTTCAGTCCCTAAGCCCCACGTGGTAGAAGGAGAGAACTGACTTCTGCTAGTTGTCCTCTGACCTCCACACACTCTGTGGCACATGCACGCATGCACACACACGCACACACGCACACACACAATAAATAAATAAATTTTTTTTTTAAAAAAAACCTTATTTAAAATCTTGAGAATAAGCAGTTACCAAATGCCTGTGATTTTTAAGTGTCCGGTGCCGTCTCCCCAGAGTACCTGGTCTTTTCCAGCTGTAATGAATATCCACTATGAAGTTAGACTTTATTCTTACTTCAGCATAATGACTAAATCTCAAGGTATGAGTTTGAATCTAGATTGCATCCTATGTGCTCTGTGACCTGAAGCAAGTCCCTCACCCTCCTGCCCCATTGGTCACGATGCAGCCCATGTCACAGAGCTGCAGAATTAAATCCTTGCCTTTTTTTGCGATGCACTTAGAGACTTAGCACTGTGCCTGGAGTTTAGTAAGCGCCCGATACAGAGTAAATCACTGAGTTGAAAGAGCATGCCGGGTTTCTGTGACACACAATAAGCAAAGCAGACACCTGCTCTAAAGAGTGTTCGGCTAGATCGAAAAGCAGCCAAACCACAGAGGAACATCCGTGGGTGAGTCTGTTTCCACAGACAGGGACAGTGGAAACAGGGCCACGTCAATGGTGTGATTATATACACAGGATTTAGATGGGGCTTTGGTCACAACCTGAACTGAGTTGGCACTGACCGAAGAAGAACTCAGCTGCTCTCAGAATGAAAGGAGAGGCAAGATCTTACTGATTATCTGGTATGGGCTAACTACATCTCCTCTTCTTCCTCCTCCTCGTTGTCCTCCTCCTCCATCAGCACCACTACCGTCATCATCACCATTATCATCATCATCATCATAATCATCATCGTCATCTTTCCCAAAGGACTTCGGGAGCTTAAGCTGCTGCAGATGATGGGAGAGTACTGGGGTATAGAGAGCACATGCCATTCTTTAACCAGGAGCTAGAGAGATGACCCAATGGGTAACAGCCCTCGCTCTGCAAGGGTGAGGCTCTGAGTTCAAATCTCCAGCTCCCATATGAAACGCCAGACATAGCTACGTGTGCATGGAGCTGGGTCAGCACTGGGGAGGTAGAGAAAGGCAGATCCTGAAAACTTGCTGACCGGATAGTTTAGCTGAAACTGAGCTTCCGGTTCTGTGAAAGACCCCCAAATCAAGGCAATACCACAGAGAGTGACAGAGAAACACTCACACACATACACATGTGCACATGCACAAATATTACTGGAATAGGATAATTATGGTTAATACAAAAGATGGTATATTTAAGTATTAGAATTGAATGGTTCAGACTATCTCAGAAACATCCAAGGTCTCATTGAAATAGCAACTTGCAATCCTCCGTCTCTTAGATATGTGGATATGGGTGGGAAGAGAGGAGAAAGGAAAGAGATTTACCGGTGACAATTCAGGAAACAGTGACTGGGGGAAAGAAAGGGTCTGTCTTCAGGATCGGGTCCAGGGTTCCCAGCTACACATTGACCTGTGGGACTCAGCCTGTCACTCACCTCTTAGGGTTCATGCTGACCCCACTGAGTCAAATCCCTTTGCAATTATTTCACTGTTTGGTTATTTAAACGCTGTCTGATTAGTTCATCGTATTGGAAGCCAGAGATTATTTGAACAGCACTGACCACTAAGATATTCTACCGAGCAATTAATATAATGCATCTTGGGAGTACTTTATATAGCTGGCATGAATTTACTTCACTGTATCCTAGGAAAACAGGCACTAGCGCCCTTACATTGATAATGCTCGGAAACCTTATACACTGTCCTCTGAGTTGGGTTATCAGGATGTGATAGGGCAGAGTCTCCATCTGTCATTTTTAAGATTACTCACTGTGTTGAGGAAAACAACAGGAAGTGCTCCAGGTGGGGGGAAGTGGATCCTGGATGGAGTTTTTGCTTAGCAGATGTTAAAAGGAGCACATGTGGAAATGCATCAGAGCTACATGGAGGAAAGCCCCGAGACTGATCAAGTGCAGTGGTTGATGGGAAAGGAATGGGGGGGTGGGGGTTTCCTGGCTCTATGGATTTTCACCTAGGAGCCTGGAGCACTGATAGTACTGTTAGATTATTTCACAAGCAAACATAAATGGACAAGGTAAAGTTACAACCCATGTTAGATATGTGAGCATGGGAAAGAGAGAGGGCTTCCAGAAGTGTCAGTCTCTCAGCCTGCAAATATGCTCCTCCTACAAGGGGACCACTGTGCAGGAATAAGAATCTTCCAGAACAGCAGGAGATACAGAGGAACAAAGCATCCTACGCTGTTAAGCTCTGTTATATTTTTGAAAGCCTCTGGGGCGTGGGTTTTAGCTATTCAGGACACAAGATAGGAGTGATCGCCAAAGCACTGGAGTCTCAGGATGGTTTCTTCTTCCCTTCATCAGAAAGGTTTCTTTCTTTTCTTTCCAAGTATTAAAATCCAAACAGTGTTGACCCCACTTTAATGCACATGCGTGGAGCTCTGCACCATCCCCTGGCTCCCACACCTCTGCAAGAAGTCAGTGTTTACAGACTCTGTGATCGCAGTGGTTAGTCTAGAGACAGTGCGAGAGGAGGGTCTCGGCACTCAGGGTGTCATCCTGTGTCGATTAGACTGGAGGGTACTGCCACACAGCATCCCTCCGCCACCCTGCTCAGCACAGACAGGAGACATCTTACCTTTGTACAGCAGGAACTAGGATGTTGTCACCAGCCTGACTCCACCCACCCCCAAAAAGAGAGGACAGAACCTTAGCATCTATTTTGAACAGCAGCCAAGCCTGGGCCAGTAGTGTCCACAGCCAGAATGAGCATTTGACTGTTGCCCACGTGAGACTGTTTCTCATGTGTCCCGGCAGAGGTCAAGGGAAAACCCTGACTGGTACATTTTTGATGGCTTTCAGCCCCGGCCTCCTTTCTGCGCCCAGGGGACAGGACAGTCTAAGGCAGACAAAGGAATGAGCATGTGACAGAGGAATGCTTCCTTCGTCCCATAAAAGAAACTGGCCGGAATGTCCTGTACTCGCTGCACCACAGCAAGACTGTCCCCACCCTGGCTGCATAAGGCTTGACACGTTCTTTGTCCCCAGCTAAGCCCAATTGTTCCTTTTGGACGGTGACAGCATTGACGTCAACCCTCATGGTGGCAGAATTAACTGAAGCCCAAGGGGGAAAGAGAAGCCAAAAAAAGAAAAATTGAATCCAGTAAGGCCAAAGCCATTTCTTTTGATTTTGTAGGCACTCAGCAGATGTTGAGCTTTGCGGGAATTTGATAGTAACAAAGTTTCCCAAAATAGCACAAGGAGGTGTCAGCCTTGAGGGGACCACAGCCAGAAAGCACCTTCGCTACTGCGCAGCCTGACTTGGTTCACTTTACTGAAAGACGCTTCACACCAGGGGGGGGTCTCACTGCTGCTTGCTTGCATCCTGGCCCCACTTCCTCCACTGCAGCCGTGTGAACGTGGCGTCTGGAGGAGTGTCTGGAAGAAGTGTCCATCCCCTTAGCCAAGGCAAAGAGAAGACTTCATAAAAGCTAGCTTGGCTCAGTGTGTTTCACTGCAATTGAGCAGGGGTGGGGGAGGAAGAGGAGAAGGGGGAGAGAAGAAGAGGGAAACAGAATGAGGGGGAAGGAAATGAAAATAGGAGGGAAAGGGAAGAGGGAGGGAAGAAAGAAAGAAAAGGATGCTCAGGCATGGTAGAGTATGTCAGAAATACAAGCACTTCAGAGGCTGGGACAAAAGGATAGCAAGTTCCAGGCCAGCCTGGATTACATAGGGAGTTCCAGGCCAGCCTGGGTTACATAGTGAGTTCCAGGCCAGCCCGGGTTACATAGTGAGTTCCAGGCCAGCCTGGGTTACATAGGGAGTTCCAGGCCAGCCTGGGTTACATAGGGAGTTCCAGGCCAGCCTGGGTTACATAGTGAGTTCTAGGCCAGCCTGGGTTACATAGGGAGTTCCAGGCCAGCCTGGGTTACATAGTGAAGTCTTTCACAAGGAGAGCTTTCTTGCCAGAAGATGAGGAAAGCAACAGTGTGTGTCCATCCTGGCCTGCATCGCTGCTGTCACCCACATCAGCCTTTAGCTACAGGACCTTCACATTCACACTGTGACTGCACAGCCCTTTTGCAGTCTCCCACAAACACACGCACACACCTGCACACACACATGCATGCACACCCCCACCACACATAGGAATGCGCCACCTCTGCACTCAGAATAAGCAGAGCAGGATGCAGGACCACAGTGGTTTCTGCTGGTTCCTCGATATGGGCTTTTTGACATGTGACAACCCAAAAGAAATCCTTTCTGCTAAAATAAGCAGTTTCACTAAAGGGCTTGGGAATCACTTCCTCCTGTCTGTCTTGAAGAAGACCAAGAGGCATATGGGGCTGTGGGGGCACACACACACACACACACACACACACACACTTCTGCATATGCACACACGTATACATACATACTACGTATAGCACATATGAACACACATACATATGCACATGTACACACACACATGCACACACCACATATATACACATACACATGCACACACACACGCATACACGCATGCACACATACATGCACCCATACACACATCTGCATATGCACACACATATACATACATGCACATACATACATACATATACCACATGTGAACACACATACACACATATGCACATGTGCACACACACACCACACAGACACATACACACATACACATGCACACATGGACGTGCACACACATACACACATGTACATGTGCACACCTCTCCACTAGATAGAGTCAGCAGGGTTGCTGACTGCTGCTGATGTTGTTTGTTTGTCTGTTTGTGTTTGTTTAGCAAGCACTTCTAGTAAGTTATCCAAGAACCACCAGTGCTCAGAGATGCCACCAAGCCACCCTGAGCCATCTCCTGAAGCGTTCACATAAAGCTGGTTTCAAGAGAGTCCCTCCCCGTTAGCAGCACCCAAGCAGCCTCTTCTACCTTAGAGCTTCGATTTTTTTTTTTTTTTTATTGAGACAAAATAGCATCATGGTGATGAACCCCACTCAATTCAGTTCATTTCATAGAACACTGAGTGGGGCGCAACAACACGCCTACAGTGACTTCAAAGAGAGTTTCTCCCTTGCTGGGTTCTTCCAGCTCACCACATAGCTGAGTGGTCCACACGATCCAACTTGGATCAGGGATGTAATACTTGACGCAGACCTACCTGACCATAATTTCAGCACATCTAACCCACAGAGGCTCCATGCACAGATCAGCAGCTCTGCCTGCCTCTAACCCCTTTGCTCCCCAC
The DNA here is from genome assembly GCA_026225945.1 of Cricetomys ansorgei. Classification (NCBI taxonomy): domain Eukaryota; kingdom Metazoa; phylum Chordata; class Mammalia; order Rodentia; family Nesomyidae; genus Cricetomys; species Cricetomys ansorgei. The sequence goes on along the minus strand of JAMJFZ010003581.1, from coordinate 3,383,439 downwards.
AGCACTCCGGAGCCACAGTATTCTCTTTTCTTGGTCTACTCACTGGCGTGACTCAGGAAAGCTCCTCCGGGACAGGATGGGATACCGGCGGAGGGTGTCTGGTAGAGACTTCCCCGACTCTTAGACTGACAGACGGTTCAGTGAGTAAAGCACTGGCTGTGCAGATGGAAAGAGCTGAGTTCGGATCCCCGGAGCCCGCAGAAGGCCGGTGCTGGTGTGTTTGCGGTCTCAGCATCCCTGTGCCAAGACGGAAGCTAAAGTCGGGACATTTCCAAAGTCATGGCCGAGCTGGCCCAGCAGCAAGCAGGAGTCCCTCTCTAGGGAACAAGGAGCTAGGCAAAGACTAACACCCAAGGTTGTCCTCTGACCTCCACACCTGCGCCTACAGGATCGTGCAAACACGCATGTGCGTGCAAACACACCTACACATATACACACAACATTACAAAGATTAAAACTTTTCAGACTCCGAATGAAAAGCAAAGCATGGCTGCATTAGTTTGCTAGGCCATATAAGAAAGCACCACTAGGTAAATGGCTTCTCCAACAAGACTTGTTGACAAGTCTGGAGGCGCCAAGGTCAAGGTGCGCACAGGGCCGCACACTCTTTCTCCCTGAAGGTATCACGGAAGGACCTGTGCTTGGCTCCCAACTAGTTTCTGGTCATTTCTTGGCTTTGGACAGCATAAACCCATTATTCTCCACATGGCATTCTGTCTGTGTGAGTTTCTGTGTCTCCCCTCCCCCCCAAACCTTCCTTTTTTATAAAGCTATGGATATCTTAACATGATCATCTCTAAAGACTCTGTTTTCAAATGTGGTCACATTCCCAGGAACTAGTGAATTTCAGTGCCTTTTAGGGAGACAGTTCAGCAAGTAGCAGTGACCGAGTACTATGGCTATCCTTCCCAGCATCACTTGGGAGAGCCTTGATACCTACTGTGTCACCAGGAATCCTCATCATCAAAACCAGCATGCAGAATGTCAGCCCATGCCTTGCAAGTCTTCTGGTCCGCTATTGTTAATATGTGGTACAAATGACTGACACCCCATCATGGGGACTGACAGCACTTGCTCTGGTCATCAAACAGAAGCTCTTTCCATGCAGACCTAGGACAGCATGTAACATTTCTGGACCGGTGGTATCCAGGTCGTGATCCTGGGAGGAGGGAAGGATTTAGGGAACTCTCAGAGGAAGGTGAGCTGACGCCAAGTAACAGCGGCTAATTGGGTGGGTGGAAGAATGTAGCCATCCTGATTAGGGGATAGCAGGTAAGTCATCCGACAAAGCGCAGAAGGAAGGGATAAACTCGTAAGAAAAGACTGGTGCGCAGCAATATAGAATCTTCTGGACTAGTTTAAGACATCTGGACTTGGTCTAGTGAGACTTGGAGAACCTGTGACCAAATGTGGGGGACATTATCTCCAGAAGTTTTTTTTCTGTTGAAGGGTGGGAAGTGAGGGGTGAGGTTTCAGGGGAAGAGGGAGATATTAATAGTTACCGAGACATTACAAGCTGTAGACCTACCTCCTTCTGCTCCTGTACCCGGAACTCTGGTTGCTTCTACTGGACTATGCCCTTACATCACAGATACTGTCTGACTACATTCTGTTAGCAATGGGAAAGACTATGAGAGATGCTCAGTAAATGCCTGCAGAGGTGAAACTAAATCAGACAGGTGCCTGGGAGTGATTCGACTGTATAACAGGAACTGGAAAGATAGCTCAGTTGCTGAAGTATTTACAAGAACTCGGTAACCTGAGGATCCAAGTTCAATCCCCAGAATCCACATTTGAGAGTCCTTTAGGGCTTGCTAGCCACCTAAGTGAACTCCAGGCCAGTGAGAGACCCCATTTCAACACAATCTCAACAAAAGGAAAACAACAGCAAAAGGTAGATATTACCCAAAGAACAGCACTTAAGATTGTCCTCTAGGCTCTGTCTGCATGCTCATGCACATATGCACATTGTACATCTCCCATGTACATGCCCATCCTCCCAACCCCCATACACAGAATGAAAGACTCTTGGAATTTGGGCCTTGCTGATCTTACTGATCTTAGTGGTCTTACTGCCAATCCCTCATTAGCCACTGTAGATTCGGGACAAGAAATGATCCATTTTTATTGTACCTCAAGAAAAGCTGTAGTTTTGGGAATTATATAACTGGAGAAGAATTTAGAGACTGGCTTATCCGAAAAGTGTTTGACTCAAGATTACTCAGCCATCAGCAGCGATACGGAGAGCCAACAGGAACGGGTATGACTAACTGGCTGCGTGAGTCAGCTGTCCGCCACTGACAAAACTCCTGAACTAACCTGTCAACAAAGTTGACTTTGGCTTATGATTTCAGAGCTTTGGGTCCATGGACACTTGGCACAATTCCTAAGGAGGGAGCCATGAATGGAGAAGGCTCGGCCACCTCATGGAGAGCAAAAGGAAGGAGGCAGGAGAGGGCAGGGGGTCTCATCATCCCCTTCAGGGGTATATCCTCATGATGCGACTTCCTTTTCTGAGGCTCCAGCTCTTGAAGGTTCTCCCATGACGGATAGATGGCGCAGCAAGCTGAGCCTTTGAAGCGCTGTGAAGAGCCACAGTATCGGATTGCCAGGCTCATTCAGTCCTCACAAGCCAATGGAATGAAAGCACCATTGTGAAATTTACAGTTGAACTTGCTCCGGCTGAGAAAGGTTAAGTAGCTCATTGGGGGCCGGATAGCTGATAGCTGACAGATGACAGTTGGATATTTGACAGATGGTAGTCAGGACACATGAGAGATAGGCTGCATTCCGTCAAATGTCGAATCACAGGCCTTCCGACACACCTAGAAATGTTTGTCCTGCTCTCTTCACAAGCCTTACCAGAGTGACTTTTAAGAAGCCTCCCCTCATGCCAGGCGGCGGTGGCGCACGCCTTAAATCCCAGTACTCAGGAGGCAGAGGCAGACTGATCTCTGTGAGGCTAGCCTGGTCTACGTAGTGAGTTCCAGGACAGCTAGGGCTACATGGAGAGACTCTGTCTCAAAAAAAAAAAAACAAAACAAAACAAAAAACAAAAAGCCAACTATCCAAAAAGAATCCCTCCCTCTTCCTCACCTGACGTCTCTTGCTTTGCAGGAGAGAAGTATGAGCTGCACGCAGGAACTGAGTCCACACCCAGTGTCGTCGTCCACGTGTGCGACAGTGACATGGAGGAGGAAGAGGATCCAAAGACTTCCCCAAAGCCAAAAATCATCCAAACCCGGCGTCCTGGCCTGCCGCCTTCTGTGTCCAACTGAGCACGACCGTGATAATGCCCATCTCCTCTTATCATGCTTTTCCCCCTGGTTGTTTGTCCAAAAAATTTTAATTGCCTTTAAGTCCCTGGGTGTTTGGTTGTTTGCGGTTCCTTCCTTGTAATTAAGCCTCTCGGACAAAAGGGCTAGGAAAAGGTGATATGTCTCCCAATCAACTTATACCCATTAACTATAGTCCATTATTTAGAAAATTCTAGAAAAAAAGAAAAGGTAGTATTTTCTTATTAAACATTCAGTACAGCCTATATCTCTGTCCTCTCATGTTGATCCAAGCCAGAGACATCAGTAATAAATAGCATTTATGTTGTTTGTGAGCTGTTCCAGTCCAGTTGTGTGTGTGTGTGTGTGTGTGTGTGTGTGTGTGCGCTGTTTTTTTGTTTTTTGTTTTTTTCCTGGCCACTTCCGTAGGACCATAAGTAAACTTGACTTTGACTGCATGAGATCCCCCCATCTGGTCTCACCCAGTCCTTTGCATCCCAACATTCCCAGGACATGCACGATCACCAGCATTTATTTTGATGATTTAAGGGTATGCCCCACCTCACGGTATCCCAGCCGTGTCCTGTCTAGACAAGGGGTGCCCCCAGCACCATTCAGCCCAACAAGTCTGGGAATCATTATCAGTTTGAGCCAATACGTCATATAGCTCTTGTCCAAATTCTGGAGGCAAAAAATGAGCTTGGCCACAAAGATATTCCTCAGTAGATGCTGAACACGACTACTCCCAATAGGACATCCCAGTGTCACTGGGGAGGCCTGTCAAGGTGACAGAGACCGATTTCAGACAAACCTATTTATTACAAAAAGTCTCGTAGTGTCTGAACGATTGTCCCCACCCCACTTCTTTGTATATTTGTACAGATGTTTGAGCTGTGCTTTTAAAACCTGTTTTTTTTTTAATTTAGTGAATGTTCAACAATCAGCTGCTTAACGACACCATTACCTGTGTTGCTTACGAATGCATTCTGATTCTAATGTAGATAATCCGAAACTATCACTATAACATGCTATTGTGGTTAATGATGAGGAGTGAAAGGGGACAGCAGTGTCTCATGCCGATACCTAACCAACTAGCCAACCCTTTGGCTCTCAAAACCACCTGTTTTTGAAACAAAGATCCCAGTGTCAGTTATAAACAACTTTGGTGATGCTGACCCCCGTGACGTAGACACAGCTGATCGCCACAGAGCACAGTAGGATGATGGGTAAACGAGGATGATCGCACTCCTCCGGTGCCCGTGTGCTCAAAAAAGTTTTTTTTTTTCTTTCTTTCTTCTTTTTTTCTTTTTTTGTTGCGTGTGACTTTTGTATTTCTCTAGCCCAAAGTGCATTACAGAAGATACACCTACAGAACCATACTTTCTGCTCCATGTGTCAAGACTCGCCTACTCGTGCCCATTAACAAGTAATTTGGGATGCGAATGCCACTTGCAACAGGATGGGCCAGTAACTTCCATGACCCACACATCAGAAAAACACACAAGAACACTAACACAGCCACCTGATGGAGGGATTAGTGTGGGTTTTTTTTTTTTCTTTCTTTTTGACTAAGGTGTATGTTAGTTTCAACAGAAACTTCAAACCTAGACTGATCACTCAGAAAATTAAAAGTCCGTTCTACTGTGAATATAGCAATACAGTACTGGGTCACAGTACAGTATGGTTGAAACTGGGGACAGCGTTGCTGATGGAATCCTGAGTTTCCGTGGAGAAAGTGAGTCTCCTTTTCAAAACCACGCCTGAGGAGTGTACAATAAGCAAATGCTTTGACTTTCCTTTGTTGGGGAGGGTTTTGGTTTCTCATTGACCAGCGAAAGACTACAAATAGTGGAGAGATGCTGCCCTCTAGTGGCGGAAATATGGAACTCAGCTCTGCAGCTGGATTGACTACAACAGTAATCCTGCCAGGGGCTGACTTTTCTAATCCAAATTAATTTTCAGGATGCAGGTTCTGGGGGGGGGGGGGGGGAAAATCTAAATGAGTGAAAGCTTTGGAAATCATTTGTGTTTCCGAATAATGACATCAGAAATTTCCAGTCTATTAAAAGTTGACATGGCTCCATTGTGTAGGCGTTAAAAACTCGATGTTACAGATGACCCAGGTGGTTAGTCTTAGCAAACTGTGTTGCCATGTGTGGATGTTAACCTGCTACAGATCAAGGGATTCTCTCGCTAGGTTGAGCATGGGGAGAGGGGAGGGGGAGCTTGCCCTGGGAGAAATGGGGAGGCGGTGGGACCTCCCAGCACTGTGAAAGTCAGGATCACCTCAACACTTCCATGATGCACATTATGCAAACCTCTTTAGCACTCTTTTAAGTTTGAAATGTTTTAAATGGAGGGGAAGGGGAAGGTTTCCACCAACTGAATCATTTGTGCACGTGTACAACTCAAAGAGCTTAGAGTTCAAATATATCTGGTGAATGAATGTCTCTGGTGTCATTTCTGGGTCCTCTGCCTGAGCTGCATGCATGCTCCTGAGGTGGGTGGGGTGGGTGAGGTAATGCAACCTAGCTTAGACTTTTTATAAGGAGTTACCAATGAATTAACCCAGTGGCGTGTGTTTTTGTTTTGTTTGTTTCTGAAGGAACTAGGAGGGAAGCTAATTAATAGCCATCTCTCGGAGGAGGAAGAATTTGAGCCAGACCTGGTAAAATGGGTTTGGTTCTGATGGAGGGACCTGGAGAGGCTCCATTTTACTATCAAGTTCAAACATATTGATTCCAAAAAGCATTCTAATGTGCTAAGAACCTCCTCTTACATCTCCACACTATGTTCTTTGAAAACACTAGAAGAAAGCCTTCTGAAGGGGAAACCTCAAACAGGATACCAGAAGTATTAGCATAATCCAAAAGGATGACTTTACTAGGTGTCACTGAAGTCAGAGCTTCTGTCCACCAAGTAACACAGCAAGTATGGGGGAAATTCCATGCCAGGAGAACATCGTAGGAACAAATGTAGCAGGTAGATCGCTCCTAGCCAAGCTCTAAAAGCTAGAAGCGAAAAGCTGACAATGCTTCTTCTTTAATAACTAACCTACTTAGGGCAATTCACATCGTACGCATTTCTTAACTATCTGAATGACCCGGAAACAGGAAATGTGATGCTCCACATCCCTTCTTGCCAGTCAAGAACAAACCTCAAAATTAAACATACCTGCCATCTATCAGCAGAATGGCTAAGATGACGTGTGGGGAAATAGGAAGTGCTGGTAAGCCTACCGAGGAGACATGTGAAGACACAGCTCTACCATGTGAGTACAGATGGGGAGTAGCTATAGCCCATGCGCATGCTTGTCTGGAGCTCTTCCACTCTGAAGCAGATATGGGAAAGTGTTCGCATCGTTAAAAAATATGCACAGTAATGCCCACAGAAGAGTTGCAGGAGTTTGCAGAAGCCATTAACTGGTTACAGCTCAAACATCCTTCAACGGTAGAATGCATAAATAAAAAACACAAATCACAAATTACTAATGCAAGGAACAGAATAAACACACTTCAAAGTTACACTGTTGGTCCAAGCATACATATTTGGGCCAACAGTATATATTATAACAGAATATTTGATGTATTGTTCCAGTTAGGGAATTGAGAGTTATTCTAAAGGGCCAGGAAAACAGCTAAGACACATGTCAAGAACTCCTGAAAACATGAATTTGGATCCCAGAACTCATGCAAGATCCAGACACTGTGCTGCATGTCTGTAACTCTGGTTAACATAAGATGGAAGTTGGAAGCAGGAAGATCTCCCTAGAAGCTTCCAGACCAGTTAGACTGGAGTACACAGTACAAACAACAAGGGAGACCCTGCCTCAAAAACAAGATGAAAGTCAAGGACTGACAACAAAGGTTGTCCTCTGACATACAGAAGTATGATCCATGGCACGAGCACGCTCTCACACAAAAATCCATACATCATATACATACAGTGAAATATTTTTAGGAAGAACTATATTGATAGGAATTATAATCAGGGTTGCCTTTGGGAGGGTGTGAACTGAGCAGGCCCATGTGGGAGCTGTTCAGAGGGCTGTGTGTATTCTATATCTTGATTTGAATCCCCATACATAAAATTCACTTAACAGGTGATATACCAAGAAAGTTAGACCTCAACCAAAATAAAACCATCATAAGAATGAGGAGGGAAGAGCCACTAGTTATAAATGGGGGCTGCGAAGGTCTTCATACTGAAAGTAACCCCTGGCCATCTCGTGTACAAATATTCATTTAAAATCAAGAGTATTTTAAGAAGCCCAGAACTTAAGCACACAGACATCATTCACCCAAAGGACACTTACACTGCCTGTCTGATGCTCCGTTTTCAGGGGTGAACAAGCTGTTGCTGTCCCCATCGTTTCAGAGAATTGATTCTTGTGCGGGAATGACAAAAGAAACTCCCACTGCAAACCCTGACCATGGAGTACAGTGGAAAACACCAACAGCTCACTGTGAGAACAGAGAGCGGAGGTCCATGGCCAGCAAAGCTGAGAAGAGAAGCCACATGCCTTCATTTCCTTCCTGTTAAATACCCTGACAAAAGCCACTGAGCAAGGAAGAGTTTATGTGAGTTTACAGCTCAAGACTGCACTCTTTCACTGCAGCGGGGGCAAGGCTCACAGCAGCAGGAGCTGGAGCAACTGGTCATGTTGCACCCACAGCAAGAAGCACAAAGCAACACGGATACCTGTGTTCAAGTAGCTTTCTCCTTCTTGTTCAGTCCAAGACCCGAGCCTAGGAAATGGTGCCGCCTACTTTTAGTTGTAAAAATCCTTCTTTGGTTAACCTAGGCAGTGTTATGCCTCACAGGCATGTCCAGAGGCTAAATGAACTCTCACAGGTGTGCCTGGAGGCTGTTCTCCTAGGTGATCGCAGATTCTGTCAAGTTGACAATGGAAAAATGATCATACCGCATAAGTGAACTGAAGAGAAAGCCAAGTGAGCCATGGAAGTACTGAGAGAAGAGCATTGTGGGAGGCAGAATACAGGTCATGCACTTGGAAAGACAGGTCACATATGAATAACCTCAAGGATGTTGACGGCAGGCTGCAGCACAGGACTGAGGCCAAGCACGTCCCCACGTGAGGTGGACAGAGTCAGCAGGATCCGGGATCCGCTGGGACAAGTTAGAGCATCTTGGAATTTATTTTAGTCACAACTAGAAGAGTTTCCATCAGGGATGTTATACAAGTCCATTCATAAGAGGAATCCTGGCACAAATGGGAGATGTTTCTTTCCCAGAGCCAGAGATCTGAACACATAGACATGCTGCGTTATGGAGTCTGGCCCTACTTCCCCACTCAAGGACTGTCGACTGAGTGACTTCTCAGCATCCTTTGTCAGCAGGCAGGGTCCTTTCATGGTTCTAGAAAAGTAAGCCCTTGCCTCCCTTCCCCAAGTCACTTAGAAGGCATTGGTGCAGGAACAGGGGACAGAACAGGTTATGAAGGATGAGAAGTCAGTTATTCAGGAAAACACTCATTTAGCTGCTGGTACAGAGTGTTCCAGCCAAAGCCACCGAGCAAGGCATCGTTGAACACTTGGCAGACTCTCCTCTTAAATTTATGCAATCAGAGTCAGGGAAAATTTCAAGCAAAATGTTTTCCCTCAAACTCGTTTACCTGTCCTTTTCAGAGATAGCGCGGGTGGTGGGGTTTCTGGGAATGTTGCTGTTTTCTAACAGAAAAAAACAAAAAAAAAACTCAGAACCAGGTAAATTGGTTGAAATGTTTTACTCTGAAATTTCATACATGTCTCCTTGGCTCTTTTGCATAATTTTCCATTCTTACTAAACTACTAAGTCTGAAAACTTGGGGTTAGGCCCCCTTGACCAGGCATGATCATTAGCAAGATGAACGCTGTCTCCAAGCAGTCTGCGTTTGGCGATCAAGTGTTGGCTGAAAGCATGTTAAATGGTTGCCTCCACAATGTTCCCAAATTCTACACCCCTGATGTGCTAGAGTTGGGTATGAACCCTAACTTCCACTTCGCAGTAGAGCCATTTATGTTCCCAGATGCAGCTCACGGCTTTCCACTGAGTGGCCAGGCATTGAACTATGCGAGAAGGAGTACCCCATCCCAGATTACACCCTCTTCTCAGGGATAGGCCACTTTCAATGATTGGTCAGCGTGGAGTAGAAAGACCATGACCTGGGCTTTCCCAGCTCCAGAGCTACCATGGGATTCACTGCGTGGGATTCACTGCCTCTGCATCTCAGTTCAAGCCTTCCTTCCACCTTCTTTTCCGTCTCTCACAGGTACAGACACTAGAGACTACTAGTCTACCTCCTGAACACATCCTACTCTCAGAAACTATATCTTGGGGAAGTTACCCTAGTTTATTTTCAATACTTACTATTCAACACTTTTTTTTTTTAGACAAGGTCTCATTGCATAGCCCTGGATGACTTGGAACCCACTCTGTAGACCAGGCTGGCCCCAAACTCATGGAGATCCACTTGCCTCTGCCTTTCAAGTGCTGGGATTAAAAGGCATGCGCCACCACCGCCGAGCTTACCCTCCATCACGCTGCGCTCTCTAGAATTGCCCAAGTCCTTTCTATCCAGCATCATAGTTACATTTCTAATACGGATCAACGATGCCAGACAACTTTCTCATGGTGCCAGGAGGTGCTCTACCATGAGTTCCAAGCCCAGCCTACATGCTAGACAATTTCACAGGTACCTGCAAGTTGAAAAAGCATGTCTTTGGCATCCAATTGCACAGTTGCTATAGAATCAGGGGACTGGCCACACCCTGGTTCACTCTATCCTGCAGGCAGATAGTTCTGCTTCTAAGGAGCAACAACCATGCCATCCGCTGTTAGTCCTCAGAGGGAGCATACACACTTGTGAGATTTCCCAAGCTAAAACATGACACTGAGCTTTCTACACCATGGATAGTCTTTCACACTCACAGAGGCTTGTCCACTTTGGGCCATAGCCCAGTGCTCTCCTATCTACACAATGGAGTCATACTGTCTCTTGCTTGGAGTGACCATTATTTCAGCAGTTCACAGAGAGGGCATCCAACCAGGACGCAGCGTGTCTCCTCCCCACCCCCACCCCCATCGACTGATATCTGGAAGTCAGTCTGTGTCTGCTAGATGGCATCCAGGCAGATGAGTGCATTCAGTCTCTGGGATCCTCAGGTGTGTGTCTCCTCCCCATCCTACCCCCTGCCCCTGCTCACAGCTGCCCTCGGGTCTTCTTCCTAGGTGAGGGGGGATAGGGAGGTTGATCTAGGACTCCAAATGCCCCTTAGTACATACTCGGTGGTTCTTTGTGGTTCTTTGTAAGTTCTCATCCTGCCTTGCCATAACCAGATGTTTAGACCACGACTTTCCCTCATCCGCGAAGCGGCTACATCTTCTTCATCTCTCTGCGGCCCAAATGTTCTTGTTACCTTCTTATTTGTGTCACTGTGTGCTCCAAACTTCCCTTCTTCTATTCAATAAGTCTCACAGTTAAAACAAACGGGAATTTAACTGACCACATGCAGCCAGAAATACCAGTGACTCTGACAGATTGTCTGTCTTCATTCCAAGATGTTGCTACCCTGGGCTTGATTGAGAACTCAGTGCCCTCTTGAAAGGAGCATCCAACCTCGTAGTCAATCTGTCTTCCTCTCTGAAGGGCTTCTTCGGTGTCTTGGGATTTGCTAAGTAGGTCAGGTTGTCTGGTCAGGAGGCTGCCTGTCCCTGTCTCCCCTGTGATAGGATTGCATAGATTCCAGGACTCGAACCCAGGCCCTCATGCTTACAGGCCAACCATTTTACTGACAGAGCCATCTTCCTGACTCTCAATAAAGCTTTGACAGATGACAGATGTGAACACATCAGATGATTTGGAATCCCAATGGCATTTATAATTCTAATAAAACTGAAAAGGGACTTTGTGATAGCCACATACTTTTCATTGAAAAGTCACATCTGTTTACCTGGCCTGTCCTTATAGATTTCTCAAGCTCCAAGTGTCAGAGAGTAGCCTGTCATTCTTCTGATCAGTGAGCATTTATTGAACTCTTAATTCATGCCCAGCCCATGTCCTTTTCCTATCTGACCTTAACCTTTTTTTTTTTTTTTTATAGATAATGACTCTGAAACATTATAGACTGAACTGTATCTCCTTGAAAATCCTATAACAAAGCCATAACTCTCAATGCAAGCGTATTTGGAGATAGTGCACAATTATCAATTAGCCCTATAGGAATAGTATCCTTATCAGAAGGGCAAGAGGGGGCTGATGATGTGGCTCACTAGGTTAATATGATTGTTGCCAAACCTGACAACCTGAGTTCATTCCCCAGGACGGGACGTTCATGGAGGAAGAGAACTGACTCTCAATGATTATTCTCTCACCTCCCTAGAGGGATGTCTGACCCCTGAGGAAGATCATGTGAAGGAACCCTGAGAAAGCAGCTGTGTGCTGCCAGGGAGAGAGGCCTCAAAAGAATCCAGTCCTGGGTGCAGCTTGGTCTTAGACTTTCAGCTTCCAGGCCTGCAAAGGAAATAATTTTCGTGTGTGTGTGACTGAAGACACCCAGGACACAGTACTTCATTATAGAAGCCTGAGTCCATCCATGAAGAGAGCATGCAGACCGCTCCAAGAAAACAGAAAGCATGGTTGACCTTTATTATCAACTTAACTAAATATAGAACCACTGTGGAAATATACCTCTGGACGTGTCTGTCAGGGAGTTTCCAGACGGACTTAACTGAAGAAAGGAGGTCAACTTGAACTTGGGCGGTGATGTCCCACGGGCTGGGATGAGTAGGATAATGCAAGCTAACTACCAACGTTCACTGGTCTCTGCTTCCTGACCGCTGACTCAATGCCACCAGCCTGCCTCACACCTCCTGTTGTCACCACAAGATGGACTCTTCTCCCCTCCTCAAACTGTGAGCCAAAACAAAGCTTCTGTCCTTCAGCTGTGTTTGCCGGGTCTATTTCCACGGCAACCAGAAAGGTGACTATTACAGGAAGGGAGAAGAAATTGCTTACAAAACAAGAAGACTGGTTGAACTCATCAACTTGGATCTTTTTTTTTTTTCATTTATTTGATAAAGTTTCCTTTTTCATTTCCTCATTCATTCAGGAAAGGAAAGTCACTCTTCTGATCCTTATTTGACTATCTCAAAACTGTTTACAGCCTTTGCTGTATGGTGGTTATATTTGGGTTTTGTTTTGTTTTCTGGCTCCTGATGTTCTGCCACTATTCTTACGATGCACCTGACCTTGCTCCTGCTTCAGCTGCTGCTCCTCAAGATCTGCTCCCACAGGACTGCCTCTGGTTCAGGTTTTTCTCATTCCAGTGATTTAAATGAATTGATCCTTAGAGCTGCTTTCAACTGGCCAAACATGTCATCTCTTTGAAATAGTCCCTTGGCTCTTGGACTAAGCAGGCATTTGGCAAAACTCACTGCCGCAAGACCCCATGTCCCACCTTAACTTTTCGAGTTTGTTATATATTACCATTTAAAAAACACCATAAACCTAGTGGTTGATAAGCACACATTTATCCTTCCCATATCTGCAGGTCAGGAGCCCTTCTTTACTGAGATCCGCACTTGAGATCTATCACAGGCTGAAATAAAGTTGCTGACCAGGGCTGGGAGTTTGCCTGAACACTTGGCTGGGGAGGGATTCACCTCCATGCTCATTTAGCAGAATTCTGATTCTTACAAACTATTAGACTGGCACCTCAGTTGAGTCTGGGGCAGATGGTCAGTGGGAACCCTATAATCACTGCCTTTGGGGAATATGCAACATGGCTCTTCCCTTCCTCAAGGCATGATAGCCGTGAAAACAAATGAAGTCTACTAAGAAGACAGAGGTCACAGTTGCCTGTGATTTGGACATGGATGTCCTCTCGTTGCCTTTATTTGTCTTATTCATTAGGAGCAAGCCTCTAGGTCCAAACCACTCATGATGCCAGGAAGTGGATATCATCAAGGCCCATCTTAGATGCTACCTACTACTGTTGGTAAGCAGAAGAGAAGTTACTCATATCCTTCAGTCATCTCTCCATTTCTTCTGCCTTGCTAGAAAAACCACTTACCTTGTCAATTTGCAAGCAAGGGAGTTTAGGCAGGTGGTTCTAGTTTGGTTTTGATCATTAATCTTTAAGGGATTAGTTCATTCTATGAAATTTTTCCTGTACTCAAGACACCCACTGCCTTCTATAAGCCACTGGAGTGACTGACAGGTACCACCTACTAAAACCACCCAAGACAGAATTTATGTAATATCTAACAAAAAAAATGTTGTTCTTCTCTCAGAAAGTACGACATGCTGTCCTAATTTCTCAAACCAAAAATCTTTTCTCTCCCTCATTCTGCTTCCATGGAGAAAATCATCAATCAAGCATTTCCAAGTTCACCTTCAGTATGGGGAAGGTGCACTACGTGGGAATAGAGGTGACTATTCAGTGACTGTGATGGTGGTGGCAGACAAAACCACAAAGGAATTCCTGTGTGATTTGGGTGAACTAACTGACCTCTTTAAAGTCCTAAAAAAAAAAAAAAAAAGGTATGTATTGGAAGGACACTGAACAAAAAACTGTCGTGGAGATCAAATGAAATGTTATCTGTAAAATGGTTGGTATGTTCTGAATCCCACAAGCCCTCCAGATAGGTAAGCTACCACACCTGCTGTAGTCCCGCTTAGCTGTCATCACTAGTTCACCAACTTAACATTCCCTTACAGTTGCCACCTTAGGGACTCAAAAGCAAACGGCACATTTCCCCAGACTCTCTTGCAGCTACAGCTTGGTTGGGGGGGGCGGGGAGGTTCGGGTCATGGGATGCTTTTGCTTTTCTTAAAAGAATTTCTTCTTTCCTTCAGCTGGGATTCAGGGTCTACAACACCAACAGCCCTCTGTGACCATAAGACAAGTGCTTACAAGAATCCTAATACTAAAGGATCATAGAGTAAAGAACATGTGTCGGTGATGGTATTGTCAGACAGTAGAACTAACAGCAGCCATTGCCAAGCTTCTTATTCTCTGAGGAAAAGAAGTTTCTAGGGGTGCCCAACATGTGGCTATGGATACACTCTACACAGAATCATGAACTTATTTAAAATATTATGAGACATTTTGGGCCTTTTTTTTTTTTTTTTGGTAATTTGATTTCATGGCTCTCTAGCATGAATTTTACTGGTGACAACCCATGTCTTAGTTTCAAAAGATTGGACTCTATATGTTTAAAGTTGTTTGTTTACTAAAGCATTCTGTTATGTGTAGCTATGGGCAGATGATCTAACTCAGTTAGGTAGGATGCTTAGCTCTCATGTGACGTCCTGGGTTTCATCCCCAGTGTGATGCAATGGAGAAAAAAAGACAGTAGATTTGTTGGGGTTTCATTGTTATGATTGTTTGTTCAATAGTCAAATATCTAGTTTTAGACCTGAAACTTTGGTTAAGGTCAAATGCTGTTAATCCCCAAACTTGAAATTTTGTCCTGCTTTAAAATTGTTTTCATTACATTTACTGTGGAGCGTAGGGTGGCAGGGTGGGTACATGCCACAGTATATACCTGTGGAGGGCAGAGAACAACTTTTGGGAATTGGTCTCCCCTTCCACCTTGTGGGTCCCAGGGATCAGATTCTGGTCATCAGGCTTGATGGTAAGCACCCTGTGACCCTTTCAGACACCTTGGTAGCCCTGGGTAATTTCTTATAGGGGGTTTAAATGTAGGGAAATTATGTGATTTATAATTTTATGGTTTACAGCATGTTTCATTTGCTCTTCTAACTCATTTCATTTAAAGATTGTGTTCATGATAGAACTCAAGGTTTTCAATGGCTCTCTATCAATGGAGGAGAAAAGCAAATGCTAAAGGGGGGGGGGGAAGCAAGAAATATAGTATCCTCACCTGTCCATTAGCCTGGGTTTCCAAAGTCTTTATAGGATTGACCTTAAACAGCACACAAGAATAAACTTATTACGTGACTTCCCTCACATTCTATCTCATCCTAAGAATTCCCAAGAGTGATATTTCGGGATGCTAAGATATGCAAATATGCAAAGCAGATTATCCGCCCACACAGAGAAGATGAACTCCCAGGGAAGACTCATTTGGCACAGAACATTTGGTTTGCAGGCTTGCCTAGGACATCAGTGCCACTACAGCTGGCTGAAGTTCCAGCTTTAGAATCACCAGCGCACCAGGCCACAGCACAGCACAAAGATCAAGTCTTGAACTGTTGTGACCGCTAGCCCTGGCGTCTAAGGAACACTTGAGGTATAGTCCGTGTGGCATTGTGGTATGCCGAAATCACAGGCACTCTGTACCCTGAGCTACATGTATTTTAGAAGATCGTTTTACAGGCTTCTTTTAATTTCAATATGGCTACCGGAAATTTCTAAACCATCTACATGGCTCTTTTATTAGGTAGCATGGCTACAGACCACCCGCAGAGCTCAGTCACACAGCAGCTCAGCCTCTTTTACCAGATTAAAAAGAACCAGGCTCTACACAGACCAGGAAGAGAGAAAGGATGAAAAGGGAAGCTCTAACCACAGATGAGCCCCAGCCTAAGAAGTAGAAAGAAAGTTTGTGCTCCATGGAGTTTCTGTAAGGCTGAGGAAGCTCCCCCACCACCACACACACACACACACACACACACACACACACACACACACACACAAAAGAGGAAGGTGTAAAGAAGACAATTGGCTAATGTGAAATCTCACCTAGGGCCCATGCCATCCACTTGGTTGGATTGTTTCTTGTACAGCCACATCTCAACGACTGTCCTAGTTATTTTTTACTGCCAACTTGACACAACCTAGAGTGGGAATTGAAAATTTTCCTTGATCATATTGACCTGTGGCTATGTCTGCAAGAGGAGGGCTCAGCCCACTGTGGGCAGTCCCGCTCCTAGGCAGGAAGTCCTGTGCTATTAGAAAGCTAAGTGAGCATAAGCCAGGGAGCAGGCCGGTAAGCAACACTCTTCCGCAGTTCCTGCCTTGGGTTTACCCACTGGCTTCTCTCAACCAGAACAGTGACCTCCTCAGAGACATTTGCTCTCCATGAGCTCATATTTCACTTGAGGGCTCCTTCAATCCCTCCCGTGATTCTCGGTGTGATAGGGGACTTCAATACCCTGGAATTCTGGTTTGGAATTCTGGCTGCACAGTGAATACATAGCACTAAAGTAATAAATACTCCTCTGTAGAGGTCTAGGCCATTAACGCAGGCCCAGAACCACTGAACTGTTCTGGAAAATGAGCGGAATGGGGATTCAAAATTGTGTTCATCTTCTGCTTAAAGCGCAGAACATCTGAGGTACAGCATCCGCTAAAAATCTGGATTGCCAAAATGCTTCTCTGGAAAACATCAGCCGCCCTAGAGATCCATCACA
Source organism: Cricetomys ansorgei (assembly GCA_026225945.1). Classification (NCBI taxonomy): domain Eukaryota; kingdom Metazoa; phylum Chordata; class Mammalia; order Rodentia; family Nesomyidae; genus Cricetomys; species Cricetomys ansorgei. The sequence goes on along the minus strand of JAMJFZ010003581.1, from coordinate 3,366,783 downwards.
CGGTAAAGTCAGCAGAGCTCCAATAGCCAGCCCAGTCACTAGAATACTAGGAAAAGAAAGACCCCTCAGGTAAGAGATGTCAAACACCAGTTCCTCAGCTGCACATCAGCAGAAGCCAGTTGTTTTGCGGGGCAAAGAACCCCATCACCTGCCGGTTGCTGTGTGGCTTTCTTTTAAATTTAGTCTTACTGGAGATCAGAAAGATATATATATATATATATATATATATATATATATATATATATATATATATATAGAGAGAGAGAGAGAGAGAGAGAGAGAGAGGGAGAGAGAGAGAAAGAGAGAGAGAGAGTGAGAAGAGAGATATTCTTTGCAGGGGGCGGTGAAGAACTAGTCCTATCTGAAGAATGTTTTTTGGGGAAGTTTATTTTTTAGTTATGTTTGAAATTGAAATTGAAATTGAAGGGCTATCCTAAATCTAGGGCATTCTGTATTGTTTGCAGGTGTTGAATATCTGTGGGGGTTATTTAATTGCTAATGACCTGCATGTGTTATCAGTAAAATATCGGAAGTGTTCTGAAAGAATAAAAACACCTGAGCTCAGAGCTCGTGGTTCCACTATGGAGTCTGGCACTAGCCAGAACGGTGGTTCCCTCTGCTGAGGTCTGGCAGGGCTTACACCTATGAAAAATGCCTCCTTGCCTTCCTTAGTGAGCTGCCCCCATAGGTAAACTACTACAAATGTTTAATCCAAGAACATCCCCTCAGCACAGGAGTCTCTTGGCGAAGACCTCGTCATGTCTTTGTAGCTGAGGCTAAGCTGTCACAAGGCATTCAGAGGTCTTTAGGCAACTCAGTCAGAAAGAGGTGAGCAGTAACACAGGCACGTAACCTTGAATGCAAGAAGCAATATTCCCAGGTTCCCCAAAATCAGTGGGTGAAGAGCCACTAGGAAAATCACCTAAGAAACTACCTGTGAGTCACCAAGTTGGATATTTGAAAATCGTGTGTGTGTGTGTGTGTGTGTGTGTGTGTGTGTGTGTGTGTTATGTGTGCTGTGCAATTTGTGTATGAATGTAAGTGTGTGCATTCCATAGCATGTGTACGGATGTCAGTCCTTGCACCCTGCCTTGAGACAAGGTTTCTTATTTGCCACTATACAGGCCAGGCTAGCTAGCTTAAAAGTGTCCATGAAGCCAGGCGATGGTGGCACACAACTTTAATCCCAGGAGGCAAGACAGGCAGATCTCTGTGAGTTTGAAGCCAGCCTGATGTACAGAGTAAGTTCCAGGATAGCCAGAGTTACAACAAAGAAACCCTGTCTTGAGGGGGCGGGGGGAAAGCTTCCATGAATCTCCTGGATCTGCCTCCCATCCTACTGAAGGAGCTCTGTGTCTACAGACAGTTCCTACATGAGTTCTGGAGATTGGAACTCACTTTGGAAGCAGATACTTTACCCACTCAGCCGTATCCCTCTTCTGTAGCCGTCTCTTTTGGCACCAGGACATCAGTGATTACCCGTAGAGAACATCTCTATAGTCTGCAAGGTCTGTGACAGTGCTGTTAAAAGTTTTCCACATAACATAGCATTCACAAGTGCCAGGAATTAGGACACACTGACTCCTATGGAAAAAGGAGCAAGAATGTCACACGCCTAGAGCTCATGACGAGCCAGAGAGCAAGAACAGAGGGAAGGCACACGGCTGTGGCTAGGTAGAATGTGATGCTCCTGACGTAATCCAATCTGGAATCATCTCCCTCTCACTGAATTTCTTTAAAGAATGCTTACGCTAAGAATGTCTGTACTTTATTTTTGACCACGATTTTTCCTCTCCCAGTTCCTCCCAGATCCTCTTCACTTCCTGACTCACTCAACTCCTCGCCCCGCACAAAGTAAAATAAAATAAAATAAAAATTGTCAAAATGACAAAACCCACAAAAGAACATGAAGTTTGTTTTGTGTTGGCCTGCCTCTGAATGTGGTTGATACCTGTGTGCCAGAAAGGGCCCGGGAACCTGGGATTCAGATTCAGATTCAGAACCAGGATCAGATTCCTGAGTTAAAAGATGACCCCTTCGAGTCTCAGGATTAAGCAACAAACTTCCTCAGGCTTCATTGCCTGTCACGTACTCGTAAGGGACCCCCCCTCCTGCAGCAGACTAGCAGAGCCAATCAGTTTAAAAGATAACAAAGGCAGATTCTCTGGAAGGAATCTGAGCCAATCAAAGTTGTGCACGCCCTATCCCCAGCCCCCTTCCCCTGCATGCCATACAATGCCAAAAGACAAAGGAATCGGGGTTCTCCTCCCATTCTCCCTGCGTGGAGACTTGCAGAAGGTGAACCCCGACGTGCCGGATGTTAAAAGCCTCATGCGGTTGCATGGATCCTAAGTCTCGTGGGTTTTCTTTGGAGGTCATCTCTGGCCGGTAGACCCTGACAGGGGCTCATGCCATGGGACATGGGGCCCGGGTCTTTTCATGCCAATTGTTAATATAAGTCCATTGTTGATTTTTGCAAAGCTATTTATTAAATCATTGTTGATATATTAATCACGAGCCAAGACAAATCTCAGGGGTCCAATGCCCAGGCAGCTTAGGCAGAGCTCACTCCATCCTCCCCACATGTGCTTCTCCTGGTTCTCCCCCTACCTCAGCCCTAGGTCCTTTGTTTCATTCCAAACTCCTCCCAGGTCTCCACCCAGACCTTCAATATACAAATGAATGGAACCTAACCTTAAACAAACGGCCTGTTCGTATGGAGAACCGGGTGGCTACTCCATTGCTTAACAAGTAGGAAGTGAATCCTTTACTTGTTGCAAGGCATCAGAAAACACCCTTCCCCTTTTACAGCATACAGGCATGTTATCCATAACTAAATATCCCACAACATCTCACCCTTTCTGTTTTACATTTTAACGGTAATCGTACTATTACAATAAAAGCAATATCTACACAATCAAATGAAGCTAAGATATAAAGTTATAGTCTGTCAAGTATCAAGTCCAAAGTTTAGCTGTTGGAGAACACTGACTTTCCCTTCGCCAGCAGGGAAATAGCTGTTGCAAATAGCTTCTTGGTTAGGAGTTGAACTCTATGTCCCCTTGTCCCTCTCAGTGTTGGGACTCCATCCGGCTTTAACCTGTGCATGTCCTGAGCATGCCACCACTGTCTCTGTGAGCTGATGTGTCTATCAGTCCTGTTGCACTTGGAAGACACTGTTTCCTTTGAGTCATCTACCACGTGTGGCTCTTACATTCTCTCTACCTCCTCTTCCAAATAGATCCTTGAGCTTCGAAAGGAGAGGTTTGATGAAGCAGCCATTTAGGACTGCATGATCCAAAATTTCTCAGTCTCTGCACATGTCCAGCTGTGGGTCTCTGTGTTAGTTCCCATCTACTGCAAGAAGAAGCTTCTCTGGTGGTGATGGAGCAATGTACTGATCTACGGGCATATCAGTGTAACATCAAGAGACATTTTATTGCTATGCTCCTTTAGCAGAATAGTAGTAGTAGATTTTCTCCTAGGCCCATAACGTAGTGAAGGTTCTTGGCCACTTTAGCAGTGGCTGATTTTAAAGGGAAAACTTTAAATGATCTGTTTAGGGGCTGGAGAGATGGCTCAGTGGTCAGGAGCACAGTCTGCTTTTACAGAGGACCAAAGTTTGGTTCCCAGTACCCACATCAAGCTGCTCACAACCACCTCTAACTCTCTCTCCTAGCCTCCAGAGGCACCTGCACTAATGTGCACATACCCATGGTCCACATATACACATAATTAAAAGCTAAATCTTTTTTTTTTGAGACAAGGTTTTTCTGTTGTAATCCTGGTTGTCCTGGAACTCACTTTGTGGACCAGGCTGGCCTCGAACTCACAGAAAAGCTCCTACCTCTGCCTCCCAAGTGCTGGGATTAAAGGTATATACCACTACTGTGAGGCCGAAGACCCCCGGCCCTGGGCATTAATCCTAAACTCTTAACAGGAACTTAGGCTTTCTCTACTCAATACAATAATTATTGAGTACTTTCCAGAACTCCCTGTTCCAAGAACTAGCCCGCCCCAGAAACCATAAAACAATTATTGTCAGGCTTAATTCAAGGGCACTGTGACCCAGCCCAAATTCCCAAAACTAAAGTATGAGAGGCAGCTGCAGCCGCCGCCTCATAGCCTTGGGCAAGGGACTTTCCACATTGACTAAAACCCTAAGTGTACATTTCCTGGTGCCCACGACCTTGCTATATGCCAGCTCCAATCAGCTTAAAGGTTAATTGGCCCTAACCTATCAAAATAGAAAAACAATTTGGGGACCAATCAACTTGTACCAAATCGGTTTATGCCTAGCAACTGTCTGTATTTTGTATAAAAAGCTTCGTTTTCTGCTCCTGCGTGTTAGAACGGCCCCAGCGCTGGTTAATAAACCTCTTGCTTTTTGCATCAATTATCGGACTGTGTCTCTCTGTGGGCGCGTCATCAAGTTGGGGTCTGGTTCGGGAACCCAACACTACCACCCAGCTAGAAAATACATCTTAAAATAATAATAATATGATTTTGAATACAGTGTTATCTGCATTTTAATACCTCTAACTAGATACAGCTGAATTTTTGAACCTGATTAAGATATTACATAAAGTGACTCACAGATAAAGGCAAATGGGTCACACTTGTTCTCATTCTCACAAGAGATCTTCTGATTTACCTTTTTATTAATTTCTGCTTTGTAATGCTCCATAGTTGTTTTCCTTCGGGTCCAGTTATCTGGGTAAAACAGAGACCTCTCTGAGCTCAAGATTGCTGAATCCCTTGGCTCTTCAGGGACAAGGCTAGAGCAGAGGAAGCTTGCATTAGACTACCATCTACCTGATCAATTGCAATATCAACATCCTTGATTAAAAGGGATTGTGTTTGTAGTAGCTGTCAGCTTCACGTGCAAATACTGATGGAGTTTGCTATGGAAACCACATTTCTCATATAACACATAATTAACACTGTTGTCTTGAGTGGTTATGCTGCTCCGAGTTTTACACCAGGCAAGAAGTATTTCTCATTCATTCTTATTTTCTCCTCCTCTTACATGCATTCACACACAGACATGAGTATGCATGCCCGTGTGCACACGTGCATGCATGCACACAAACACACACACACACACATACACACACACAAACACATACCATGCCTCATTTAAATTTCACAGTATTATCTTTAGCTTACAAATGAGAAACCTGAAGTACCTACAGCCAGGGTCACAAAGCTAAGATCTTGACTATGCCCATCGGTTTCCATGTTTTGTGAGCTAATTCCACCATGCTTCCTCCTACCGCGCTATATAATTTCTATAAAGCGATCCAACATTAAGGCAGAAATAATTGTGGGATACAACTTTAGCAAAAGACAAAGAAGATATCGATTGAGCCTGTTACCCTACCCGTCACTTGAAGTCTAGAGAAAAAAAAGAAAGATTGTAGTCTGTTGCTTTGCTGGTTAAAGCGCCTGTCTAATAAAATAAAAGTAGAAAAGACAATGTGGGAAGAACAGAGCAAATCTGTTCCTTTAACCCAAACCACTAGGGGCATGGCCATTTGATATACACATAGTATCTATTTACGCATTTGGTTTACATGTAGCCACTGAATGGAGATTCTCTGAAATATCTGCCCTTGCTACATTTGGTATACTCAGATAGTTTTTATTGAGACCTTTTTGTGTTTTAAAACCATAGTTTAGAGGCTGAAGAGATAGCTCCGAGGTTAAGAGTACTTTTTGTTCCTGCAGATCTGAGTTTAGTTCCCAGTACCTATATTGGGCAGCTCACAATCACCATAACTCCAGTTTCAGGACATCTGACGTCTTCTTCTGTCCTCCATGGCACTCACATACATGTGGCGTGCGCGCGTGCGCACACACACACACACACACACACACACGCATATATACACACATATATTGGAAGAAATTTTTGTTATTTTGACTTCTTTAAAAAACACAAAATGGCTTTCAGATTAGGTTTGTGTTCCCACCCCAGCTGTGGTATAGTTTTCATATTGGATTTGGAATGCTTGATGCAGGTGACTATAATTTGGTTGGGCGCAGGGGTTCTGGCACCTGTAGCTTGTTTTGGGGATTGGGTGCCGAATGAGTTGATGGAAACTTTTGTTTAGGGTATAAAAAGTGTGAAGCCCTAAGAGTCGGGGTGGGTGTTGTTTGGTGGTTCGTGGGTTGGGTTGCTGTCATCAGTTAGTGTGATAATTCCTAAAAGAATAAAGGTTGGAGAGAGTGAGTTTGCAGATCGTGAGCTGGGACGCTAGTCTGACTCACGATAAATCAATCTTTTCTTTAAAGTAGAGTTGACAGCCATTGCAAAAGATTTAACAACCAATGATTCAAAATCCCACCCATCAAACAGTAGTCTCAGAACTATAGTCTCAGAACTGGTCATCAAGTGAAATGGCAGTCAGCACCTGAGTCTGTGCTTGGACTTTGGAATCTTGGGTTTAGATTTGTATAATTTCCATCTGGAAAAGTGATAGGCCCAAAGTTTCTGCCTGCCAAATTGATTTCGGGACACACTATTTGGTGAGAAGCTGCAGAACAAAAACCACTAGGGTGGGGGGGACTGGGGAAAAGGCTTCATGGAAAAAGCACTGGCCAGACAAGTGTTAGGACCGGAGTCCGCATCCCCAGAGCATATATGAAAATGCCACGCAGGCATGGCAGACTTGGGGAAGCTGAGATAGAGATTTCTGAGGCATGTTGGTTAACTAGCCCAGTTGAACTGGTAAGCTTCAATTTCGGTAAAAGACTCTGTCTTAATAAATGGAGTTGAGAGCAATTGAAGAAGACATCTGATATCAACCTCTAGCTTCTACATATGTGAACCCCCACACACGTAAATACACATATTCACACACACACACACACAAAGAAAGAACAAACACTAACAAGCCCGGCTTCATTCCCAGACTTCCTTGGGATTCCTCATTCCTATGGAGGATTGGGAAACACAAAAGCCAAAGGCTTTCTCTCTGATCCTGTGACACAGTTTTCACAATGCACTCTTCTCCTTTCTTCTCTCCTGTGCATAGTGATTCAGAAAGCCAGGCAAGGTGAATGAAGAGGGAACTTGTTCAGGTCTGGTGGTAACTGGAGAAGACATGACTCTCCAACTCCCACTTGTGGGCTTTGGCAAGAGTGTATAGTCTGATTGTATTAGTTACTTTTCTGATACTGTGACCAAAAGAAAGCTATAGAAGAAAGAATTTATTTTGGCTCACAGTTCCAAAGGTCTGAAAGCCCATCACGATGAGAGGCACTACAGCAAGCTGCAAATGCGGTGTGGCAGGAGCAGGGAAACTCAAATCTTCAAACACAAGCACAAGGCAGAGAGAGTGACCTGGGAGTGGTGTGAGGATTTAATCTCAAACCCCGCCCCCAGTGACATACTTCCTCCAGAAAGGCTGGAGCACCTAAACCTCCCCACTCAGCTGGAAAAATTTGGTCATTGGTGCAATTCACTGAGCTTTTCAGGAGACGTTTCTCTTTTAAACCACCACACTGATTAAGTCATATTCTCACAAATTATCTCTCTCTCCCACTATCTTTCTCTCTCTCTGCCCTCCCCCCCTTAAATTCATTTTAAGTACAAACTTCAAAAGAGAGGCCATTCAGACATTCATCCCATGCCATCTTAGTTTCTGGTGTTTGTTCAAGCTCTTGGATGTGTTTGTGCTGGTACACGTGTGTAAGGAAGTGCACATACACATGTGTGGGCATGCATGTGGACGCCAGAGGAAGAGATCAGGCATTGCTACCCAGGGACTATGTACATCATTCTAAGACAGGGTCTCCGGTTTGTCTAGAAGTCACTGAAGTAGGCCAGGCTGGCTTACCAGCAAGCTCTGTGTCAGCCTCTTATAAGCATGTGACCCTACTGTGCCCAGCTTATTTACATGGCTCCTAGTGTTCAAATTCAGACTCTCTTGTTTCAAGTCAAGTGCTTTACCAGCTGAGCTTTCTCTTCAGCCCCTACAAAGTTTTCTTAAAGCAGAATATTCTAGAATCATTGTCCAAGGAGATCCTGGCCACTGCTTCATACATTTGGAAGAGCAGTCCTTCTTCTATTGAGAAATTATTTGGGACTTGTAAGACTTTCTCTGGGGTTTAATCCAATTTACTTGCTCAAGAAGTACTGAGATCTTCATATGCCTTGTTCCCAGCTGTGGTGGGTGTTAGGGACACTCTGGTCTCTGCTCTCCCAGAGCTCACAGACAAGCGGAGGAGGCAAGATATAGCCAGAGGCTGACAGCACTAGACAGCAGATGGGTCTGAACAGGCACACTGGAAAGCGACAGACCCACACGTGGAGTATAGCTTCGGGGCTCTTGACTCTGTGTTTTGGCAAGATTTTGACCTTGTTAAATCTATTTTGTCATTTGTATAAAAAGCTAGCAACAAGACCTACTACACAGGCTTCTTGTAAAGATTAAACAATCAAATGTGTTGTGTTTCCGATTGCTAAGTTTCAAGGGGGAGTACTAGACAGGCTTATTTAGTTCACAATTTCAGAGACTGAAAGTTCAAACCACATGGCGTGAGATCTGGTGAGAGTCCTTGTTGTCTAGGTCATTGGCACATTGCATCATGCTGTGGTGTGTGTGAGGGGGTGACTGCAAGAAGAGACAGCAAGCCAGAGTGACTGGGGTCCTGTGGGCACTACTTTAACCCTTCCGAAGGACTGAGATAACCTCTCACTGAACCCCACCTTGAGAGGTCTGCCACTTCTTAATATTGGTACCCAAAGGATCAAAATCCCAACGCGTATAACCTTGGGAGGTACTCTCAAACTATAGCCAAACCAGGAATGAGGGACATGGCCCAGTGAGTAAAGACCCAAGTTTCAATCTCTTGCACCCCCTAAAAATGTGAGCATGGTAGCACATGTCTATAATTCCAGCACTGGGGAGCAGCTACAGGAGGAGCCCTGGGGCCTTGCTGGCCAGCCCATGTAGACATCTGTCTCAAAAAATAAGGGGAGAGCCCAGAAGAAGACATCTGACATTAGCCTCTGGCCTCTGCTTGTGAAAGCACCAATACAGATACTGCACAGACACATGCAAACACACGCACACATACACACATGCACACACACATGTACACACACATGCACATGTGTGAGCCTTCGAAAGTGAAGTAAATTTTTTACAAAAGAAAAAGGAAAAGAAAGAAAAAAACAGGGGCTGGAGCAATGGCTCAATGGTTAAAAGCATTTGCCTCCTTGCAGAGGACCTGGATCAGGTCCCAGCACCCTGGCACGACTCACAACATCTGTAACTCCAGTTCTAGAGGATTCGATGCCTTCTTCTGGACTCCACAGACACCAGGCGCATATGTGGTACATTTTTATATATGCAGGCAAACACACACCATAGGATACAGGTAAGAACCTGTTTACTGCCTAGGACTTAGTAAGAACCCGGCAATTACCTGTCAACATCAGTGTCAAATGCTAGGGAGACACGCCCGAGGGTAAGAAGGAAAGTTCTAGAGAAGGAAGCACCAAAGTGTGGAAGGGCAGCAAAATGAATGCTGGGTCTCCATCTGTGGCCAGTTTTTGCCTTCAGTGGATATTTATCAATGTCTACAGGCATTTCTAATGATAAGTCAGTTTTCCTGTTCTGTAACTCTCTACCCCATTCCTTTGAGCCGGGATCTCACATTGAACTTGGAACTAGGCCAGAAGCCAGCAAGTTCTAGGGATCCTCATGTGTCTACCTGCAGCACTGGGGTTACATGCTTGTGTGGCCATGCATGGCTTCTTCTTTTTTTTAACTTGGGAGCTGGGTATTTGAACTTAGGTCCTCATATCTGTGCAGTAAGCCCTCCTACCCACTGAGGCATCCCTCCAGCCCTTTAAACCATACTCTTCCTCTTTCCATAAAACAATAAGCCAAGAAGAACATTTTTGGTTCCAAGGAGTTCTAGTAAGTGTTTCCTTCATATAATTTCACTCAGTTATTTTGGACCAGTTAAGCTAGTGTGATTTAAAAACGTAGAACACACACACACACTCACACACACACACGAAGCCTGGCACATTCTAAGATGTCACTGGGGACAGGGAAGATGGAGTGGGAAGGAGTCAGGGCTGGGAAGAACCAGAGCCTAGCATTCCATTCTGCACCTTCTGCAAGACTTATGTCTTCTTTCTTTTTTCTCTTCCGTGTTCTAGATTTATATCCCCCAACAGCCCCCAAGACAGTCCTCTGCTATTTTTCTCAAGAACTATCATGATAAAGTTTTATAGCTTCTTTCTGCTTCAGGGCATTGTAGGGTAATGGTCTGTGCTTGAATGGTCTCAGGATGGATGAAATCTACACCTGTGCTCTAATAAAAGTGCCATTCCAGACTGCTAAACCTTCCTACTGTCTCTTTAGACACTGGCACACAACTCAGCTTTCTCTGAGCTTGCCTCTGTTGGATCACGGGTATTTACACTAAACAGGAGGCTTTCTCTGAAAGAGAAAAACTATAAACATCAACAAGCCACAGGACAGGGGATTATGGGACCTGCTCTAAGCAGGGAGATGGATTGCACTTTGAATGTGTTCCTTCCACTTTCTGCCCTGTGTTTCCTGTGGTATTATCAAGGCTTATTTTGAGACAAGGTCTCTCTGTGTTGCCCAGGCTGGCCTGGAAGTAGTTATGCTCTTGTCTCATCCCCTTGTTCTCAGATTATTGGTATGTGGCACCATGCCAAGCTGGCTTCTAGTTTCTTTTTCTCATCTGGGATCCTCTCCCTGAAGCTAATCTCTTATATTTGATTTTTAAGTAAAACTAAAGTTACTAAAAATTTTGAAATCTACTCTTACTTACTAATTACAACAAGGCAAAATCACTTAGCCAGGGAAAAGTTTACTAGTGGCTCAAAGTCTTAGATCAGGAAGTATAGGTTGTAGCCTGCTTTGATCATCTTTGGGCTGAGAAGGCTTTTATGTTTTCAAAGGTTTTAAAGAAAAGGCAAAGACATACTCTCAACAAATTTTACTACAAAGTTAAAAGATATTATTTTACTCTTTACAAGAAGTTTCGCCAATTCCTTTCCTCCATTGTCCTTTCTACCCTGGTCTGATGTATTATTAATCTGTTTATCTTCAGGTTATCAAATGCACCTTTCATTTTCTACTTCTTTTATCCTTTTGGTTTTATGATACTTTAATGCCGTTCCTTGAATTTCCTTTCTTGGCAGTGACTAATTTTCTGGCATTGTATATATGTTCATATGTGTTAGTTAATCACCTACATCTGGCCAAGCACTGAAATGTTAACCAATGTAATGAAGCTGGGCTGTTATTTCCAACGGAACCCCCAACACCAGCCACTTATAGATACTAAAGACTCACATGAATCTTTTTATTTGTCAACAATTTTCTATGATTTGCTTTGACTACAGGACAAAATACAATTGCCTTAGTTTAGATGACTATACGGGCATCCCACAACTTTAGAATTTTACCTCCTGTTGGTTCCTGACATAGACTCAACTCACCAGGTGATTATGATCCAACAGAGGCTGTTCGTTCCTGAATTCATTCTGTTAGAAAGATCAATATCACACCCTGGAGACACTTCAGATAGTTCCACTAAAAATAAAATGATTTTAATTCGAAAGCTGTTGTGAATACTTCACTGCCAAATGTGGCAAACCATCCACACATAAGCTGTATTTAACTTGGCGACAGTTTCATCCTCAAATACGAAGGAACAGTGAGCTAAGAACGTTGAACAGGTCTACACGTGCCGTCCTAGGTACTGTGAAGCAAGCACGACCCTTGTCCTCAAAAGACCACAAGGTTATGATCCCACAAGGTAGGTTAACTCAGGACCTTTCAATACTCTTTCACAGTCTACAATCCTTCCGATAAACTTTATTAGGTTTGTGTATTCATTACTTTTATGTTACTATGATAAAATATCATGACCAAAACTTAGGGGGGAAAAAAGGCATATATGGTTCGAGAGAGATAAAGTTCATGATGGCAGGAAGGCAAGGTAACAGGAGCAGAAATTTGGCTGCTCACGTTTTCATCCACACACAGGAAGCAGAGAAAAAGAGAAGAGGTAGTGGGGAAGTTATAACCCTCACAGCCCACCCCTAATGATGTACTTCCTCCAAGAAGGCTCCTCCTAACGCTTCCATAACCTCTTCAAAATAGCTTCACCAACTGGAGAAAAAGTGTTCAATTATACTACCCTTTAGGAGACATGGCTCATTCAAACCACCAAAGAACCAAAGACTCATTGGGCCCCATCTTGGCTATCTTGTACATTAGCCAACAATTAGAGTCTAAGAATAATGGCTGAAGTGTTGGGGGGGCCGCTGTGGGAGCATAGACAAGAGCTATGTGAACAGGGAGGGTTGAGGGAGTGTGGGATCTCTCCTGCAGGAAGTTACTCCCAGCTTTGCTCCTCAAGAATTTGACGAGCAAACTCAACAAGGATGTTTCCAGACTGCACTTCTCACCTAGGTTATTTCCTCTGCAGCTACGAAGATGGTTGCCTTCTAGAAGCAATGACTAGCCCAAGAATGAAATAAAGTGTTATAGAAAGATCTGGAGCTGGTTTCCTGGTACCTAGCAGGACATATTAGTTACTTTTCTTATTGTTGTGACTGAATTACTGGCAGAAGGCAACTTAAAGGAAGAAGGATTTATTTTGTGATGCCATTCAGGGGACACTGTCTGCTACTCAGGGAGAGAATGCTGGCAGGCACATGAGGCTGCTTATATTTCTATAGGAGTAGAGATAGGAGAAAGCCAGAATTCTGCTACCCACTCACCTTCCCTCCTTCCTTCCTTCCTTTCTTTTTTTCTTTCTTATATTTTTCTTTTTCATTTTAACCTTTTTATTCAGTTCAGAACCCTGGCTCATGGGATAGTACCACTCACATTCATGGTGAGTCCCCCCCACCCCCAAATCAGAATCACTGCTCTTGGAAAAGACCCTTGCAAACATTTGTGAAGACATATGCTTCGCTAATGCCTACGTGTTTCTTCATTCAATCAAGTTGATCGTGAAAACTGGCAGTTACCATTCTGTTCTTGTTATCCAAACGCATCGCTTTTAATCCATTCCATTTTTACCTGTTTCTCAAAGGTTCGTGGATATTTCCCCCACACAAAAATGTATTTAGTCCATCTCTAAGAGCTTCCCAAAGTTGTAACAGTTCTAACGTTGTTCAAATGGCCAACGTCTCTTCAGAGACTGAAGGCAAACTTGGAACTGTGAGCTGACAGAATACAAATCCAGTTTAGCTATTTCCAATAAACAATGCCACAGAGTGAACCTTTCCTCTTCCAAAATGGAGAAGCAGTGTTGTGCAGAGGAAAGGTCGGCCCAAAACAAGACCAGCAGGGCCAGATCCTGCAGCTCCCCATCCTGTACCTGGAACGCATGATGGCATCACCTGGGCCTTGAACAGCTGCGCTCATCAGATGTGGTGCCTGCAGTACGTGTGGCCTCTCCTTTGTGGTCAACTCCGTTTGCTGGTTCCAGGTTCCCTTGGCAAATGACTAACATTGCTGGCATTTCCAGTATTATAAGAATCCCGTGCAACTTAGACTTCATAACCTCACACAACAGCCTCTCAGGGTCTCCTTGCAGAGAATCCAACCTGTCTACATATTGCCTGGCCCCAGGACTTCTGGAAGGTTAGTATAAGCCTCTGGGACACCCTCATTCTTGCATCTCCCTTGCCTTCAAAGTAAGCACTACATGAACAATGAAGCCAGGTTGGGTGGCGGCTTGAGAATCAGCCTAGACCCTGAGGGCGTAATCCATAACAGCTTCTATTGTGCCTTAGTGGCTGAACCTTGGAGAAACACCTCCCTCAGCCCCAGTGTCCTTCTCAGTTCAGGTTCTCTCCTTTTTGTAGGCCAGCTTCAGCCACCTTTCTCGATGTGCCAGTGCTGAGCATGAGCCAACTCTTGTCCTCAACTTGAACTTCGCCGAAGTCCCTTTCCTTATTACACTCCACATTTCTGTCAGCAGCTTTCAGTGGCTTCGCTCTCCTTCCTCACCAAACTGCAGATGTTGTGCGCCTGCCGTTCTGCTCTCTTACCATGAATCTGAGGGAATGCACTGAGCGCAAACTCACCGCCGCTGAACGAGTCTTGGGATCTCCTTCAGAAGACAAATTAGTCCAATCCTTTCAGAAACAGCCTCTTTCAAATGTTTAGGACAGAGGCGAAAAGCAGGAGACGCTTCGACAGAATGTGACAGGGAGAGAGAGCCTTACCCGGTTCCTAAGAGGGCTCTTGCTCCCTCCTGAAACCAGGGCAGTCTTTACAGTCCACATCTACATCAGCTAAAGCTTCCTCACTCCCACCGGAGGCCCCCATTAAGTGCGACTTGTATACATTTGGGATTTGTCCAGTCTGCGGCTTGAAACTATCCCACGTTCCTCCCCTAAAAGCAGCCCCAAAGGCCTAAGGTCCCGTGCTGAAATCGCTCACAGCAGCAGCAACAGCTAGCTCTGCAATTCACCCCACCAGTGTCCACAACGGTTTCTTTCCTCGTGGCAAGAAGCCACGTAAGGGTGAAAGGGGCGACTCGGGTTCACAGTTCAGGGGCGACTGTCCATTCTGAAGAAAAAGACATGGCAGCTGTGGGCAGGACCTACCTACGGCTGTAGTGGCGGGAACCTGAACTGCCAGGCTGCACCTTGGTGGAACCGGAAGCAGAGAAAGGGGAATGATGCATTCATCTGGCTTCCTGGTTCTCTTCCCCTCCCTTATGTTCAGTCCAAAGCCCCCAGCCCATGGAATGGTAGCATCAGGATCCTGGCAGGTGTTCTCAACACTTAAAAACACAAGAGAACACTTACAAACACTTACAAGAAAGGTATACTTCGCTGATAGCCTCGCTATTTCTAGTTCAATCAAGTTGTCAAAACCAACCGTCGCACTTGATAAGGGAGAATATATATTTCGCTTTTAATGTTTTAGTCTTTGGATATGAGTGTCATATGTGTTCTAATGGATTTCTAAGGTTCCCAAACCATTCCCCTAGCATAAGAGAACAAGAACTAGTCATTTCAAGAAGGAATAAACAGGGGCTGAGGAAAGCTCAGTGGGTAAGTGCTCCCCCTGCAAGCATGTGCACCTGAGTTTGAACCCCCGGTGCAGGGGCATGCACCCGTAATCCCAGCAGTGGGGAGGGGAGAGAGAAGGGTCTCTGAGGCACGCTGGCCAGTCAGTAGTCAGCCCCCCTCATGCTGCAAGTGCCATGCCAGTGAAAGACCTTGTCTCAGAAAACGGGTAGATGCCATTTCTGAGGAAGGACGCCTGAGACCCGGCCTGCATGCACCCCTCACATAAACATGTTATCTTAGTTGGGGTTTTATTGGGGTGAAGAGACACCATGACCATGGCAACTCTTATAAAGGAAAACATTTCATTGGGGCTGGCTTACAGTTCAGAAGTTTAGATCATTATTGCCATGATGGGAATTATGGCAGCATACAGGCAGACATGGTGCTGGAGAGACAGCTGAGAGTTCTATATCTGATGGGTAGCAGGAAGAGTGAGTGAGAGACACTGGGCCTGGCTTGGGCTTCTGAAGCCCCAAAGCCCACCCCCCAGTGACACACTTCCTCCAACAAGACCATTCTCGCCCATACTGCCCCTCCCTATAGGCCTATAAGGGGCCATTTTCATTCAGACCACTTCACATATGTACACACACACATTCACAAGACAGAGGGGGGGGAGAAAGGGAGAGAGAGAGAGAGAGAGAGCTATAAAATGACTTAAAGGAAATGTTATAATGGCTTTGGGGATGCAGGCGAATGAACTGTTACATACTGTTTCCATAAGCATGCACTCGAGTTGGACAATAGTTTAAACATACAGATTTTAAAGCCAAATTTTCCAGGTTCAGGTTGAGGTTCTGGCACCTCCTTCCTAGCTGTATGAAATACATAAGCTAGTATGTATTTCTACTTGGGCTAGTATCTTTGAATATAAAACGAGAACTAACGATATTAACCACATTATTGGGCCATCATAAGGAGTAAGTAAATAAAGATTGCTTAAGTGTTTGAGACAGTTCCTTTCTAGTATCACTAGGTGAACAAACAGTTCCTCCCCAGTGAGGTTTTGCTGTCGGCTGAGGGTGGGCAGGTAGGGATGGGGGGTGCTGGGGGACAGAATGGAGTGCAGTCAGTGATTCAAATGCAGGTCATATGGGGCATTCCATATGTCCATTAGTATTTCAATTGTATTTGCTTCAGGATAGACTCTTTCTAAGTCTGTCCAAGAACTAGTGTAGAAGACAAGGAAGGATCCACATGCCCCATACTGGATTTAGTCCAAATATAATCTCCCCAGTCACTTATTTTATTTCTTCACAGATGGTCCTCATGGGCTGTCCTATTTTCTCCTGAGCCAGTGACTCTTGAGAATAACTCTCCCCTTTCCATATGGGAAAATCTCTTTCTCCTTTGCTCTGGGTGTAGCTTCCTTCCCTGTACCACTGAAGTATGATGGGCAAGAACAGTGAATGTGATATACAACTCCTGGAAACTGCTCAGAAAAATTAGAGACAACTGAATGGAAGAGCTAAGAACGCTGGGATGAGGTTAGCCCTGATCATCTGTTTGTTTTTGTTTCTGCCTGTTTTTAGATCAAGAGAGAGATAATTTACCAGTTGTGTATAAACAGTGTTCTCCTAGGGTCACCTAGCTATTGTCTGGAATGTCAGTGGCTTTATCTGACATCGTTTGTACAAAATAAAAAATCTCCATAGCCAGCCCCAGGCTACGAAACACATGGCTGGATGTTCTACCCAATGACGCTAAGATCCCAGAGAGGAAATTAAATGCCGTGAAATACATTTTATCGTAGGAGCTGGAAGATTATTCTTCATATAGTACGCAATAGTATAAAGAGAGGAGAGAGAGAAAGGAGGCTGGGATAGACATGAAAGGCAAAGCACAAGAGTATAAGGTCAGAGTTCTGCGAGCACATGATAGAAATAATGATGAACCTTATGTGTCATATGACTAAGCTAAGGGGTGCCCAAATGGCTGGTAAGACCTTCCCTGCCGGGTGCATCCATGAGGGTGTTTGGTCACGAGGTCAGTAGACTAAGCTCTTCCTCACTAATGGGGGCGTCTTCCGAACGGTTAAGGACCTGATAGAACAAAAAGGCAGAATGAAACCCCCACCCCAGGCTCTGCCCTAGCCCCCTCCCCCACCCTCACCCCTGCCTCCGTGAGATGTGACAGCCATCTTCTCCTGTCATTGGACACTGAACCTGCTGGTTCTCAAGTCTCTGGACCCTAAAACTGACAACGGTAGCCAGCACCCAACCCCTACACTGGTTCTCGGGCCTTAGGCCGGGAACCACACTGTTGGCTTCCCTGCTTCTGAGGTATTTGGACTTGGACTGAGTTAAGCCACTGGTTTTCCTGAGACGCTAGCTTACAGCTGGTGCAGTGTGGGAATCTGGGGATCCAAAACCCATAACTATTTGCACCGACCCCATAATAATCTAACCACTTTACATTTCATTGGCTCCTGTTTCTTTGGAGATCCCTCGTTAGTTCAACAGGTAACCTGAGTCTGTAGTAATGGGCAATTTTGAGGGATCAGGTAAAGAGATTAAGATTAATCCTATTTCGTTTTGTCTGTCTACCTAATAGAAAAGGGGTTATATTCTCAACGTTGGGGACCTCTTGAGAGGATGTTCTTTGGTCTAGACTGTACACACTCCAGCCTGTTTTCCTTCGCCTGCCTCCTTACGGCCTCACATCAGTGGTGCACACGATCGTTGATGGTGCAAGGCACAAGAAATACGGTCGCAAGGCATTGGTGGAGAGGACAGTGTTACAATGCCCTTGCCTGATTCTAGAGTCAGCGGGGTGGAGGACTGCAGTCAGTGTCTGTACCAGCTTTGCCACAGGTACCTTACACAGACAAGGGGTGTAATTACGGGATGATGCCCATAACAAGAAAGATCACAGAAAACAAACAAGAGATAGTTGAAATAGATAAGTACCAGATTCTCTCTCTGTGTGTGTCTCTGCCTCTGCCTCTCTCTCTCTCTCTCTTTCTCTCTATGTGTGTGTGTGTGTATGTGTGTATACTTCCACAAATTGACTGCATTTGGAACGAGGCTCTTTGCATACGTAATGAAGTCTAGATGAGGTGGCATTCGATTAAAATGGACCTTAATTCTAATGGCTGCTTTTCTAGAAGTCGGCCATGCAAAGCCACAAAGATACTCAGGAGAATCAGAAGGCAAAGAACAGAGTAACACTGCAACAAACCAAGCAGCCTGAGAAGTCCCCATAAGGTGGAAGAAGGAAGGAAGGATTCATCCTCGGAACCTCTTCTGGAATGTGGCCCTGCAACCCGACTCCCCACCCCACCCTAAATAAATAGCATCTCCCTTGGTAGTTCAAGATGACCTGGAATTATCAATCAACACACACACACACACACACACACACACTATAGCTGGCAGTTAATAGGGTTTACAGGAAAAAAAGAAGAGAGAGTGAGTGGGTACTCGTGGTAAGTCAATCAATAAGTTAGGAATGCTGCTGCTATTTCAGTTCATAACCATAGAGGGTCGCCTGGGCTCTATACAACTCAGCTCACTTACTTTGAACAAAGGTGTTTCCCTACCGACACACTAGAATACCGAATGCTGTAAAACATGTTGTTGACCTCCCGCGGCTAACAGGGGCAGCGATGATGATGGCATTACTCCTTAGAGAAAAGCTTAAGGCTAAGGGAATAATTTTCAAGTAGGAAACAACAGGGTCCCCGAATGGGAGCTCTCTCTCCTCAACAACAAAGCCGGTGTGCCTGTTTCCTGTACACAAAGGTCAACGCGCAGCAAAGGAATCCCGCATCCTTCAGCCACAAGACAGCCGGTTGTTTATGTTCTCCTTTGTGATGCAAATGCATGAGCTGGAAAATTGCAGGAGTGAAACTGAAATCTGAGGTTCTCCCCCCTGAAGCGGAACCATGGGAAGAGAGTGGCCAGCACTTTCAGCATGACGGTGAGTTTAGACTGTGCAGGCGCGTAGGGGAAATGGCATGCTCTTCAAGGGAGGTGAGAAGATGATTTTGATAACTCTCTTCCCTCCTGTGCCCCAAATCGTGAGCAAGTCTGTATTTAGCTTCTTCTGAGAAGATGGCTACAGAATAGGCTTCAAAGTCAGGCAGGCGTGGTGACTTGACTTATGCCATCAATCCTAGCACTGAAGAGGCGGAGGCAGGAAGACTGCCATGAGTTTAAAGTTAGCCTGAGCAACCCAACAAGTTCCTACCTCAAAACAAGCAAGCACACAAACAAACTGCAAGGACCAGAGTGGGCACAGAACACATGCAGACGCCAGATTCTCAGCACAAAGGAGTTGGGTTTGTGACAGAGGGACAAAAGGCAGGCAAGCAGGAGGGGACAGGGGCAGGGAAGGTGGGGGGGAGATTTGTCCCAGAGGAACAAAGGACTGTGTCTAAATAGGGTATGTAAGAGCAAAAGTTATGCTTTAAATTTTAATTACTCTGCCTAAGAGATCTCTGGAACAAGGACATAACTTCCTGGGGTGCTAGGTGGGGCTGTTCAGGTGAGATAGTCCTGAATCTCCCTTGCCCAAGGACACAACCTCTTGGATTGTTGGGTAGGGAGAGTCTAGATACCGTTTAGTTGACCCTAGTTCACTGAATGTGCTCCAAAGGTACCAGTTGTACTTGGCTGCTCGTAGGTGGGAGATAGCCCAGACAGGAAGTACATGAGGATAGCTGCTTCCCACTGATTGGACCTGGTTCTGCCTTTTTAAGCACCTGTGCCACATGACTTGGGGCCATTCTACGGGAACTCTGGAGGTGACAGGTTCACTCCCTAGGTACCTCAGAACGGACCTGGGCAGAAGCCATCTTCCTGGCCAGTATTTAATTAATTGAATTAAAGCTTGCTTGCTTCAAATTTGGCTCAGTTGTGGTGGTCTTCTTCTTGACTGGATTTGGGATTTACAGGTAGAGACAGATATGACTCTTAGGCAAATGACAGGTTATAAAGGGTCCTAGGCAGGAAGGGAAAAGGGAGATGTACAGTAGAGAGGGGTTAGAGTCGCTGTTTCTGATTGGCTTGGAGAAGGACAAAGGAGAGGACATATGGACTTCTGGGGAGAGAGGCAAGGGGCTTGTGGAGGGATTTCTGGGAGGTGGGGATTTCTAGAGGTGTGTGTGTGAGGCTGGAACTCAACATATGTCTGGCTGTCTTTGTGTGACCCATAGCCATCTTAGGGTTATGTGGGGGATGTACTAACACAAACAGGCAAATGTCTCTCCAGCCTGTATTAATACATCCTAGATTTTGTATTGATACTAAACAAATAATATTTAGCTCAGGCCTAAAAGATAATTTTTTTTCTGTATAGCTTCCTGAGTTCAGGAGGCTAGAGAACCCCAAAGCTAAAAGATTAGGGTCCCCAAGGAATTTCTGTTCAGGCAGTCTGCCATCAATCCTGCAAACGGGAATGACATACCCTATGCAAAGAGAAAAATAACATCCCAAGTCAAATACCATAAGCCAAATACCATAGTTCTTGGTGGGGGTGCTGAGGGAGTCGCCGAGAGGAGCGGCTTGTGTTACTGAAGCTCCTTGAGGCAGATATCCATAGCAAACATTTTCACACCTAAAATGTGCGAATCTGACAAGCCCACATAGTCACGTAATGTGAGAGTTAGGGTTATGGTTTACATTTTAATTACTGTGCCTGAGAGATCTATAAAACAAAAAAGACAGATAATCCTGTATTTCTCACTTGCCCAAGGACAGATAACTTCCTGGAATGCCGGGGGCTGTCCATGTAAGATAACAAGTCGTGTGTTTTCAATTTTCCCTAAACAGGCTTAGTCGATCCAACTGCACCAGGTGTGCTTGAGCACAGTAGGCGGGGCGTTCTAGGCAGGAACTATGTCAGGATGTATACTTACCCCTGATTGGATACAGGCAGGAGGTACATAGACAGGAAGTGTTTCAGGATACATGCTTGCACCTGATTAGACCTGGTGGTAAATACGTAGCTTTATGGGCTCTGCCTTTATAAGCCTCTGCAAAATGTGATGTGGTCGCCATTTTCTGGGAACCCCAAAATGGTCCTTGCCAGAGTCCATCATGCTGGTCAGTATTTAATTAGTTTAGTTAAAGCTTGCTTCAAATTTGGTTAAAAAATTGTGGTAGTGGTCTTATTCTCAACCAATGAGATTAGTAGTAAGCACCTTAGCAAGCCAAACTCCGCCACTAAAAGCTCCCAGCATCTCGCCAATCCCTCTCCCAAGTCCTAGCTAGCTCCTAACAACTGCAAATGAGATTTCTGTTACCATTTTCTTGCCTTTTCTAGAGTGTTCGATAATGAGATTGCACAATCTGATTGGACTGTTTGCCTCTGGTTTCCTTCACTTATCACAGTGCTTCTGATATTCAACTATATTGCCATCAGATTTTATTTTTTTATTTTTATTTTATTTTATTTACTGCTGAGTAAGAGTACCAGTTGAGGGACATCTGGATTGTTTTTAGATTTTTATGAATAAAATTGCTATAAAATATATATGAGTATCTGTCTTCCTGTTTCTCAGATAAATATTCGGGACTGGTAAGTGAACATTTAATTTCCTAAGAAAGTTACAAACTGTTGTACGTAGTGGAGAAGCCATTCCCGCCAGCAGCACGTGACAGTCCCTGACGCTGTCCCTGACGGACTAGATGGCATTATTGTGCCCACCTTCAGATCCCCAGTAACCACCAAGGAGTCCGATCTGATGCAAAACACGCAGGGTCTCCTTAACTCAGCCCGGGGCCAAGCAGCTCCCCGACACAGTAAGGGCAGCAGTGGCCTTGCTCACAGGAAGAGCTGAGTTTATATAGGGAAAGCCCACAAGCAGGGACTTAGATGCCTTGGCGTTTCAGGATTGGCCCCAGGGGCCTGACCTCTAAAATGATTGGTAGATATTGACCGGGCCTGGTGACCAATACCACGAGGAGGCAGGAAAACTAAAACTAAGAATGTGCACAGAGAGGTTGGAAAGTTTCTGATAAACCTGTTCTCGGCAACGGAGTGTGGGGGGGGGGGGGGTAGCACCACTGGACTCGATGTTCCCTAGGGGAGGGAGGGGAGAGACTGTGAGGAGTTGCAATTAAGGTTAGCTTTCGAACTGACATTCTACTCTTTGTTCTCTTTCAAGGACAAGGAAGCGGAGAATTCTTGGTTGACTCTTCTCTGTATCAGTTTCCTTGATTTTAGATATGTTCACAATTTATGTTTTGTTTTTCCTTCTCTAGGCTGGACTGTAAAGTTAACCCTCTGCTAGCTAAATGTATTTGGTTTTGTCCTGTCAAACTTCGCATTGGCCGAAATCTCAAATGGTGACTGACCTTAATTGGAACTTGGCTATTTGCATATGTAATTGAGTTTAGTGGAAGTGGTACTGGATGAAAGCGGACCCTACTTCTCATGGCTGCCATTCTAGAAAATAAAAACATGGACGACTCAGGAGAACATCATGATATGGTAAAGGCAAAGACTGGGGATATGTGGAAGAGCCAAAAGCTATCCTTTCCCACAGCCTCTGCAGGGAGCATGGCCCTGTAAACAGTTACCTAACCACCTGTTTGGGATCAGATGAAGTATCTCTTTGTAGTTTAGACTAGTCTGAAAATTTCATTTTTTAACAATGTATTTATTTACTGGGTGGGGTAGAGAGGGAAGGAGCCAACCACAGTGTGTGTGTGTGTGTGTGTGTGTGAAAATCAAAGGTCACCTTTCAGGAGTTGGCTCTCTCTTTCTACCATGTGGGTCTCAGGGTGCTGTGTGACGTGATTCCTAGGGGGGGATGTGAGCAAACATCTGTTCACCCCAAATAGAGAACCAGTGGAAGCCCAACGTCGTGAATGAGTTTTACGAGAGTTACTTACAGAAGTATGGGCAAGGGTTTATTCGCAGGAGCAGAAATAACCCAAAGACAGAGACATCTCTGAAGCCCACTCCATCATGGGTGCCAGTCAGTGAACATTGTAACCACGGAGCTCACCGCATGGCCTGCAAGCAGACCAACAGGTGAAAGGGCTTCTTTTCTTCAGTTAGTTCAAATGGTCTGAGAGTATCTCTCCAAAGTCCTTACGCTACATACACTGGGGACCAAGGGACTCAGCATATTTGGTCAGCTTCAGGAACTTCCTGGAGCCTTTGAGTCTAAGTGGATTCTTCTTACTGAATTGATGAAACTCACACCTTGCAGAATGTTCTACAAAGGATTAAGGAATGGAGTTTCTTTTAGGCTTTTCATGGCACAGTGAACTGGAATGCAACCCTAATGTTGTTGGGTTTACTTTTGTTTTTTGTTTTCTTTTTTAAGATTATTTTTATTTGTGTACTCACCCGGGAAGGCCAGAAGAGGGCGTCAGAGCCCCTGAAGCTGGAATTGCAGGTAGCTGGGGTTTCTATTGCTAAGATAAGACAACAAGACCAAATCAACGTGGGAAGAAAAGAGTTTATTTCAGCTTACGCTTCCACATCAGATTCCATCATTGAAGAAAGTCAGGGCTGGATCTCAAGGCAAGAACTGGAGACATCATGGAGGAATGCTGCTTCCTGGCTTGCTTCCCGAGGCTTCCTCTGCTGCCTTCTGAAAGCATTCAGGACCACTTGGGCGTCACCCACAGTGAACTGGGCCCTCACACATCGATGTCAATCAAGAAAATGCCTCAGAGGCTTGTCCATGGCCAATCTGGTTGGAGAATTTCTCAGTTGAGGTCCCCTCTTCCAAAATGACTGTTAAGTTGCCATAAAACCAGCCAGCACAACTGCCCAACAGCCATGTGAGCTATGAACCAACTCAGCAGCAAACTCCCCTAACTGCTAAGTCTGGGTCCATAATTTTAAAATTGTGAAATAATTTGCCCATTCTTCTCATCATAAATCCTAGCTCAAAAAAGTAAAAGACTTCTGTGATACAGTTAGGCATTTTGTTTTTGTTTTCTGCTATTTCATAAAGTACTGATATTATTCTAACGTTAGCACAATGTTCTTACAGCCCCCGACGAAGAGAATTAAATAGTCCTCACCCCTTGTTAGATTTCTCTGAGGTCTTTAGAAGGTAGAGGGACCTCGCCACCCCAAACCCATGCAACAAACGTGGATTCTTCCACTGTTCTATGTTCAGACACACACTCCTAGCTCCACTATGATTCTACTAATTCAACTGAAATAAAGGGATCCTTATAGCTCTTGCTGACATACATAACTTGCTGAGTAGCTATTGTGACCAGACAGAAAGCCAGAGAACTGGCAAGGTACAGATGTGTCAGCAGGCAGTCCGTCAATGAAACTTGACACTCATCCCGTCTGTGAGCAAGACCCCACCCAATAGCAGCATAAATTATATGGCAAGCCTACCAGTTGATTCCTAGACATGGCCTGCCACTGGCAGCCACTCCGTAAATAGTCGTTGACTGGTTGAACGAAGGAAAGCTATAGCCAGTGAAATCAGAGCTGACAAGGACCTTAAGGATGAGCTGGTCTTTCACCTACAACGGTCACGACCAGTGTTTAGTCATCTGTGAAATTTTAAACCAAGAATTAACAGTTTTATTTTGTTTTAAGTCCCTGGAGGGCTGGCAGTGAATCTCAGTGCTAAAGTGCTTGCCTAGTCTGTGCAAGAACCTGAGTTTCTTCCTTATCATCACGGGGAGAGAGGCGTAGGGAGTGGGGGTGGGGAGCCCATTACAACAGTAGCAGTCTTCTCTCTGTGAATTAAATTTGTAGCTCTATAAATTTGTTGCATATCCGAGAAACAATTAGTTGATGTTGGGGGGGGGGAAATCACATTTCTATACATGCTTGTATTACAGTAATTACCTATAAGTTATCCACAGCTCATACTCATTAAAAAGCACGGGTCTGGGAAAAATAGCTGTTTCATTCACGTGGTTGTTCACTAATGACAAGTTAATGGCTGTAGTAGTAGACATTATTATATGGAGATCTTGAAGTGGTGCCCAAGCTCATTGAGCCCCCCCCAGTGAGTCATCTTCTGCATTAGGAGCTGTGGTTAGCAACTATACTGTGCAGTTTTGCAAGCGCAGCCAGTGGAAACAATCGTGTCTATAAAAGTTTGCAAAGCAAGGCAGTTTCCCATTTAAGCAGAGCCTGCAATACCCAGCGACCCACATAAAGACAGGCCTGTTCTCGCCCCTGCTTTGTGATAGCATAAGGTGTTCTTTGATTTGAGTGAACACAGAACAATTTGACTTATTGGACTGGGGAGATAAGACTTGTGAGATTAAACCGCCTCTTCCCAACTTTGAGCAATTTTAAAGGTCAAGGCTTAGGGCTTCAGAACAACTCGTGCACCTTCACAGTCCTGGGTCTGTCTGCACATGGAAACCACCTCCCTCTTAGTCATCCCACATGTTGAAAACTACAAAGTCACCATGGCAGAGTGCCCAAATGCCCTTTGGGTGCCGCCCAACTTAGCAGGTAGCCATGGTTGGAGTTGGGACTGTCCCTTCATTAGAAATACATCAAAGGCTAAGACCGAAACGCTCAACTCATTTAATAGAACAGCAGAACACCGCTAGGAATAGCTCCAAAACGTGGATATTTGTCCAACTCATGGACAGAGACAGACGCCAAGGTCACTGTTGTGGAAGCTTTCCCCCTTACCAGCTGATTAAATGTTGATACTTCAGTGTGGCAGTCAAGCAGATAGTACTGCCTAGTGCAGACAGCCTGAGAATTCTCCCTAATCAGGTCAGCATCAGGATGGGGAACTGGGTTGCTAGAACGAGTCTCTGGGGGTAACACGGTGCTGCTGCTACCATATATGGCACATATATTTTGACTCAAGGACTCTGACTACACCCTTTCAGGCCTTAAACTATCATTATTTACAATACATTTTGAAAATTAATTTCCTACAGTAAAAAAAAGAAAAGAAAAAAGAAAGGAAGGAAGGAAAGAAGAAAAGGATGAAATTGAATCACTAACAAACCAGAAATGTGGGTGCCTTCCTGAAATTACAGCTTTTAATACATTGTTGGATGCTAAACTAGCTGCAGCGTCTAAGACCAGCGACCCCACCCGGACAGAGGCTCTCCCTTCTTCTCCAGATAAATTGATCCAACCCCAAGCCTGGATTAGTTTAACTGGGGCTTTCAGGTGCTACTGCTTGGGTAGTCTGCGCGGTGAACTCAAAATCGTAAGTTGCAAACACTTGGAAGTCACACATTGGGCTACAGTACTGACTAGATTCCCAAAGCCTGTACACAAAGTACTGGACAGTAACTACTGATAAAGAAAAGAATTAAGAAGGGTTAGGGATATAGCTCGGTTGGTGGAATGCTCACCTGGCCTGTAGGGAAACCTGGGTTCAATGCCAGCCCCTCATAAATTACGCCTCATAAATTACATACCCCTGTAATCCTCAGCATTTAAGAGGTTGGGGCAGGAAGATCTTAGGTCCGAGGGCATCCTGGGCTACAAAAAGAGTTCCAGGCCACTCTGAGCTAAATGAGACCCTGTCTCAAATAACAAACACCATCTCATGGCAATTCTTGGGTATTCTGGTGTCCCTCCTCCAATTAAAGCCGACGGAGTGACGTCATCATCAGTTCATAATAAAGGGAGAAGGAAACTCGTGGCTTGTAACAACATCCAGTTTCAGATCACCTCCGCCGGCATAGGGGTCCCTCAGCATTCCTGGCACAACAGGCCTAGTAGGAGGGTTCTGAGTGACAGGCCCTCCCGGAGCTCCCAGCCACCCATCCCTATCCCCAGATCCTGGCCACCGGGTCCCCCTCCTTCAAACCCACGGAGCGCCCGTCCCCGCTTCCACTGATTGACAGACAGCGCAGCTACTCCTAAGAACGGATTCTTTTGCCCGGTAGCAGCGACAAGCCAGAGGGAGCCAATGGCGTTCCGGCAGCAGCAGGGCGGGCCGAGACGGGTCAGGTGCCTGGCTCCGGGGCTGCGTGCAGGTGAGGCAGCGGGATCGGTGTCCCCCGCCTTGCTCCCGCCACCCTCCGGCCCCAAACGCTCCGGGACGGCCAGAGCGCAGCGCAGGTGAGTCCTCGAGGCTGGGTGGCCTGCCTCCCTGGGTCCATGCCCACCGAGGCTGTCACCAGCCTGGGGCGCGGGGAGGGGGTGGGGGTGAGGGAGCTGATAACCCCGATGTAGAAGAGGCCATGTTCCCGCCCACCTTTATATAAACCCACTCCTCTTCCCTTGGATCGGTGCTCCGGATTGCTCAGGTTGTGGGGGAAGGGCTGGGGCGAGGCAGGACTGCAAAGCCCGGGGCGATTTGGATCCAGATCTGTGATTTTTTTTTTTCCGGGCCCCCGCTGCTGTTTCTGCGTGGAAAAGAGATTTATCTTTTCTTCTCACCCCACCCCCACCTGCGTTATGTCACCCTTGTAGTCACGTTGGTTCTTACTGACGAACATTCCCGAGCTTTAGAGAGCGCTTCGGGGCTTCGTGTTTCATCGCCTCAGTTTTCCTCAGGAAAACAGTTGTCTTCTATTTACTGTAATTAATTGAGTTTCCTAACATAGAGGCAAATCAGATGTTCCATGTAATTGATTCTTTCTTGGCGTTAAATTATATTTGGTTGATAATAGTTTCCCTCTTGTTCTGGTGATGGGAGAGACAATTGGGGGGAAGAAAGGAAACGGGGAGGGAACCTTGAGATCAGTCACAAATGTTAGTGTACTTGCAACTCCCTGCATACAACTAATCCCCCATTGCAGCCGTTATTAATGTTGCTTCAAGAAGTGGACAAAAATGAGTGAGTGGCATTCAAGATACAATATTAGATTTAAGTTTAGAATGCTTGTCTTGAGACCCGTGTCTAAAACAGTTCCTATTAGGTGAAACCACAGTTGAAACAAAACAATACTAAGCTCCTGGTATTATTTGCATACAGCTCCTGCTTCTGAACACAAAGCCAGCATGCCACATAGGTCTGCATCTGCCTCTTTCTAGAACATAACAAGGCAAGACAGGGCCTCTTCTGAGTTATGGCGAACGGAAGACGCCAAAAGCCGAAGTCAAGAGGTTTCTTTGCAGGAAAGACGGTCAGCCTCATGGTTAGTGAGTTCATAAAGGGAAAAACACAGGATGCCTCCTTACGCACAAGCCAGACGAGAACCTGATAAGATTTGCATTTATCAATGCTTCTTCCTTGCAATGGCTTTTTAGGAACATATGCACATGTAAAAGAAAAACAAATGTGGATTCAAAGACATTGAATCCCAGGAAATGCTTTCTCTATACACTTCATTAAGTTTAACGCTGACTGATTGTAACCTGGGGAAAAGTCTAAATCAAATTTGAGAAGTACGCCTCTATTTATACTTCGTTTGGGATCTATTGTTCAGTGCTCAAATCCCTGCGATTTGATTATTAACGGATGGATACAGATTACGCTTTTATAAATATACGTGAAAGCCACAAATTTTATTTCACTTCAAGAAACCATGTTTGGCTGACCATATAAAAGTTTCTGATCAAAGTTCTGGTTGGACATGTGAGATGGCTCAACAGGTACAGGTGTTTGCGGCCAAACTTGACAACTCAGATTCACTCCCAAGAATCCACAGTGGGAGGAGAGAACTCTCAGAAGTCACCCTCTGACTTCCACAGGTGCACTATGTGCTTTAACATGCACCATGCGCACACACGGCACATACCTACCACACACACACACAGCACACACACACATACACACACCACATACACACACACCAAATAAAAATGTAATAAAAATTTTAAAGCATTTTTCTGGATCATCCTGAAAATGTCTCTGAAAAGTCACGTCTGTAAATCATCTTTTTAAATGTTATTGTGGAGCCCATTTGAATAATTCCTTTGAGGAATATATTTTGATGGGTTACTGGAAAGTAAAAAGACTTTTTTTTCCCCCTCAAGACAGGGTTTTTCTGTTGTAACTCTGGCTATCCTAGAGCTCACTCTGTAGACCGTAGACTAGGCTGGTCTGTAACTCACAGAGATCTGCCTGCCTCTGCCTCCCGAATGCTGGTAATTAAAGGCATACACCACCACTGCCAGGTGTAAAAAGATTTTTTTAAATGTTACTGAAGCTTTTTGGCCCTGGTGTCCTGTGTCAGATGGAATTCTGCACCATAATTTTTCCAGGCTGTGACTTAACAATGTAAAATTCCATTTGCTTCCTTGTTACCATTAATTTCTTTATGTCTATTCTACAGATTACCTTACGCTGAGCTGATCAAGGACTTTGAAAATGATTCCAAAGTTTCTCATGGTGTCTTGCACACTGGCTGCCCTAACTCATTCAATTACGTTTTCTCTCCAACAAGAACAGCAGAAGGTTCTAGTAGTTTCATTTGATGGATTCCGCTGGGATTACTTATATAAAGTTCCAACACCTCATTTTCATTATGTCATGAAATACGGTGTTCAAGTGAAGCAAGTCACTAACGTTTTTATCACGAAGACCTATCCTAACCATTACACTTTGGTCACTGGTCTTTTTGCAGAGGACCATGGGATTGTTGCAAATGACATGTTTGATCCGATTCTTAACAAGTCTTTCTCCTTGGAACACATGAATATTTATGATTCTGAGTTCTGGGAAGAAGCCACGCCAATATGGATCACAAACCAGAGGGCAGGGCGCACGAGCGGTGCGGCCATGTGGCCGGGAACAGATGTAAAGATCCATGGGAGTTTCCCCACCCACTACCTGCCTTACAATGAGTCTGTTTCCTTTGAAGACAGAGTTGGCAAAATCATTGAATGGTTTACGGCCAAAGACCCCATCAGTCTTGGTCTTCTCTACTGGGAAGAACCTGACAACACAGGCCACGATGTGGGGCCTGACAGCCCTCTCATGGGGCCTGTCATTTCAGACATTGACCACAAGTTAGGCTATCTGATAAAAAGGCTCAAAAAGGCAAAGTTATGGAATCATGTTAACCTAATCATCACGAGTGATCATGGCATGACCCAGTGCTCTAAGCAGAGGGTGATAGAACTTGACCGCTATCTGGAGAAGGACCACTATACCCTGATTGACCACTCGCCTGTAGCTGCCATCCTGCCAAAAGAAGGTAAGTCCGACCTCATGCCGCTCTGAGCCCAGTGCTGTACACGCCCAGTGTGTACGCTTGTCTTACACGCGTGTACACACTGCTTGCTTGTGTCGTGACGATGTACTCGGTTTCAGTCCTTAGACTTTGAAAACAACAGTCTCCTTTCTCAGAGTATAATTTTCCCCTGCTAAAATACTAACGCTTGGGCCGTAGGTTTTAGAATCACAAAACACGATAAAATTACACCTCCCCTTATCAAGAAAGTTGGATATGACATTGGAATACAATTATAGTCGTCTCTCAGCAGCCTGTGACCATCAGTAGACCTTCATCAAGACCCATTTAATAGGGAAGCAGTAGAATGCCTGGAGGAGAAAGTGTGTTTGTCAATCTCAGGCTTATTTTAAATTTTTGTCAGGAAGTTTTAACAGTGCATTGCATTCTTTGTAAATGTGTGCAGGAATCCATCCTCCTTCCCAAACGGTCGGCCTCAGCATTGGCTACATTTTAAAGATAGGTAAAAGTTTAACGTCCGGGGTCACAAAATAACGTAGCCGAATATGCAAGGACCGATTTTCTGAATGAAACTGTAGCAAGCACCTTGGAGGATTGGTCTGAGGTATCAAGGGAGAGAGTGGATTTTGAGAAGCTGTACTAGCTCACCAGTGGGAATTGTGTCCTCTCAGGGGAGTTCAGCAGAATCTATTAAGTAGCAACGTGGAAGTACGCCTGCGTGCCTGTACACACGGCTTGCAACTCAGAAGTTATGCGGAGCCCTTAGATTCCCTTAGGCAACTGGAGCGGTGCTGTGGTATTCTCTTGTTGAGGTGTGGGGACTAGAGAGACAAAGGCCCAAGGGATGGATCTGAAGAACGAGAGATAAAGATGGTGGCTAGGTGTGGTACACCTGCAGTTCTGTGGGGTTCTCCAGTACCCCAATATATTGAGGGCCTTTTCATTTCTCAAGCTGCTTTCCACCTCTGGTCATCTTCTCCCCACCCGACCTCCATCCGCCACGCTCTCTTCTCTAGAGAGTCTGTCTCCACAGCCATAGTGACTGACTGCCATCTGTTTAATCTACCTGTCTTCTCATTTGGGTTTCACCAAAACTGTGGTGTTTAGGTAGCATCTACAGTACCAGCGAGGGTGTGTGTGTCTCTGTCTTTAGAGAGTAGAGATTACTGCTTCTGTAAGAGAATTCATCAGCTACAGCAGAGTAGAGCTTTCTGTTTTCCCCTAAGACTCTTTCTTCTTAAGGGTGTGGGGTTCCACCATGACTCCATTCCCTTGTGCTCATACTCCTGGCCCTTTCCATCAGCTGTGAGTCTCTGTCCCACTGTGGGTGTCTGTAGGAAGGTGGTTCCTGTTCTAAGAACCCTCTCTCCTCCTTTCTCCTTAGGTAAATTTGATGAAGTCTATGATGCGCTGGCCGGTGCCCATCCTAATCTAACAGTCTACAAAAAGGAAGAGATTCCAGAAAGATGGCATTACAAGCACAGTGACCGAGTCCAACCCATCGTAGCAGTGGCCGACGAAGGGTGGTATATTTTGCAGAATAAGTCAGATGATTTTCTGTGTGAGTATGTTATCGTATTTCTTCCCATTCTGCATCGTTTCTTGCTAACCTGGAGGCTGTGGATAATACAGCAGTTTACTTACTGATGTTCTTAACCTCTCTGTTACTTAAATGTTGAAGTATCTGTGTTGTACGAATACTCGTCTAGAAATGTTTCTTAGGATATAGACGTAAGAAACGTATAAGGTTGAAGATATAGCTTGGTGGCACACGTGCTTGGCTAGCGTGTATAAGGCACCGAGCTTGATTCCCAACACTGGAGGAAAAAAATGTATAAAAATGTCTCGTTAGAGTTGAGTTCCTGCCCTGTTTAGTGACTGAAAGCAAAGTAGTTGCATGACCCTGCGCTGCTAGTATATTCGTGATTTCTAATAGCAAATATGTACAGCTCCACGCATTCCGGTTTCTAATCGTTTGTACCTACACATAATCTGTAAATCACTATTTGATCGCACCAAGGAAGCTGGGAAGACTGTGTCCCTGAGAATAATTTCCACCCTCGTTTGTTCTGTTTGTTAACTGTGCAGGTAGATGGGCTGCTCAGAAAAGGTCTGCTGATCTTTGAGAAAGTTTCATATTCTAAGTTAACATTTTAGGGAGGCACTGTAGGGCTTTTGGTGTGGGGAACTACAACTACACAATAGGGTTGGTCATATTTTTATGATAGAAAAAAACTCAGTGATTCCATTTCTACTGCAGTATGCTACTTTATTAGGGGGATAATTCAATCCTGGCTACTATGGTCCTTTTCTGCCAGAATTCGACGCGTTATTGAGTGCAAAGGCCAGAGTTCTCAAAGTGTGTTCCTTGGCAAAACAGTATCAAGTCAGCTGGAAATGCATCAGAAAGGCACACCCATTCTAGACATGCTAAATTTGACACCGTGTGGATATGGCCTAGGAGTCTCATTCATAGTGAAGTCAGAACCATCAACCGTGGGCACTCACTATTAATATTGCCCACTGGATCAAACATGAATGGTAGCAGCTATCATTATAAAACAGGATCCCCATTCTTCACGATTTCCTCTTGAATCTGATTTTCTAGTGCATGTTATATGAGAGAATTATCCTTGCTTTCTCATATGACTTAGAATCTAGATCTCAACTTCTCATAAGAATTAACATAACCACCCTTAAATCAATTATTGATTATACAGTGGCATGTTTCCCGATGCTATTGTCGATCAAACAGGTGAATATAGCACCCTGTATAATGCTTGCTATTGGCTCAGAAGCCCACCATTATTCTTGCTTGAATAAATTGAAAAAGAATTATGGCATTTAGAATGACTTCCACAGGTGGATTTGATTGACAGGAAGATTTCAAATTACTTACGAAATGACAGGTCAGTGACTTTCAGAGGCGTTGACGTGAGCTTTCGTTTTTCTACATTTGAATGTTGTTGTGAATTTCCTTGGAGCGAGGATAAGTAACAGAATCGAGTCATGAGTCATTATCCTCGGAGCCCTTAAATGAAAGCTCGTCAGTTTTCTAGGTCACCATCTGAGGAGTCACCATTGCCATGTCTTTGGTACCGTGCCAGCCATACATTTCATTTTTCATATGCAGTTTGAATCCTTTGCTTCCGAATGGAATCACTGGGTGTGCACATCAGAAGACCTCTCGGGTTTTTATCTGTAACCACACTGAAGCACAGAATACTAAACTGTGTCTCTATCTGAGCCACCAGAGCCCAAATTCTTCCTCTACCTACATGTTCTGACTTTTGTTTTCCATAGTGGATCATAGCTGCGACTAAAGGTTTGATTGCTGTACTGTCCCGTGTTTATGTACTGCTTTTCTTTCTACTGGCAATTATGGGTTTTCTTTTGTGATTAAAACTAACACCGTCTTGCTTTAAAACAATGATTAGACATTGTAGCTACGCAATAAGTAGTTGCTGAATATCAGTTAGCCAGCCACAGAACAAAACAAAATCAAACTGTCCACTTGCATGTCCCCACCCTGACCTGGCTCAGCTTTGCTCTGCTGCTAGCTTTCTTTGCTGTTTAAGGTAGTACTGGCTCATTAAGAAAAAGAT
Organism: Cricetomys ansorgei; assembly: GCA_026225945.1. NCBI lineage: Eukaryota > Metazoa > Chordata > Mammalia > Rodentia > Nesomyidae > Cricetomys > Cricetomys ansorgei. The sequence continues at coordinate 3,333,064 of JAMJFZ010003581.1, read as the reverse complement.
CTGACATTTGATTTCTTGAGGTTTATTGTGGGATTGACAGCAGCAAAGATTATAAAAGATGATTTCATTTTTACAAAGTCAAATTGGATAAGATTTGCACTTAAGGTCTGAACTTGACCGTACGACAGTTCTTCCCATTTGAATGCCATCTGGTTGGCTAACTTATTCATGCATTTTTTCTTTACAGTAGGCAACCATGGTTATGATAATGCATTAGCAGAAATGCATCCAATATTTTTAGCCCACGGTCCTGCCTTCAGAAAGAATTTCACAAAAGAAGCCATGAACTCCACAGATCTGTACCCACTGCTCTGCTACCTCCTCAGTATCACCGCCCTGCCACACAATGGATCATTCAGGAATGTCCAGGATCTTCTCAGTTCAGCAACTCCAAAAGCAATTCCTTACACACAGAGTACCACACTCCTCCTTGGTAGTGCCAAGCCAGGAGAGTCCGAGCAAGAGGAGTCGTACCCTTACTACATAGGCATCTGCCTCGGCAGCATCATAGCCGTTGTATTCTCTGTGGTCCTCATTAAGCATTTAATTCGCAGTCAGGCGCCCACTTTACAATATATGCAGGTTGAAGTTGCTCAACCATTACTACAAGCTTAGTGCTGCTTTGACATGGAATTGCATTTCGAAGTGGAGGATTCGAGGTTAGATCCGTGGTGAACCTTCAACTTCTAGGAAGCTAGTTACAGGCATCTGCATAGGCCCTCGAGCAGTTAATCCATTCCTGGGCACAGTCACACCTACGAACATACACGCAGACAGATCGAAACACTCCTACTTGCAAATGATCCAAGATGTGAGTACGTACCCGTCCACGGCTTTCTCAGGCTTAGGTGAGCCATGCTCCGTCTGGGGTTGGCACGTATAATGTACATACTTAGCAACTCTGCACTATCGAAAGTACCTACGGTGTTGCACTTTACTATCCCAGTGGGTACTTTTCCTCTGAAATGCACTTTAGGACTATGTCTAGTAACTTGGATGAAAAGGACAACCTTTCTGCATCTGTGTCATCAAATACTAGCATTTCATGTACAGACTGAAGGAAGTTTCTAGCAATTCCTGCATAATTTAGAAATCTTATCTCCTTAAATGGGAGGAGGAGGAGGAGGAGGAGAAAGGAAAAGTGTGGAAAAGTCAGTGGGACCAAACATGTGGCCTGCGTGTTGGAAAGATGCATTTCCAGCAGCAGGTTGCATTGTGGGCATTTCTAGTTACGTTTCCTCACCGAGGACCTAAGTTTTCATTTACTTCTTCCCTCCAATAGATTCAAACAGTGAGAGATGCATTCTAAAGATCGTTTCTGTACGTTAGTTTTTTGCTCCCTGTTGATGAGTCCTAGTCCCGGTTCCGTGATGAGGATGGCGTGCACGTAAACTTCCTTTCCGTGTAGTGTGACAGTGGTATGAAGAGCAGGGACCAGGCACCATCCCTGCGGTGGTGTTGTTGTTTGTATTTCCCCTCGCCTGTCATCATTTGCTTCTTTGAAGACAACACTGCTAATCGCATTAAAAGTCGAGTGAGATAAAAACATAGCGTTTGGTTTTGCTTTATTTTCTGTTTCTGGTGGCATGGAGTGCAAACATCATCAAGACCTGAGCCTCTCAGATTCCAGTTGCAAAAGGCAAAAAATACATATTCGGTGACATATAGGCCAACTGACCCTTGGAAAGAATTCTCAGCAGGACCACAGAGGAGGTGTGTGCGCTGTCACCACGGTAGCAAAGATACCTCTAGTGGGGGAAAAAATCCCTTGGTGGTAATAGGTGTGGGAACACACAGATACTCAGACTGCTTGATTTTGTTTTAAGGAATATTTGAATGCCTACCTGCTGGGTGCTTACTGAAGTCAGAGGTGAATCAACCTTGCTAGATCTCACCACCCAGCTAGTAGCTTTCAGCTTCTTCATCATCAGACCCTCTTGCGACGACCAAAAGCTGTGCTCCTTAGAGGGCTGAGCAGTGAAGAGGTTGAGGTAACAGGAGGACCTGCAAGAAAAGCTTTCTTTGGAAATACCAAAGTAGGCATAAAGCCCACAGAAAATAGTATGGTTCTTTTTGTTTTGCATATACATATACTTGTTAGTTACTAAAAATGGCATTAATTATTTCAGAGAGGAAGGACTAGTTATGTGTAAAAACAAAAGTAAAAGAAATTTAACTGGATTTAAACGTGTTCCCTAAAATGAGGTAAATTTTTAGTAATGATAATTCTGCTTCTCCTGACATAATTTTCGTTTCAGTAAAAACCTCCAAATACAGCGGAGGACAATAAAGGTAAATGGCCAGAATCTCAGAGGGTGCTGGGAAGTCAGACATTTGGTAGCAAACGCTTCATGAGTTTAAACTCCGGCTGTCTGCATCCTGAATGTGTGCACACACATGGTGACTGGCTGCTTTAGACATTGTGGAGACACCAGAACGGTGACATAAAGATGAGATTTAGTCCATGTCAGTGTGGTACTACAAGGATGCCATGGGCATACTCAGCTGGTTGTGTTTAGTTCACTTTCGAAGGTGCTACTTCAGAACAAAGTGATGTGCGCAGCACAGTTTAGATGAAAGGTTTGATTACTGAATCGTTTGTTATGGGTACCCACATCCCGTGAAATCAGTAGTGAAAGGGGCTAACAGAAAGAAAACTTTTAACTTTCCTGGGAAAATCAGAACCCTTTGGTAACTGTATTTTGTAGTTTGACCTAAATGTCTTCATGGTCCAACTTTATGCGGTGAACACAAGCCCGCACTTGGCAACGCCATTCAGATGACTCCATCTGACAAGTGCAAGCGAGAATTTTAAAGAGCACTGAGCTCTTCTTTCTCCCCGGTCTGCTCAGAGCCTCCTGCTCCTTTAGACATTTCCTACAATGTATCGGTAAGATTTTTTTTTTTTTTAGTATAGGTTTTTTTTTACCAAGTTTACTCCCTCTGCCACCTGCCATTAACATTTAAGTGCTTTTCTAAATTCTGACTCTGTAAAGTTAGCATCCTTTTAGTCTTTCTTACCAGAAATTATTCTGTCTAGGAAAAAAAAAAAATCCTAAAAGACCTAACTCTTCTATTGTCAAATGTTCCCAGCTATTCACTGACTGAGGGGGACAGCTTCTAACACAATTATACAGCTAGAAAGGGATTATTCAGTGATCTAACTTAACCAGGGCCCTTACCCTTGTTCAGAGAAGTAACTCGTATGGCATTAGTGCCAGAAACACGATGAGGGTGCTTGATTAAGTTTATATGCAAAGTCAGGGTCAGTGGACTTGTGGGTCCTCAAAGAGGAAAGCCCCGAAAAAGGAAATGGGGGAAGGCTTCTGCATTGGCAAGCTCTGTACCACCACAGTTGACTTTCAGCTATGCAAAAATTTTAGCTTCCTTCCTGACTGGCCAGTGCTGCCGGACAGAGGTGGTCCTGGGTGCTGCCTCTCTTTTTCAGTCTTTTATGAACCTCACCCTAGCAACTCCTTACCACCACAAATTGCAGACAATTTGATACTTTAAAAAAAGATATGTATAAGTCTTGATCTAGGCAGTTGGCTCAGTTGGTTGGTGCTTGCTGCACAAGCATGAAGACCTGAGTTGGTTTGTAATCCCAGCACACAGCAGCAGAGACAGGAGCATCCCTGGGGACACACTAGGGGGGGCTCCAGGCTAATGAGAGACCCTGTCTCATAAAAAATGGATGGCATCCTTGAGGAGTGACGCCTGGGGTTCTCCTCTGAACTCTGTATGTCTACACACGCAGCACATACACCTGCACACGTGTACACTTGAACACACATGAAAACAATTAAAAAAAAAATCAAGACAGAATAGTCAATGGTCAAAACAAGACACAGTAGGCATGATTTTCTTTATTCTTCCAGTGAAGCACAAATATGCCTGGCAATGGAGCAAAAGATTCTGAGAAGTGGTTAAAGAGAGGGGCAAGCTGGTTAAGGGGCCCAAGGGATGGATGCAAGCACAGTGGCAGGGCTTCACATACCCAACAGAGGGTGACAGATGGCCCCTATTCCCAAAGCCCAGCCTAGCAAGATGGCACCACCACTAGGCTTCTCCCTGGAACTGAAGAGGAGCCTCTGGTTCTGCATGAGGTAAGACAATCTCATTAGCCCCAACGGGGGCCTGTTAAAGATCAATGGCCCAGAGGAGTATTTTCCATCCCCACCCTCAGGACTGAGGCCCTTCTACTATAAGAGAGGCCCAGCCTTTATGTCCTCACAGGCTTAGGACTCCTCCTCACTCAGAGACCCAAGGGTGAGCAGAACAGCTACAAATGGGACCAAGTTGAGGAAAGGGTTCTGGCCTGGGAACCCCTTGGTCCCCACTTCCTGAAATGTTCCCTTTGCCCCAAAGCATTATGGGTGAATGTGGACAGATTACAGAATCTCCTGTCCCTCCTCCCTCAAGTGACATCTGGAAGTCATGTGGGGAGTCCTCCTGTGCCCTACAGACCAGACTAGGAGAGCACTGACTCTTTGCAGCACCGCACAGTCAAAGCACACCAAAGTCAGACTCAAAGCTGACACCGGCCCAGAGCTACAGGCTAAGCCTGCGTGTGGTGATCTCCTGCTAAGATGAACTGAAAGGCAAAGTCTAGGGTAGGGATAAGAAAAGAAAAAACATAGATGTTTGGAAAGAAGAAAGAAAATGATCCCGGTTTTTTAGGAAACATCGTAATTTTTGTAGAAAATCACAAAAAAGAACCCCCAAAACAAAAAAAAAAACCATCTATCTGAAACACTCTGAAGACAGTTATAACAAACAACATCAAAGATACCCGTACCCGAACTGTTTATGTTTCTGTATATTAATAGTATGTACCAAGACCAGTCACATTTCTGTATATTAACAACATGAAGGAACAAATCTGAAATTTAAAATCACCTCATAAAATGAAACAGGTATAAACAGAACAAACCTACCAGGTTTGTATCCTGGAAACAATCAAATGCTGATGAAAGAAATTGAAGGAAACTTCAGAAGGTTTAAAAAAAAAAAAAAAAAAAAGGATGCTCTATGATATTCTTGGGTTGCAAGACTCAACATAAGAAAACATCAAGTTGTCCAGAGAGTTACTGTAGTTCTTGATCATCTAACTCTCAGAGGGGATCTTTACAGATAGAGACAAGCTTATCCCAGCATTTATGTGGCAAGGCACAGGCCCTAGAAGAGACAGGTGACAATTATCCTACCTGCTGTTGAATCCTACTGTCCCACTGTGATAATCAATATGGCATGGGATTCAGAGATGGGTGCATAGTTTAATGAACACTAGAGAACCAGAAGTACATTCTTTTAAAGAATTATTAATATCTCCAGTGGATTTCAATAAAGAGCAAAGACAACTTTCAGAGATGGAAAACTTGGACATCTAGGGCAGAGGGTCTCGCCTCACATGGCTGGCTGACTGACCGACCTTAGTCTCCCATGGCTCCAACCTGCTTCTCCTTGCACCGACCCCAAGCACATGACATCTAGGTATTTTATTGAAGGGAAGCACTGTCAACAATTACACCGGTCTTAATGCATAAGTGCATTAAGTGCACCAACCCCCAACTTCAGCTGGCTGATATCATGCCCTTTTACAGGCCAGTCAAGTCGCCACCACCACCCCACTCTGGGCAAAGGTCAGGCACGGTCTTCCCTGACTGGTGCTTAGGCTGAGAGAGTACTTTGTAAAGTTCCTCCAATTAGCATTAATATAATTGGATACTTTCAACACAAAGATCTCAATGGGCAGAGTCAACATTAGAACAACAAATGCTCCAATCAAGGACCACTGAGTAGACAATTGTTGGTTCTCTAAACTAGCATGCTTTCTGCATTCCAGAGTCCACACCTAGGAAGCTGGTTCCAATAGCTAAAGAAGGCAAGTTTCTGGCAGTGACTCCCTCTGCTGGACAAGCATCAGCTCACAATTCTTATTACTGCACAAAAGCGCATGTAGCTTTATAATATTTGAGAATAAGTTCACATTTACCACAACAACATTCGTGTGTACATAACTTTCATGACTTTGACAAATGTTCCAAAGTCATCAACTGGAAGGAATGCAGACTTTACAAGGAAGGTACTGCAGCAACTAAACATCAATAGGCAAACAAACTCATAATCTTATATAAACCACTGTTCAAAACTTGGGCTGGAGACATGGCTCAGTGTGTAAAGGCACTTGTCTCTAGGCCTATCGGCCTAAGTTGGATCTCCAGCAGACACCCCCATAAGTTGTCCTCTGACCTCTGAGTGCACGCTGTAGCATGCATGCACATATACACACACTAATTATAAATAAACTTTAAAAAAAATCTCAAAATGGATGGTGCATTTGGATGAAAAAAAGAAGAAAAAGAAAAATCTCAGAACCTAAAATAAAACATAGTTCTTAGGTCTGTCAGCAAAAGTACAACCCATAAGTAAAAACTGGGGTCTGAGGATGTACCCCAGTTGTAAAGTACATCCTTAATATGCAAGAGGATTTAGTACCCAATAGAGACAGAGACAGGGGCACACACACAAAACACACACACACACACACACACACACACACACACACACACAGGTTGGGTGATGAGACTATGAACTGGGAATTTGGCTTAACTTAACTGAAACTAGCTGTTTTGTTGTTTTGCGGAAGTCTGTGTGAAAGGAACAAAGACAAGCTGACTGGGTGAAAAGTATCTGCAAACCAGCCAGCCAACAGAGGACTAGAACATTCAATTCCGAGGCAGCTAAATTCAGAGACTTTTCCCAAAAGACCAAATGGGGCAGATATGGTCATGAAACTGCTTTGCATCAGTAGTTGGTGGGGAATGCAAATTAAAACCACAGAAAAGTAACAGTATCGATAAGAATTTCTACAAATTTTTAAAATAGTGCACTATGAAAGCTTTGGGGATGCATAGAAACTAGAGCACCCATTTGCTCCTGGGAATATAAGCAGAAGACACACCCTAGAAAGCAGCTCTTTTTAGAAAGCCAAACATGTGTCCCAGTATTTTCCTTTCTGAGGTATTTATCCCAAAGAAATGAAAAGTTCTTCATAAAAGCCAACTTCTACAGTGTTCATACTGGCTTTATATTAATTGCCAAACTCTAGACTTGGATATCCTTCAAATTGTTGGATAAACAATGCTTTAATTTTTTTTAAAGCATGGAAAAGTAGCAATAACAAAAAGTTTATTGAGATGTATTGAGTTGGATGAATCTTGGGGAATGATGCTAACTCTGAAGTTATTTGGATGACATTTTTGAAATAACATCATCTTAGGACTTGAAGGTGACAATGCAAAAGAATCCTTGTGTTGGAAGTATGTCATACTATAGCTAGCTCCAGCTGCCCTATGTGTACAATGTCTCACATCTAGAGGTGTAAAGTCCCAGGGCAGTTTCTGGTAAGTTCCTTCCCTGGCCCAATGATGGCCAATTTCCTATAGCCTAAGGCAGACAGGGTTAGAGGCTGGAAGACACTGTCCTCTCGCCTCCTCTAAGGGACATTGATTGCAGAGGGATCCAGCCTTTTCCACAAATAGGTTCACAGAAACTCTACTCAGAAGTAGTTCAAGTGCAGGAAAAATTAGGAATGGCAAATGAACAGAGCAGGTCCCATACTATGGGACCCAGAAAATGGCACACATAATCGCACTTTGAAATGACACATATAGAACACACTTTTAGAAATAAAACACAGGAGCATTTTTAATAGGGGAATTAGCAGTATACATACTAAGAAGAGAAGAGAGGAGAGAAAGACTGACAATGTACATTACCAGGGGAGAACCACGCCAGAAAGAGAGAAAACTGCTCTGGTAAAAACTTTAAAAAGCCAAATGCAGTTTTTTGGTATGCAGATGTTGGTTAGGCCTTGGGAGGAGCTGGTTTGATATGCAGATGCAGTCGCTTGCAGAAGCCTGTCACACCCAGGGAGGAGCCAGTGTCCTTCCTTCTGCTACTTACAAGCTTCAAGGTTATTTTGTCTACTATCAAAGGACATTTGGCTCAATAACCCATTAATGACTGTTACTGTTGCCTGAATAATATTGCCATCTGCCTCAAACTTGACATTTGCCTCAAACAGAGTAGGGTGCCATGCAGGAGCCAAAGAAGGGTTTTTAGCTCTTTGGTGCGTATTTATTTTTTCTCTATCTAGGCTCTTTTTGCTTCTGTTAAAGGCTCGTCTCTCCCTGGGAGAACCAACACCCACTCTAGGAATGCATAGGTAGTTCCTACACATGCCAGGACTTAGAAGGCCTCCAAAGTTATTTCAATTACAATTAGTTTTGAGTAAGATGGCTGGGTTCCTTACTCAGCTAACAATAGCCAGCTTGGAACTAGGCCATTCAGAGGAAAGACTTTTTTTTGTCACCATTACAGCAAAGAGGAGAAGGGGGAAAATGGCTGGTGAGCTGAAATTCTCTGGCAAGGGAATTCAGTACTTTGTCATACCGACTTCATCCATGTTACCAGGGTATTGGGGCTCCCAACAATTGATCCCATTGTAGGGGCTCCATCTGGTCTCACTGGAACTTCCCTCACTCAAAAATATCATATAGGGGGTGAGGGCTTCAAGATGTGAATTTTGACAGAACATAAACTGATTTCTCAACTATCAGACTAATCTTGTTTCATGTAGTTATTTCAGGTATGAAAGAGTTATTACATATAAATACTTAGCAAGAACGGTTAGGAAATGGCAAGTTCCTCATTAACTGTTAGCTGGTGACAAGACTTTGATACTGTAAATAACACATCAGGAACTTCTGTGTCCAGAAATGGCAGAATAAGTGTTTGGACAAATGATTCCATTAAAAACAACGGAATAGTATGTGACTTATATCACTCTGTAGTTTACTGTTGTAAACTACAATTTTCAAGTCACGAAAAAGGCTCTTATTTTCTCCAAATCTCCAATCCTTTCAATGATGAAAAGGACTGAAAATATTTATGTGGTTCTCATATTTACTTTCAGGAGATGTACTGCTCTGATTCCTACCCTTATTTGCAACCAGTTCCCTGGTTTGTTGATAGGTACAAAGAATATAACGTGTAGATATGGGCAGTAGGTGTTGAAGAAATGGCACAGAGGTTAAGGGAAAATATTGCCGAGGAGGGAACTGGGTTCTCAGCAGTCTTATCTTTTAAGATAAGTCTTATCTTTTAAGCTGGAGTCTTATCTAACTCCAGCTTCAGAGCACCCAATAATACCATTTTCTTGCCTGGGCAAACCCTACTCAGACACACATATCAATGTAAAAAGAATTTACTGAAAGAAGGATAACATGCACTACCATTTCATGGGAACTTGCCGTTTCTCAACTATGATTCTAAGTATACTGTGTGAGTAATTTTAACACTTACAACAGACTCATGGATTACTACTGCTCTTATCCCATTATATACATGAGGGTACTAAAAGGGAAGTTAAGTCACATGTCTAAGCTGAGATAGCTATTAACGGACTCAGGAAATGGCCATTTTACTCCATGTACTTGCCAGACCCTCCAGTTAAATGAAAGTCATTAACTTCTTTGAGTTGTTTTTGAACTTAGAACTCTCAGTATTTCACCATGTAGAGTAATTATCAGTGGCTTTTCTATTTTTGTTGGTTTATACCTGCCACTTACCAGCTTCAGGAAGTTTCACTATAGCAACCATTTTAATACCCGTATTTATTTCATGACACCATGCAGTATATATTCACAATAAAATTCACTGTAAAAAATAGAACAATTAGCAAGTAAAAACATCATTACATCCCATTTTTCTCTGTATTAAATAGTTCCCTAGGAATTTATCCACTTCACTTATATTATATTCCAAATTTAGTTGTGCCAAGGAAGGTTACATGGATTAGGATTTAAAAATAATTGGAAACATCTGTACTTACCCTCTTTCAACCCCAACCCCGGGGCGCCAGCTGCTCAGCCCCTCGCTTTTTCCAGAATACAGATGCTGCTGGGTACTCACCCGTATGTGGTTCTTCCTCTCAGTCCTGACCTTTGGATTCTCCACTTTCTTTGAACTTCCTCAAACCTATTGTTTCCAGATTCTGCAGTCTTTAGCAAGAGGTTTGTTTGAGTCACGTAGTCTACGAGTATGAGAATAAAATTCTACACATCCTTTTACAAATTAAAAAAAAGCAAAAAATGAAACAAACAGCAAGTGAGTTGAAGGAGAGCACCTTCACAGAAAGTTTGAATAAAAACAAAACCAATCATTCCATTTCTTCAGCATAATCAGGAGTCCCGTTTGATCCGCATGGACCTATAAAAAGAATACCCTTTGCAGCTTGGGCTGCGGTGTTCTCTCAACGTCGTGTAAATAAAGGTAGTTATCCTCAGGTGTATTTCCTTAACCTTTCCGGGAGGGGTGGTTCTCGTCTGATCAATCAGAGAGTACTAAATTCTTCAGTTATGTTTCTGGATCATTCCGGGATTTGTTTTGAAGCGAATACCCACTGTCTTTATGAGAGTGAGGTTACACGTGGTGGCCCTGAAACACTAACTAGGGGACTTGGTATTAGGCTGTCACCCAAGAAGGTGTGGACTGGATACATGAGGCAGCTTGGTATCACTGTCAGAGGGCTGTCGATAGGGGACTCATTAGTTTCAACGTGTTGATGGCAGAAATCGGGCTTCAGGGGGCAAAGTGATTGCAGACATTCAGGTGGGCAGGAGGTCTGCGTAGCAGTCTAGCATTTGCTCCCCAAGCAGTTTATAGGAATGTGAGAGCAGCAGCACTTTCAGCGCTGATAATCACGACACTCACAAACAATACAGATCAGCATCTTGTATGAAAGCACCCCAGAACCCAACTGGATCTTTCACATAATCTCTCGAGCAATGGTGGGACTACGTGTTGGGGGAAGGACAATGCAATAATACTCAAGGACAGAACCGAGGATGTTATAGGTGGGGAAAGCGGCAGACATCCAAACTCTCAAAATGGAGGGCCCAGAAAATGATTCTGGGTCCAAGGACAACAGCAGGAGTTAAATCATAGGCAGATGTGGGTTGTCTTTACCAAGTTTTCCAATTTTCAAAGACCTCTCTCCCACAGTAAAAAAGGAATAGTTTTCCCAGTGCTCAATGAATATAAAAATACAGAATGAATGAATGAATGAATACATGCTCTCCTGAAGGGAATGTAGTTGAATCTATATGCTTTTGGGTAAGTCTGAATGCCTATAGCTCCACAAAAGACAAAAGTTTAGATATTGCAACCGTACCCCACTATTCTGTAATCAGTTTATAAAATGTCTTCCCTTTCATTGTAAGCTGGTGAATCTTAGTTCAGGAGGTTCTGTAAATTTATTTTGGCTCTCTTGACAATGATATCCTCATACTATATATATTTTATATATTGTCTTTCGAATTGGCTGTTATACATTCTAAATCCTGGTTTTGAAATGATCTGTAATGAATGTCTACAAAGGTCTTTGAAGAATTGTTCCAGTTATGACAGTCTTTTACAGTATGTATATTTTGTAAGAAAATGACAAATTAAGAAGACTGATGATGTATTACTTTATTTACATAAATTTTAATCATAAGCAAAGTCATTAGCTACAACTTCAAACAATATAGTCAAAATATATGTACTTTAACTTAAGGCACTCCAAGTTTCTTTAAAGCACTCAGTGTATTTTCAAGCTGTTTGAGAACTAACAATAAATATATCCTTTACGCCTAATCTCTGTCCTTCATTTGTAATGTTATAAATTAACAATGAAACGAACCACTCAAAAGGAACGAAAGCCAATCATCCTTTAAAGTTTACAAGCTAGGCATAGGAGGGAAACACCCAAGATCAGTGCAAAGGCATTTGATCCTTTAGTATTCCAAGGTTTGACCTTGGATTTTAAAGGAAGCCTACTGGACAGCATTGCTAGCAAGTGTTTGTCATAAGAGGAGCATGTTTAGCCTGCTAACAGCATATGACTGCCCCTCTACTAGAAAGTCAAGGTACTTAATTCTGAGTTGACTCATGGAATTAACAAAAATGCACAGGCAGACACTTTCCTATTACCTTTGGTTACTGTCATCACGAGCTAAATATTTCCTGAAGCCAAATACTTTCTCCTGAGCAGAAAGCAGGGCAGAATTTTAATCATTTGACAACACACACACCCAAACCCCCATGTCAAAGGCTAGCTTTACTAAAAGGTTTTCTCAGAGCAACACTTGAGTCATGGACTTCAACAGTGATAAATTTTTTCAAAGTTACAAATGAATTATCACAAAGTTCAATATGATAATCTATTTGATTAAATAAATACTATCCTTATTTTCTGAATAAGCACTTTATAAAAGAAAAGAAAAACCTAGTTCTAGTATTCTGAGGACGAAACAAAAGACAAAATAAAGGGTCTACACCGTTGCAAGGGCTAAGACACTGACAGGACATCCACTCACATCCCATTCTTTATAAAAATCCACTCACAGGTTGGACACTATGTATAAGCCACATTCAAGTTAATAGAGTCACTAGAACCCACACCATAATGTAAAAACTATGCTATCTTCAACTAGTATGAAATACTTAGCTGGCAACAGTCCATTTGTCATTTTTAAAAAAAATGGAAATTGAAGTAAGCAGGAATTTCTCTATTATCTTATTTAATCAACTCTTTACCCTTAGTATCACTATTGCATGTAACAAAATAAATCAGAACATATATAAACAAAGTCAGTCCTATTCTGTTCCTAAAACAGCCATTTTATGACCCAGAGCACAGGTCATGTATACAGTACAGAAACGCCCAGGAAAACTGCAGTACACTGGGCAGCAGGTATCACGCTTTGGGAAACCGGCAATGCGCCAGTACAGTGCGACATGTCTAAGATGACTGACAGTCATCTGTCATCACAGATGCTCAGCGTTTAACTGTGCTGCATACTTACTGTCTATTTACCTTGTCTGAAAAGCAGTAACCACGTTTGTTGTATACTGTCAAAACGTTAAAGATCATACTGGTAATGTGAACCTTGGTGTCTTCTCCAACAGACATCATACAGGCTGTCTGCTCTAACAGTTGTGGTGATGAGCAACCAGCCATCAAGGGAATAGTGGCAGTGCTTCACAGCACATCTCCCGTACTCAGTGTGCTGAGGCAAGGGTGGAAGCCAGTGCAGGGCTGAAGCTGCACTGCCCCTCAGCACAGGGCCGCTGCAGCGAGCAGAGGACACTGGGCTCCATCTTGTTTCCTACCACTCTACTGCATAGAAGACACATTACAAAGACTCAGAGGTAAACATAAAAACCCTAACCTTGCAGCTTTATATTCAGGTCACAATTGTTCCTACAGCATCTGAATGCTTCCAATAAACATGAGAATTGAAAACTGTAACAAAAATGAGTTTGTAACTGTGATATTAACTTGTGAGTTTGTAAGAATATCCAAATAAGGTGTGCAGGTGACCTCTCCTTTGAGCTGAACTTTTCCTGACAGCTGTGTTTGTAGGTCACAGGACATGGGCACATTCTCACACACACAAACACACTTGCACACACAACTTACCCAAAGACATTAAACACAAAAAGACAATTTTTATCCATTTTCTTTGAAATTTCTTATTAACAATAGTATCCAGAAAATGTAACTAAAACAAACAAACAAAAGCACGAGGCACTGCTATGTGGCCCAGGCTGGACTCGGCCTTCAGACCCTCTGCCTCATCCTCCCACATATTTGGCCTACCGGTATGTGCTACCATGCTCCACTCCAAACACAGAACCTCTGAGGTGTCAACAGCTTAAGGGTCTTAGCAAGCTCAGACCTTACATTACACAGTCTTAGTTGGTTTTTGTTTGCTTTTAGCAGCTTACTTAAAGTGATTTCTTCCTATGCTACATTTATGCTATATGCCTAATCAATTTTATTAACAATCATAAAATTTCCTACTTCAAGGGTTTCCTTGGGACACACACTAATTAAAGGAAAATATAAAAATATAGGCAACTTTTTCTCTAAGACACATAAAATTCACAAATTACATAAATATTTTTGAGTCATTTACAAATATATAAATTTGTCAGAAAAACATGCCTATTAAATTCTGGTATATTTTCACTTAAAGATCTATTTTTACTGAAAAAAGAAAGAAACCAGAATACTTTTCTCAAAAGCTATTTCTTATTAGTGAAATAGAAGGGTTTAACACATTTACCAGCAACTCTACTACTGTCAGGGTTATTTGTATTAGGCAACACACCAAAACAAAAACAGAGTAACTTTAGCATGCTTGTCCTTTGCAGTATCTGATGGCTGTAACCCCACTCTCGAATGGATCCTTAGTTTTGAAATTTACAAGACACTGTGAATTACTCAATTAAAGGATCATCATCATCTTCTTCCTGAAGCTGAAGGCGGGAGAACGGACGGGAAGCAGACACTCTGTTCTGCATGAATATTATGAGGCCTGTGAGCGTGGTTAACACCAAGAGTGCACTAATGACAATTCCAATGGCTTCTGGGAGATTAATGCACCACTGGTCCACCAACAGGCACTTGGTGTGACTGAAGGTTCCATTATTGGGATGTGGCTTGAGTCCGAGAATGTGGCACATCATTGGGTAAATATCCACAGTGTTAATGGTGCTCTGTCTGTAACCTTTCCTAAAAGCAGGACCATGGGCAGCAAGAAACGGATGCATACTAGGCAGAGAATTGTCATAACCATGGTCACCTACTGGAAAAAAAGGTAAAATTACGTTATTCAACATCAGTCTTTAACAAAATAGCCTGTTCACTATAAATACCCTAGCTCCTTCCAGCCTAGTACTTGTCCACTAAGATTCTGGCTGGCTGCACTAAACGGAAGCCGAGTTATTTCCTTCAATCTAGGCCTGCCCCCGTTTCACGAGGACACAGCTCTCTTCCCAGTGAAGCACAGCTTTAGACTTGAATACTACTCAACCTGATGTACTTATGTTTCAGCCCTAACTCACTCACTTCACCGATCCATCTCCAGTGCTAGCTGCAAACTCACTATCAGCAGCACCAGTGGTTTAAAAAACTGTTCAAGTACTGAAGGTCCTGCCCAGCTGGGAGAATAGAAACAGAACACTGAACGGGAGAACTCCAGGCTTAACTATCTCAAGTTTTTCCATCAGAAATACCATGGTATAACGTATAATTGGCTTGGTGCCAGTTAATAAACACCTAAAAAAAAGAACGAAAACAAAAAAGACTGGAAGGTTAGATGAGTGAGGATTTCACAGAAAGCATTTATGTGCTGAATGTAAGAGAAGCCCAGACAGCTCCAGCTTGTAACGCCAGTAGAGTCTGACCAGGGAAAATGGCCAACCATCCTCAACATAAATCCAGCACCAGGTTTTTCAGCTTGGCTCTAACAACCTGGTCTGTGAATGTGTATCGCTTGCATTTCATGAATTTCTGTTTTAGGGATATGGAGGTTTGTTGCAGTGTCCTCAGACTGATATGAAAAGTCTCTGTGCTTCCACCAATGCAACTAAAATTCTAATTCAAGTAAGTATCATAAAAAAAAAGTATTGGGAGGGAGAGTCCCACAAATATTTGTCTGTATTTCCATACTGAGGATTGTGATAGTTTTGTTCTCTTTTCTGTATTTTACAAAACTCTTTTCCCAAGTTTGCAAAAATAAACATTTAAAACAACATAAATAAAAATAATACACAAACTCACTTAGTCTGTCTTACCCTTGCATGATACTTCCAAATTCCCATGCCAGAGTTTGCAACCAAATTTCCTTCACCTGTTTTTGTGAGCCAACTTTTACCAGCACGTACACCTTCAATTAGTTTGCCTACTATCCACAGCTGTTTTCATGCTAGAAAAACAAAGCTGAGCTGAGTAGCTGAAACACAGACCAGCTGGCCCACAAAGCTGAAAGTATTTATTGCCCTTTAAGAAAGTTTGCTGACCCCTGGGATGGACTCCAGTAAGAATCCTTCAAGTATTTAATTTTAATACAAAATACGGACGAATAACCTTCGCTTGGGATAAGACACGTAGCTCACCCCTATGCACTCAATGCTTGAGGAGCAGTTCCGATGCATCTACTTTGCTAACTTAGTGAACTCTTTCCTTTGTTTGCTTTCAACTCTTCCCCAGAGATCCACATAACCACAGGATACAGGGAAGTGATTTCACCATTTGGGAAAGTCTGGAGGTCACTCAGGAAAACTTTATTTTTGTTTTGTTTTGTTTAAAAAAAAAAAAAAAATACAAGGAAAAGGAATTTGAAAGTGAAACTGCAGCTTTTCCCTAAAGTTACACAGCCTCCTAATGGAAGAATGACACTGGCCACAGTAAACGGCTACCAGATGAAAATTACTTGAGAACTACCTCTGCAAAACTGAACTACTATAATAGTACAGTATGAACACAACTAAATCAAAGGTCTTGCTTTACAGAGCAAGGTCACAACGTGTGATATCATCTCTTGAACTGGAGAGTTCAAAACTACCGGAAATACTTACATTTTAATGATGACTTGTTTACTACAATTGTCCAGCCTTCATCAGCAACCAGAATAATGGGCTGAATTCTATTATTATGTTGGTAGTAAAATCTGTCAGGAATATCTTCTTTGAGATAAACATTCATGTGAGGGCTACAGTGTTTCAGTTTGTCATACACCTCGGTTACATCTGTCAAAAGGGAGTACAAAAGGGAAATCTGTGGCTCTCAGAAGCAAAGATATATTTGACTATCGGGAATAAAAATACATCCAGAACAATATTATCTGATTAAACTAGTTTTAACTTTCAGAACAGAGTAATATGTGACAGTGTCAGAGAAGGCCACGCATACACACGCACTTTCAATAATTACCCACGTATCTCTTTTCATTACGTGGCCTGTCCTGGTTGACTTAGAAAGGGGACAATTTTTACACTGTTTCCTAAGCAAATCTAAACCAGGTATTAATAATGATTTCTAATTCCCTCACTGGAAGAGATGTCCATCTTGCTAATTGTAAACAGCTACTTACTTATTTTGGGAAGAATCGCAGCCACGGGGGTTAAGTCTATAACGCTGTAGTTAGAACGGTCGATGCAGGAATCCAGTTGGATCAATCTGTTCTCGGAGCACTGAGTCATCCCATGATCACTTGTGATGATCACATTCAGGTTTTCCCATAGCCCTAACACCTTGAGTTTCTGGACAAGGTCATCAATAAGGTCATCTATCTCTTTCAGTACCCTGCTCATGTTTTTTTTATCTTCAGGCCCGTACTTGTGGCCACTTGCATCAGGCTCTTCCCAATAGAGCGCTGCAAAGGTGACCGGTGGGTGGGCGCTGCTGAGCCACGTGGTAATGTTATTCAGTCTCTCCTCAAAGGGCACTGAGTTGCTGTAATTCATAAAATAGGAAGGTGTGGTATTGTGAATGGACACATCAGTACCAGGCCACATAGCGGCAGCACTTGATCGGTTTTCCTCAAGCTGATTGGTCACCCAGATGGGCACTGCCCCATTCCACCAAAATGGATCCTTATCATTAGATTCAGAGAAAATGTTTCTTTGTGATGTTATCGTACATGGAGTTGGCCACAATGCCATGGCTTTCCTCGTATAAGCCGGTAACAATGCTATAGTGATTTGGAAATGTTTTTGTGATAAAAACGTTTTTAACATATTCTACCAAGACACCTTCTTTGATAAAGTTCTGGAGGTGAGGAAGGTCGTAGTTCTTCAGGTAGTCAGCTCTAAAGCCATCAAAGGACACCAGGAGTAATTGAGGTGTCAAGCTGTAGGAAGAGTTACCTCTACAGCCAGTGAGAAGTCCCAGAAACAGAGGTATAACTAATAACTTCATAACGAACACGTTGAACACAGCAGCCAGGGCTCCTGAAATATAAGAACACAACTCATAAAGTAGGAACACTAAGTTTCAGAAATTTAACCAGAAGAGAATCAACATTACAAATCTTTTACATGCCAGCTTTACTGACGTCAACTTAGAACTTGGGTTTAAGGACAGCAATAAAGTTGAAATACAGAAAAATTTCTTTACTTCTCCACTTTCCTTCCGATACCTGTCCCATATATTCATCAAGCTCTGGAGGGAAAACGGGATATTCTTTCGTCCCCATAAACCTTCCTTTTTATCCATCTTGCTCATCCAGAGCAGCAGTTATTCTGAATGTTAAAATTTATTCTAAAGGTTAAAGAAAATTGATGAAAACACAGGAAATGATTCTTTTGCTCAAAATACAATTCAAGCTTTCAGAGTCTTTGTCTTAGTTTTGCCCACATGAGTAGCTGGTAGGAATTCTACCACATTGGCTCATCAACAGTCTGTGTTTGGGGGAAAAAAATACTGTTATAAAATGGAGACAAAATGAACACTACCTGAGGGGGGGAGACCTCAGCGGGCATTTGCCACAATTTTGACATGAAGTTGGCTCAGAGACAAAGCTAGTAAGCTCTTGGACGCCGCCATAACTTTAGAAGAAATTTAACAGTTATTAAAAGCAGTTTCATCACTATACCACCCTTAAACTTCCATCTTACTGGGAAAGGCATGACTACTTTTCCTAATATCTCAGGTTAAGGGCTATTCTTATTTACCTTTTCAAAAATTCCATGATGATTATATGGAATTTTACAGATTGTCTAACATTTTTCAAATACAGTTACTTCTAAGGGGGGGGGGGTAAAGAGACAATACATCAAATGCTGCAAAGGCAGCTGGGCAGCCGCATGTTACGGAATCAGCATGGGGTTCCCATTTGCTACCATATGGAAAGGTTAACTCAAAACCGGTCACAGGCCTACGTGAAATCTAAAGCTGCGAGGTTCTTAGAGAAAAATACGGCGGTGCATCTTCATTACCTTTTGTTAAGTCCAAAACTTAGGTGCCAGGCCGAAAACACAAGTGAAGGCTATTCACAAATGATCACCTCTTATATGAGTCTATTTAGATAAGTGGCTCTCACTTTGTGGGTTGTCCTATGCCCCTTTCGCAGGGGTCATCTAAGACCATCTGCACATCAGATATTTACATTACAATTCATAACAGTAGCAAAATTACAGTTATGAAGTAACAATGGAAATGATTTTATGGTTGGGGGTCGCCAGACATGAGGAACTGTGTTAAAGCGTCATGGCATTGGGAAGGTTGAGGACCACTGTTCTGGATGAAGTGCTTAGAAAGGGGGTAATGTATCTAATATAGCAATACAACTATTTTCTAAATAGTTGTAACTGAACTATTTATGAACTGTGACTATTTCTAAATAGTGAAACTGTATTCTTAAATGCCCACCACAAAATAGCAAACATCCTAATCATCTCATTTTACCTCAAAATTGGGTGTGAGTTATGCATCTTGTCATGCAGATTTGGGTGTTTTAACATGAGAACATTTTGGACTTCTTATATGCAAAACTACCACGTAACAAAACGTGTGTTTGCCCTTTTTCACGAAATACAAATGAAAAAATCTACCCCAAATCCTGAATAAAAAAGGGTGTTCAAGAAACATGTGCTATTATGAATCCCAGGGTTGAGTCCCCTGCCTGGAAACAAAAGGGAGTCTTTGTCTTTAAGCTTAGCAACATGGGCAAAGGAGAAAGACTCTACAGTTCTTGAGGCCGGTCAGAGGCCTCAGAATCTGAGCTCACACCTAGGGCGGGTCCTTGGTCAGCTCTTCTCCTCCAGCTTCTATTTCCTTGTGCATAAAATGGGGATGCACAAAGATTGGAGAGCAAACCTTCAGTATTAGATTCCCTCCACACATTTTACTTACAAAATTACGGTTCAGCCTGTGCTGTGACAGGCAGAACATGACAGTGGAGCTAATGATAAATTAGGAAGATATTAGCCTTTTTATGCTAGAAGTTTCAGCACCTTTACTGTGACCTTAATTCCATGTTTGTAACAAGTATAGAAACCGTGATGTTAACAAGCCTGACAACACTCTCCACACTGATCAGAAAGGTGACTGTCAGAAAATCTTTGCTCAGCAGTGCAGAGATCCATGTTTACCATGCTGCGTTTCATCCGAACACGGAGTCTTAAGCTATAAACAAATCATCAGTAAAAAGGTCCTCGAATTGTTTTCATAGAATGGAAAGCCATGGTTCCAAGAGTTAAAATTATAAGATACTGTCAGACATTCTGTAATTTTTACACAGACAAAAACCCCAAAGGAATTAAAAAAATAAAAATAAAAAGCAGATACTGAGTTCCAGGCCAGCCTGCTCTACAGAATGAATTCCAGGACAGCCAAGTCACAACAGAGAGACCCTGTCTCGAAAAAAAAACCAACAAAACAAACAAAGCAGATACGTCTGAACTGCATCCAACAGCTTAACAGTGACTGGAAATACGATGTAGCCTCCGATTTAGGAGACAAAACCTCCCTTACCTCCTCTGGGTTGGCTGTCTTACCCTCTGGGTTGATTGTCTTACCCTCTGGGTTGGCTGTGCTGCCTGGATGGAATGCATGTCAGTGGACTCCCACTGAATCCTAGATCATTATAGGCTCGGGTTGCAAGAGGGTAAGGGAAAGCAAAGCCACTTCCCAGCATTAGCATTTGATCTGCTGCGTGATGCAATAAAACACAAACGTGGCTTTAAAACAGCATTATCCATTATTATTACCCAGTGGGCACGGATAACAGGTGGTTTATTACCCGTGTGCGTAGACAGCAGGTGTTTCACCCGTCCATTTTTTTATTAAGCGCTTAACAATCCAGAGGAAGAAGCGCAACCCCCAGAAAGCTTTCTGAGTCTTACGGAGTCGGATTCTAAATGGGTCTCCGCTGTTCTGGGCCGCAAAAAAAGATTTGTCTAGCATCTTCCAGTGGGCTGCATTTATATTACTGCGTATAAAGTGTCCCTCTGGAAGGATTCGCTCTACAGCCAACAGAATTCTTTCCCAATTATAATGTGTATAGAACTGCCTTTAAAATCAGTGGCGGGGGTGGGGGGGGGGAAGAGAGAGGGTGGGGGACCCAAAAGCTTCCAGTTCTCCTTAAAACGAGGGACTCTCTGGGAAAAATCGGGAAGGACGGAAAACCACACCACCGCGCTGGAATTTTCCGGTCTTTTCCCGGACCAAGCCCTCAGGGCTCCAGACCTCAGGAAGGCAGCGCCGTCGGAGGGCACAGACGCTTCCAGCCCGGAGCCTGCGGACGCCAAGGCGGACGCGGCGGGGCCCCCGCCGCCTCGCCTCGCCTGGCCTCGCCGCCACCTCGCATCCACCTGCCGGCTCGCGGAGAAGAAGGGCCCCGCGGCTCTGGCCGTCGCCTTACCCTCCGCCCTCGGTGAGCCGGGCAAGGGAGCGGCAGCGCCCTTCAGGACTCACCCGCCGCCGCGGCCGCCGCTTCGGTCTGGAGCGCGCGGAACTCGGCGCTAGCGGAACCGCGCGCTCCGGGCTCCCCCGCGGGCTCGGCGGACGCGGGCTCGGCGGAGCGCTTCCTGGGACGCCTGCGCAGTAGCGGGCGCTCACCCTCCCACCCCCGCGGGGCACCGCTGCCCCAGGGCGCTCGCTCCGAGTGCGCAGCTGCTGGAAGCGGCCGAGAGCGGGGTAAGAGACGCGTACCTGGATTGGGTGTCCCGGCCGGCGGTGGATGGGACTCCCTTTCTGATTGGCTCGTTTCACGTACCACCCGGAGACCGGTGGGGTTGGGTTGGACCTAGGGGAATAGGTTTGCTCTTTTCAGCGGTCCCCTCTCTTCCCATCCTAGTTGTGGGTGCCCGGTTTTAGCCAGGAGATGAGGAAGTCCTCTCTGCCTTCACCTGGACAAGGGAAGAAACTCTCGAAACAACCTGTCCGCTTTTTCTGGTCATGTCTCTGCCGTTTTAAACCCCGTCTCTATTATAAAACAGTCCTACTCCGCATCTCATCTGTTTATTCTGTGTAGAATAAAGTGGTGCCTGATTCTGCAATCCCAAATAAAAGTCATCGAGGGGCCTCAAACTAAACTTGTTCCAATTTTATCTTCACAGAGCAAAGGTGTGTGTGTGAGAGAGAGACAGATACAGAGACAGAGAGAGACACAGAAATTACGCTCTTGATTTTAATAGGAGTATTAGCCAAACAGTCAAATAATAATCCAACTTCAAACTGAGGGGTGGGGAGGCAGAGAGAAAGAGAGAGAGAGAGAAAGACAGAGAGAGAGACAGAGAGATTATGCTCTTGACTTTAATAGGAGTATTAGTCAAATAGTTGAATAATCCAACTTCAAACTTAGTAGCAGAAGTGCCAGCTATATACTTATTTACCATTTGAATTGTCCAGGCACGGTTGGCAAAGAGAGGTTAGTATTTTTTTCCTTTGTAGCTGTAATGCCCAAAGATGAACCTGACACTGAAGTACTCAATCTTTGTTAGATTTTATTGAGAGATTTTAAGCTGCTCCAGCTTTAATGTCCCCTTTCTCTGTTACAGTGCCCAGAGAATATTTTTATTCTGTTATGTACATCAGATACTCAAAAAAGGTACATTAAAATGAATGAAGGATATCATGACCATATACTGAAGTCTAAAAGACTTAGCTGCGAACCCAATAGCTGGATTTATTAGGTCCTTGCAGCAATGGCCATTAAATGTCAAAGGCTGAGTTTGGGACGTTGGTCTATGTTAAAAATATAGCCACAACTAAGAGCGTGGGTGCTGCTGAGGAGACAATTTAAATCTGAGTGTAGTTTGCCTTAACAAATCGTCCAGTTTTGAGCCTCACTACCCTGTGTATTAGACGACTGGAGCATCTTGGATCCACAAGTTGTCTTTGCAGAAACCTTGGGAGAAGCCATCCAATTCAATCCCAGGATCTGCTAACACTGAGTAATCTTGGGCACGTGCCTCAGCCTGTCGTAGCTTCTTCTCGTCTGCACAGCGAGTCCTTCCGTAGTACCAGCCTCCTGGAATTCTTGTCATCAGTTAAGTCCAGTACAACAAAGCACTTAGCATAGTCACTGAACATGGTATTAACTATCACTGCTATTGTGCATCCTCAAAATGTTCCCCATACTTACAATACTTACGGTAAGATGGAGTTCCAGGAGAACTTATCTAACCTACAGTTTAGCTGGATTTACATTTCCTATATCTGGGGACTGCATGGGATTCTGCATATCCAACTGCTTCCTTCCTAGGGACACAATTGCTTAAAAAAAAAAAAATTGAGAGCTCTGAGGGCGAGACGTGTAGTGAGTGCAATGAGCTGACAGCCGAGAGAAAGAAAAGCTTCCTTAGCCGACTGCTGCCTGTGTGAGTGGATCAGCTCAGAGCCCCAGGCAGTCTGGTTTCCTGTGCTTTAGATACAGTGGTGAAAAATAAAGGGACAAAACGGTACCTTTTGGCACCAGGCTCCTGCTGTCTCATATCAATACCTTGTCGACCATGAGTGAAGCCTTGTACCAAATAGGCCTAAATGATAAGGCATGTTTGTTTTCTTGTAGAACAAGAAATCCAAAGAGAAGGTGCACTTCAGAAATGTGTGTGTGTGTGTGTGTGCACGCGCGCGCGCGCGTGTGCGTTCCCTGGGAAATATAAGTGACTCCTTGTGGTTGGTCTCTCAGTGGAGCCTCCTGCATTTCAGTTAGGTTAGTTCCTGTCTCACACACCCATCTCCAAGCCAGTAAAAACTAAAACTAAAACATGGAATTGCCAGTCTTTCCATCCACATCCTAAGCCCATCAGTGGACAGGAATTATTTTTCCCAAACTACTTTTTTTTTTTTCTTAGTAGAATTGAGATGGAAAGTCTACTAAATGTTCAATAGAGTGTCCTTCTAGGAACGTAATGATAAAGAATGCGACATTAATACTGATCTTCACTTCTAATGCGACTTTTGACATAAATGGTTGTTTTATTTAGGTAGGCCAAAGAATAATATTCACTTATAATATTCTTTCATCTGAGCTTTTGAAAAGAGAGTTTTATATTGAAGTCCTTTAAGCTTATTCTGTGTTCAAGACTACAGGGGAACAACAGTCTAAAGTCATTATTCACAAATGAAGGATGTGCCTAGAAAGAAGTGGCCAAACTGATATCACAGACAAGTCTTTGTCTCCACAGGCGATGTCAGATTTGAAAGCTACGTACCAAAGCTTTTCTTTTTCTTCCACGAACTAAGCCTGATTCCCATCTGTTCATTAGCTCAAACTATTAAAACGATCTTATTCTATTTTCAAAGTTAAAGATGTAGCTCTTTATGCAAAACAAAACAAAAACTCTCATGCCTAGCTCATTGTTGGCAGGAGTTAGGTCAGAAGTTACAGGAAAACAGGGCAGAGCAAAAGCCACACCCTGGTCAAAGCAAAGCAACCCCTGCTTGCTGCTCAGTTCTAATAAGACAGTCAGGAAACACAAAGGAGTGAATTAATCTCAAATCCTCAGGAGAGGAAAGTTCAGATTCTGATATATACTAGATGAGTGTATAAAGAAAACATAATTTGGGTTGTATTGTAGCTATAAGGCATTAAACTACCATATGGAGCATAGCTCTGTAGTGAAAGTCCAGTGAATGAAATCATCTACTCACCTTGCTTTACGCAGTATTCCATTTGAATCATCTCATCTAGGAGACATGGAGACCCTACTACATTGAAAAGCTGTTTAAAATGATTCTATAAAATCTGCTGGGACAGTTCTTCATTCTAGGAGATATTTCCCCAAATATTTAATAAAAATGAAAGAAAGAACACAGATTTCTTATGAGGCTTTCTTAAGTGGAGAGTAATGTGCTCCTCTCCTCCTCCCCGAAAGAAATGAAAACGAGTAAGATTCAGTCCCTGTCCTCACGGGGCCTCTAATCTAAAAAGATGCGCAGAAAGGGTATTGTTCTGGTTTTTGCCTTCCAAGCCTTCTTCCTTCCTTCCTTCCTTCTTGTGGTTCTAATGGGAAAAGAAAGAATTATTTGTATTACTTTTAATTGTGTGTGTGAGTTTCTGTGTGTGGCTCTGTGCAATTAAGGACAGGTGCCTGAGGAAGCCAGAGGCTTCAGGGCCCTCTGGAGCTGGTGATTCAGGCAGTTGTAACCTGCCTATGTGGGTGCCGTGAAGCTAGCTCAGGTCCCCTGAATGAATACTGCATGCTGTTTACCACAGAGCCATCTCTCCAGTGTGCCCCTCTTAGTCTACAAGAGTTCAGTGAGCCTAGCCAGGGTAGTCCCCTCATCTCCAGCATGGACTTCTACGGTGCCAACTGTCGTGGTTTACACTAAATTGAGGACTTTCCTGGGGTGTCAGTTTTTTTTTTTAATGTAAAATCAGAGGAGTAATAAACAAATTGGAGTGAGTTAGTCAAAACTGACCCCCAGCCCGGCTCACGGGAGCAATTCCAGTCCACCACCCAAAGAGACACGCTCGAGTCTGGGCCAGAGCAGCGCCATCTCTGAACATTTGTTGAAATAATTAGGAAAGGCAGTATGTCATCACAGTTGCTACATTGGAAGGCTGCGAGCCCGGAGCTGACCACAGTCACCCTTGTCCCTGGAAAGGGAGGGTCTAATGGGGACTAAGCCGGGGCAGAAGAAAGCAGAAGCAAGAGTTGGAGCCCAGCGCTTGAGGACGTTGACTACTTGTACTCAAGTTTCCTTGCAGTTTCA
>JAMJFZ010003581.1:3300000-3302500 GCA_026225945.1 Cricetomys ansorgei | reverse complement strand
TAAATGTGCTCAAATGGGAGAATCTTTGAACAGCCCCAGGAGAGAATCTGATCACCCACCTGGATGTGTTCCCAGTAGCTCTGAGTATGTCTCCCCCGAGGAGGCAGAGTAAACATAATCCCTGACTCTTTACATGGTATCTTTGTTAGACTTCCTTCCGATCTTTATTTTCTTTCTTTGATTTTTTTTTTCACTTTTTACGTCAATTACCGGCCTTCGTGGATTAAAGTGGCCATATGTCAGTAGAGTTCAACAGCAGCTCATTGTTCACAGATGCGCTTCATGTTCGAAAAGTTAGCTTAGAGATTCCACAATGCTTCGGATTCTGAGATATATATTTAATTAACTCTTTAAAACTCATAATTAGGTGGGGTCCATTTGAGAATAAGGAATCAGAAATGTTAAAACATCCCAGAATGTACGTTTTTACTTCCACCACCCCACTGTCCAACCCTTGCCCACCACATACATTTTACCCTTTCTGGAGTCTTCAGTATGTCTAGAACAAACCCAGAAGAAACCTAAAAGCAGCTGTTCCTAAGAATGGAATACTATAAACAATAATATAAATGTGGTTTCTAAAGACAGTTAAGTTCATGGATGACTAAAGGAAGTTCAAGTCCAATAGGAGCTCAGAGACTATTTAATTCAACCCAGAAACATAGAGAAGAAGCTTGGTTAACATCTGTATTTCTAATTAGAAAACTACTACTTCCCACGATGGTGCCACACAGCAGTCACATTCCACTGAATGACTGTCCAAGGTGTGTCTGCACATGCTCCTTGGTACTTCAGAGACTGAGTGCTGGGCCACCCTTGCAATAACAGTACCTTCTGTCTGATCATGTTCCTGTTCCATGCAGACTCCAATTCAGTGAGTTGAGCACAGAGATTTTATTTCTTCTACAAGATACATTTCCAATCCTTGAAGAATCCATGAGGCGTTTTCTGGTCCGTGGCGGATGGGGTGGACAAGAGTAGGGTCTCACTAGTCAACTAGATACTACATGGTAGCAAATTAAAGCCCCAGTACCAAGAATGGGTTGGCTTCTTTTGATTTGTTGGACACTGAGGTCCCACAGATCCCAACATATTGCAGGCTATTGCCAATGTTCTTCATTACCCTCCAGAACTTGATGCTAAGATCCTGTTCCTGAAGACACCACGTACTTGAGTCACAGAACATGAAGAAATCTAGCTGGTACTCACATGGCAACTATACCCCTACTGGCTAGCTTTCACAGTGTGTTGGTGGCACACTGCCACAGAAGTAAAGCAGTCATGAATCTCACCCAGTTGTGGATCTTGCAAGCTACAATAACAGCTGACTTGACAAGATATGTCCATTAGTGCAATAGTGGTTACGATGATTGGCAAGTAACTGACAGCTTGCTGAGTAGATCTAAGGCTTTTCCCCTGAGATAGAATCTGTACCTGGCACTGTGGCTAGATAGGCCATGGGCCCTAAGGGAAAACCTACTATGATTATTCTGCTAAATGGACATATCATGAAAGCAACTCCCAATGACTTGTAGCTATACCTGAAGAGCAGTACATTTCACAATCCTCTGTGAAGAAACAACTTCTTTCCGTAGTTTACAATTCACACAGAGACCCACAACTGGGCAACCTGCAGAGAACAGGAAACTGTGAGGTATTCCACCCTCAGTGGGACATACACAGCACACCCCTGCACATATGAATTCACGGTGACTTTTACAGTCTTCACAAGCCAGACGCAATCCCAGCATGGAGGTGGGAGGTGGGCACGAAGTCCTACCACTGGCTGAGGAGTTATTGCCATTTCTAGCCGCTGAAAATAATTTTATGGTTGGGGAGGTCATCACAACATGAGTTGTTGAAGTATATTTGAATATATCTACAGATATTGTATTCACTGATTGCTGTGTGTGTACCCCTGTATAATCATTGCCCAGGCAGCCTGAAGCTTGGCAGGATGTGTGATTCCTATAGCCGAAAAGACCTGTTTCCTAATGTAAATAATAGCTGCTCTCCCTTAGCTCCATGTAAACAGAGTTGCTGATAAATATATAGGTCATGTGGGTACTCTACCAGGCTGGAAGCACCATTAGGTACAGCATGGCCTCTACTATTGTCATATAGCTACCCAACTATAGATGTGGAAATAGTTAGGACAGGTGTGGCCTGGTCCCTTTTGTGTTGGTGGTACCTCACTATAAACATGGACACACCCTGATGGCCAAAGGTATGGGAGGAATAAAACCATTGTGTTTCTTTGGTTAAGGAGTTAGACTGCTAATCGAGAACAAGGAGTAGCTTTTAAAGATAATAAAACACCTGGGACCAGCAGATGAGGAGAAGTAGGCAGAGGAGTAGGAGGAGGATGGCCTGCTGGGCTCTCTGCTGGGGGTCTTTCAGGCTTAAATGTAAGCGTGTCTCATGTGTCTTTATTAATACAATGCCAGGTTAAATACAAGGCTACACATGAGGAACTGTATTAAAGGGTCGCAGCATTAGG
>JAMJFZ010003581.1:3090000-3292500 GCA_026225945.1 Cricetomys ansorgei | reverse complement strand
TATATGTTGTGTGTGTGTTGTGTGTGTATGTATGTGTATAAGTTGTATGTGTTTGTATGTGTGTGTATGTTGAGTATGTGTGGTGTGTGTGCATGTTGTATGTGTGTTGTGTGTGTTGTATGTGTGTGTTGTGTGTATGTTGTATGTGTGTGTATGTGTGTGTTGTGTGTGTATGCTGTATGTGTGTTGTGTGTGTATGTTGTATGTGTATATGTTGAATGTGTGTGTTGTGTGTGCTGTGTGTGCATGTTTTATGTGCGTTGTGTGTGTTGTATGTGTGTATGTTGAATGTGTGTGTTGTATGTGTGTGTTGTGTGTGTATGTTGTATGTGTGTTGTGTGTGTTGTATGTGTGTGTATGTGTGGGTTGTGTGTGTATGTTGTATGTGTGTTGTGTGTGTTGTATGTGTGTATGTTGAATGTGTGTGTTGTATGTGTGTGTTGTGTGTGTATGTTGTAGGTGTGTGTGTGTGTTGTGTGTGCCCAGGAGAGCCAGAGGAGCTGTGCTGAGGGTGGCACTTGTGTCCTCTGTGAGAGCAGTATTCAATTTTAATCACTGAGACATTGCTCCAGCCTCTAAATTTTGTTCTATTTTAATTTGAATTTATTGATTTGTCGCACTTCGATAAGAATCTTTTAGAACTGGAATAAACAGGAAGTATGCTCCAAACCACATCTTTCAAGAAAGCTGTATTTTACTTGATACTCTTTAATACATTAAAAGAAATTTAACATCTGGTTATTTAAAATT
Organism: Cricetomys ansorgei; assembly: GCA_026225945.1. Lineage (NCBI taxonomy): Eukaryota > Metazoa > Chordata > Mammalia > Rodentia > Nesomyidae > Cricetomys > Cricetomys ansorgei. Next base: position 3,291,750 of record JAMJFZ010003581.1, on the reverse strand, counting down.
TCCACTGGAAAGGAGAATTTTAGAACACAACTATCAGGCCTAGAGATGGTTCTCCAGTGAAAAGCACCAGCCACTCTTCCGGGGGCCTAAGATTTAGACTCAGCATCTGCGTGGCATCTCACAGTAGTGTCCAGTCCCAGGGGACCCAACCCCCTCCCCCCGCTGTTGCTTTCATGGGCTCTCTAGTAACACGAATGGTGCGCAGACATCCATGTGGGCAAAACACTCATATAAAAAAGGTAAAAATAAAGTAAAACTAAAAATACAGATGCTCAGGCCTCCGTTCTTTGCATACATCCATGTTGAGCTGGCTGTCTAAGGTAGGGTGCTTCGACAGTGTCCTCAGAACTCCAGGTCGTCCTAATGGGAAGCCAGCTTTCAGGCCTGGAGCGATAGCTCAGCAACCACGAACACTTGCTGCTCTTGCAAGGAGCAGAGTTCGGTTCCCAGTGCCCATATTGGGTGGCTCACAGCTGCCTGTAGCTCTGATTTCAGGGGATCCGAACCCTTTTCCTTGCCTCCCAAGGGAGCTTCGTGCATATGGTGCACATACATACACTCGGTCATATATACATACACAAAATACATAGATCTTTAAAAAACAAAATGAAAGAAACCAACTGCAACTCCAGTAAGGAGCCTGCATGCAACCAAATGGTTCAGAGCCAATTAACACGACAGCTGACACATCTTCAGGTCTTCACTTGAATCCAGCTTTTTTTTTTTTCCTAAGTTTTAATTTCTAAAATATAGCAGCACAGACAAAAAGCCAAGACTATTGTGCAGCATTACCACTCCACCGACTCCGGGATCATGGATCACAAGTAAAGGTAATTGTCCTTTATATTTTTCTGTTGAATTTTTTTCAATGAATTTTTTTGGTTGTAATTTCAAAACTTAATTAATTCCTTTTAATACCCTTTTTTATAATTAATTCCTTAATCAATGAATTAAAATTAATTCCTTTTACTACTTCTGCTATCCATTTTATCTAAATAAATCTTTGCCTTTTTTTTTTTTTTTTCATTTTGGAGACAGGGTTTCTCTGCTGTAACTCTGGCTTCTGGCTGTCCTAGAACTCATTCTATAGACAAGGCTAGCCTCAAACTCACAGAGATCTGCCAGCCTCTGCCTGCAGCTTGCTGGAATTAAAGGTGTGCATAAATCTTTAACACTCAAAAAATGGGTTGCTTCAAATGAACAGACAGAGGACCTGTTCCAAGCTCAGTTGGTCAGACAATTCATCCAAGGGCACCCCAAGCACAGTGAGAAACAGTCTCAAAAAACAAATCGATGATATTAATAATAAATATGAATTAAATAAAAATAAATAAGTAGAGAGAGGAAAGCATCCAACCCCAGTCTCTAGCCTCCACACACAAGTAAATACAATCAGACACTCATCTCCACCCACACCCAAATTTAAAAACTTTAAAGAAAAATGTAAGCTGTTTAGTGAATTGTAAGGGACAAGTAAAATAAGCACGGATCCCAAAAACGACAGGACTCACGCTGACCAAACGCTTTTCACATACGTTTAGAACTTGAAGATCCCCTCCACAACGCAGCATCCTCGAGCGGAAAAGCCCTGGGCTTGACACCATTGTGAAATACAGTTTTTGCTTAAACAGTAGCTAGCCTCGCTTTAGGGAAGCAGGTCAGATAGGGTGGACAGTACTGCCCCCTGGTGGGCTGTGGAAGCAGACGCATCGGGAGGTTCCCAGTCCTTAGAGTGATTTTGAACACGATTCTTTGAAATGTTTGCTTTCTTCTTTCCCTTATCATCGTCACATTAATTCCAGTACAGTATCTATCACTAAGGATCAATTATGGGCATCTGGTGTTTTCTCCAACTCTTCAGGCTCACTTTTAGGAAAAGGCATACGTTTTAAACTTTTTCTTCTTCTTTTTTTTAATATTAGAAAACTTAAGCAGTGGAAGCTCAGTGTCACCCGCGAGGGGACCAGAATCCTAAACGCCACGCATCAGAGCAGGCTGAGCCCCTGGCAGAAGTCCTATCTTTAAAGGGAACTGGCGATATCTGCCTACATTGTGTCCCTGTGCAGGTGCTGCCTGTGGATGTCTTTTGAAGGTTGGAATTACTGCATATGCAAATGCAATCACTATGATTATCGGGAACCGGGTTCTTGAAGGAGGGTAAGTTCCAAACGCATGCTACGCTAACAGTGGAATGCAGTCCCAGCTGAATGCTGACGTTGCTATGATTGATTATATTACTTCTCCATCATCTTTTCCTCTTCTAGAACTCTTTGCTATGAATCTCAGGTATGGCTTAGTTGGGAGGCACTCTCGTAGAACACGCCTATGTAATCTACTGGGCGCTAAGATTTTACTTGTAGATGTCATTTACTTTTTCCATCAGTGCTTTGAAGAGAATATTCCACTTTCATAAAGAAGGTTATGACAGTTTAGAGGATTGTGGTCACGAGCCCCCAGGGAGGGAGGTAACAGCACCTGTGTTTGAACCCAGGCTCTCCTACCCCATGTTACATGGTGCTAAAGCAATGTGTGGTTCAGTCTCCCTGTGTCCACACAGCTTTATTAGATGATGCACTCCTGGGGTAGGGGTGGGGTGATGGCTCAGTGGGTGAGAGCACTAGCTCTGCAAGCATGAGGACTTGGGTCTGTGACTTCAGCACTGGGGAAGGAGACATGCAGGGCCCCATGAGCTTCCCAGCCAGCCAGCCTAGGACAAATGTTAAGCTCCGAGTTCATCAAAGGATCCTGTCTCAAAGCAGCAAGACAGCAATAGCAATAAAGGAACAGGCAGGGCAGCCTGCTCTGTCCCCCACATACATGTGCACCCACACACTCATGTGCACAGCACAGTCACGTGCATGCATCACGCACACTCACACCCTCATGTGCATACACTACACGCACACAAACACAATCACGTATATGCAGTATACATACATGCACACACGCTCACTCACACACTTATGTGAATACATTACACACACACTCACTCATGTAATATCACACACATGCCAACCCAACACTCATACACTCACATGCAAACACCTCTGATACACAAGCACACATTCATTCACTCACACACTAATGTGCAAACATCACCCACACACTACACACTCATATGCACCGCCCCCGACACACACTCACATGAAGTGCCTTGATAAACAAGTGTTATTCTTTCTATCCTTCACTTCCATTATTTGTCTAGCTGTCCTTTTGGCTTTTCCAGGAAACTCCAGAATGTAGCCCAAAAACAAACCAGAAGTTACACGTGTGTACCAGTGGGGTACCTACCTGCGGGAAGGGGAAGCATCCGCAGTTTAGATGGGAAATCTTTGATTGTTGGAAGACTTTATCCAGCCTTTCATTTGCAGCATAGTTGACCAGAGCCACACCACACTGTGTGGCTGGTCCTCAGCTCACACGACCAGAGCCACACCACACTGTGTGGCTGGTCCTCAGCTCACACGACCAGGGCCACACCACACTGTGTGGCTGGTCCACAGCTCATTCTATTTGTGAGATTATAAAAGCCAGATCTCTTTTAATACCAGTGAACTGGAATTAGGCATTGGATTTTGGACCCATTCAGTTTTCAGTTTTGCCAAAGCCACAGCTTCCAGTTTCCTGAAGAAGCCCAGGCTTCATAGGCTCAAATCATCTCATTAGAAAAAAAAGTAACACTAGTCATTTAAAAATCCATCACAATTATTTTGGAGATTTTTGTTGTTGTTTATAATACTTTTATTAACAATTTGAGTTCACACAGTGTATCTCGATAACACCCTCATCCCATTCCCCCCCCACCCCCTGCCACTGTTCCACTCTCCCATCCCTGTGCCCCCTTCTGGCCACCGTGGGCATTGCATGAGGGAGGTGTACAGATGTACACACAAAAAATTGGTAAGTTTCAGAGTCAGTTTGAATGGTATGTTTTTGGTGATAAATAAGGTAGCGTTTTAGTTTCTTAAGGGGTGCCTTCTACTTTAAAGTGACTCACTTTTGCCATATCTGCTAGCCCTTCATCAATAAAGTTGCATTAAATGTGTGCAATGCAGAAAAATAGACTGTACTAGTGGCCGTTCCCATCATTGCTGCCAAGAACTTGACAAGAAGAAACTTAGTGCAAGGGTTTATTTTAGCTCTCAGTTTCAAAGTGGCAGAGTCGTGGCAGTGGGGACTCTGCAATGATGGTAGCTTGTGGCATCAGTTTCTTACATTCTGGACCCTAGGAAGTGAAAACGGGATAGGACATAGCTATAAACCTCGATCCCCATCCACCAGACATCAACCCCTACTGGCTAGGTTCCATAACTTCCCCCAAACAGTGCCACCATCCGATCGTGTTCCTATACACGAGCCTGTGAGGGTCATTTTACATCCGAATTGTAATAGACGCTGACCCCAAGTTTGTTCTGGCTGAATTTATGATATAAGACAAAAGAGAGCAGAACATGAATTCTAGATGCATCTCCTCTGTTTTATTTATTCAGCAAATGTTCACTCATCTCTTGGGTGTGTCGGACATCTAATAACTCTTAGAGACACACTCTTGGGTGTGTCGAAGTAGGGAAGGGGCTTGTTCTGGTTCTAACAGGATGGTCAGAGTAGCCTCCTTGAGAAGGGGACACCTAAGCAAAATCTGTAGGACTTTAAGGCATTGATGGTAGATGCCCAGAAGAAGTATATTCGCTCTGGAAACAACAGAGAGTATAAAGGTCATTATGCAGAACTTTTCTGGAGCGTTCCAGTGTCAGAAACAAAACCAGACTGTCTAGAGTAGGATTGGCAAATGGTCAATAATGGCCGTGGGGGAGGGATTTAATTCATGCAGGTCCTGTGGGCTAGTGTAAGGACTTTAGATTTGATTGATAAAAATGGGGAACCACTGCTGGTGGGAGCAGGAAATAACAAGACCCAATTTGGCCTTCAACAGAATGATTTGTTTCATTTCACAGCCCATGACTATAAAACATGACAAGGATGTGCTTAGATAAGAAACACTATCCATTAGAGCTTGGATCCTAAACTTGAGCAGACTTGGGTACAACTCACTGAGCCACTGTGAGATTCCAGTAGCAGGCAGTGGATGATTTCACTTCATTGTCAACTTGGATGGATTTGGAATCACCGAGGAGACACACACACCTCTAGTCATGTCTGTGAGTGGGTTTCAAATAAGTTGAACTGAAGAGAGAAGACCCGCGCTGAACATATGCAGCATCATCCCAGGATCTGGTGTATCTGAATGAATAAAGAGAAAGGAGAAGAAAGAGAAAGGCAGGCAAGCATCTCTCTAGCTCATTACTGTGGATGCAAGGAGACTAGCTGTCATACCTTCCCTGCTGTGATAGACTATATCCTTTAAAAATGCAAGCTAAAGTAAACCTATCCTTCCATAGGTTGCTATTGCCCGGGTGTTTGTCCCTGCAACAAGAAAAGAAACTAAAACACCTGCTATACAGATATTTACACACTATAACACTAAAGAATATTACTTTGGGGTAGTGACATAGAATGACCTAGAAGAGATGTACTTTGTGTTTAGTGAGTAGAATGCATTACTTAAGAGGTGACCAAAATTTGGTGTTTAGAAAGCAAAAACTTTGCCTTACTTTATGGGGTTAGGGTAGATGGGGGTGATCATGAAAAAAAATTGGAAACACTAAGAGGTTGAGTAGCAGAGTTATCACACAGACGGAGGTATTAATTAATTAATCTATTTATTTTGTTTTTTCGAGACAGAGTTTCTCTGTTGTAACCCTGGCTGTCCTGGAACTCACTCTGTAGACCAGGCTGGCCTTGAACTCACAGAGATATTTGCTTGCCTCTGCCTCTCGAGTGCAGAAATTAAAGGCCTAAGCCACCACTACCTGGTTTTAAATTTTTATTTATTTTATTTTACATGTATGAGTGTCTGTCTCCATGGATTTTTATGTATTATAAATGCCGTGTCCCCCACCCTGCAACTAGAGTTACAGATAGTTATGAGCCATCATATATGTGCTGGGAACTGAACCTGGGTCTTTGCAAGAGCAGTAAGTGAGCCATCTCTCTATACCCCCGATTGGAGATTTTGAGAAACACGGCTGATACCAACTCTCATTAGCTTACTATGGGAACTTGGAACATGCACTTCCCTTTCTGAGTTCTATTTTTTCCCTTTGTATCTCAAATCGGAAACAGCATGTCAGGTGGATAATCTGTTATGTTATATAAAGCTTTAAAGTTAGGAGGAAAATTTGAGCTGGGACCTTTTAGTTATGAGTACCTAATTCCGGAACCTACAGTAATTTGTCGGGTACCTGTACCCATTAAACCATCTCAACAAGATAAAGAATTAGTATCTCCTGGTGTGGTGGTGCCCATGTTTAATTCCAGAACTTGGAAGGCAGAGGCAGATGGATCTCTGTGAGCTTGAGGCCAGCTTGGTCTACAGAGTGAGATCCAGACCATTTAGGGCTATGTAGCAAGACTTTGCCTCAACAAACCAAAGAATTAACGTCGTTAATCTTTAAGACCTATCTCTGGCTTCCTTTCCTCTAGCCAATCCTTACCTATTGTCAAAAATAGGTTTGCTCTAGAAAAGTCCTTCAAAGCCTAAGGAACTATAACAGTCAAGAAACAATTGCTTCGAAGCCTTTCAACCAGGCCTGTGATGCTTGTCACTTTTCACATGATTTCTAGGCATTAGAATTCACTTATAACCTGTATGGATTTCACTTTAAAAAGAGGTACAACTGGCACGCTGAAGAAAAATGGGCCTTAGTAAAACAGAGCACCAAACTTCTTCAGAACATATACAGGAGGATGGGCCGCATCTAGAGATGACAGAGCGGCCTCGCACAGACAGCTCTTTGAGGCTTATTCCAGGCTAAGGTCAATTGCACCAAACGCCTCCTATAGTTTTTCTGTGTCCGTTAGGGCTTTTTTTTTTTTCTTCCCAGGCTAAGTATCATTTAGTGCTTAGTACAGAATCCTTCGAATGAGAGCATCTTAGTGGCTATCTGTTGATTGTGGATAACCACATTATGGTGTGAGGGTCGCAGGATGAAAACCAGAGCAGCAAATCTTCGAGTGCCATTCTGTGCGGTCTGTGTTGATGCGCCCACAAGCCCTTATCTTCTTTTCCTTCTGCCATTTAATCGCCTCCTGGTGTTTCCAGATAGGAACTATGAATGGAATTTCTTAGTTAGCTGGGCTGGATGGAATTCATGACACGGGGCATCAGTTTGCAATGGATCATGTTGTATGAGGAAGTCAGCCGTGAGGAGACAGGTTTGCACTGAGTTACAGTGAACTATACCGAATCCCCCACCGACTCGTGGGGATTTCTTGTGTGGGGTCAGTAGTTAGAGTGATTACAGCAGAGGCTTCTTCTATGAATGACAAGAGGCTAAATGTTTGGAATTTCAATGTGGACTGGGTTAATATTTCAACTTCTTAGAGTTGTTGGAAGTGGAGGGAACATCAACCTAGTTGAGAGTGCCCTCAGTAGTGAAGGGGTTAACTGAGTGGGTGAACTTTACCTTTTGTCCAGTGTACCTGTGATTTGCTTATTAAATCTCCTGTAAATGATTGTCAGAGACATGCCATTGATACCTGTTGCTAAGGGCTGCATCTCAAAAGCCCATTGATTCCTCTGCTTGGTGGTGTAGCATCCTCCTCCAGCTCTTTCCTTGTCTCTCAGACCTACTCAGCTCTGCCTGGGAAAGGATCTGCCACACCAGGCAACATGAGTGACGAAGACTATAGCAACATCTATGACACCATCCAAAAGGGTCCAGATTCCATGGAGGAAAACGATGGTCCTTTTTGCCATAGATTTCATGATGACTTGGGGACTGAAAATGATCTGTATGCCTCCAGGCTGGAAAGCCATGAGTATGATTCATTGTCAGTGTTTGCCTTGACAAATGAAGAGCCCACCCCAGCCTCCTCAGAGCCAGAAGCAGAAGGCTACCTCCTGCCTGATGAAGTGTTTCCTGATGAGCCCCAAGAGGTCATGGACATCTCGACGGGAAGCTCATATTCACCAAGCTGGGACCCAGAGCCTCTCCCAGTGGGGCTGCAGGAGAACGGAAGGAGCATCAAGGAAGATTTGCTTTCTTCATCAAGCTTCACTATTCAGCACAGCAAGGGCTTTTCCACCAGCTGGGACTCCCCTACCTGCTATTCTGCTGCTGTTGCTTTGGAAGAGAATAAAACAGCTTCCAGCAGCCCTGAGATCTTCCTGTTTGTGAAGGTAAGGGCTGCCATCTGACAGGCACACCTACTCAGGGTGACATGTTTGGGGTTTTGTTTCGCTCTGTGGATCAGGGAAGGACGCATGACATCCTAGTGAGTGGGATCACCATCCATACCCCAGAGTAGAGCAGGTTAAATTGATTATTTGGAATAGCTTTAGTACTTCTCAAAATGATCCTAATTAGAAAGTCCATTTAAAGTGTGTGTTTAATCACCAACTTTTATAAACCACAGGAAGAACACTTTCTAAGATTTAAATGAGTGGCCAGAAATTGCTGCTCAAATCTTTACATTCTGATAGATGGTAACTGCATCTTCCTGCTTGGTTAAATTTCCTTTGTCAACATGACTTTTAAAAGTGAAACCAAAGGCAGCAGGAGAGAAGTCTTGTCTCCCTCCTGGCGCTTGAGTCTCTTCCTTGCATTTCTAAGGTCGCTCATACTTCAGATACTTGGCCAGTAAATGCTGTGTCTATCATTGCGTCTGCTTTGTCAACATAATAAAACCCAAGGTCTGTTTATGTAAAATAATTTCAGAAGTACTAAGGTGCTAATCGTGTGCTAATATTTAATGCCTGTGGTACTGAAACAAAGAAGCTTGGTGATCTTTGCACTAGATTGATAATGTCTTAAGGTTGTGTCTATGGATATTATCAAAATACAAAGTTGTTCAGAGTTAAACAAATCAAAGTGGCAGATTCTTCTTCTCCAAAACCTCACCAATAAACATAATTGTCGACTTCACATGAATTTCTTTACATGAAAACACATTAGTGTATACTGCTATTTCTTGCTAATAAAAATCAATACTCAGGTTGGAAAGATGCGTCTGTGACTAAAGCCCAGCTGCTCAAGTGTGAGGAATGGAATCCAGATCTTCAGAACCCATGCAAATGCCAGGTGGCTAGGGCACTCTGGCTGTAAGCTCGGCCCCAGGACGCAGAGACAGGGCGTCCCGAAAGCAAGCTGGGCAGCAAGATTAGTTGTATTTTCTGGGTCCAGTTGAGAGACTCTGCCTCAAAGGATAAAGTGGAGAGTGATCCAAAAAACTGCTGATTGAGCCCTAAGCATTTACATGCATATTCCTTCATGCAGGTGCACACACATGTACCCAAAACACATACTACATACACATACCCATGAACATGATAAAGAAATGGTTACTCTTGGGGCTGGGTTTGTACCTAATTTGGTAGCGTGCATGCCAACACATGCACCTCACACCATCCCAAGTATCACATAAAGCTATCATTGCTGGTGGAAATCTAATCTTAGTATAGAAAGGTGGAGGTAAGAAGCTCAAAAGTCCATCGTTAGCTACATAGTGAGTTCCCAGCGAACCTGGACTAAATGAGATCTTGTTTCAAAAAGAAAGAAAAGAAAAGAAAGGAGGGAAGGAAGAAAATTACTCTATGAACCCATGAAACCCGCATTCCATAGTAATCTCTCCCCTTCATGGCTTCCAATATACTTCTAATGAGATGAACTTCATCAATCGAATAACACATACTGCCTTGCATACTGTTTTGTGTATTGTGTCTCCCTCAATCGACCCTCTAAAAAGCTCACAGGGACCTTCCTTCATACTTGGGTGGTAGCACGCCAAACACTTGGGGGAGAAGGGACACGGAAGATGTGACTGTTACCCTTGAGAAAAGAACACCATGTTGTAAGAGATAAGATGGAAGGACAGTGGCGGAGCCGTGTGTGTTTCAGATACTGAACCATGCAAGCAGGAGTCAGTAGAGGCTTTGTGGAGGAGGTGGCAGCAAGCACTCTGCCCATCTCTGTGTCCATATCAGAAAGACATCACAGCATCCAAACTTCTTTTTAAGGAGAGGAAACTAGATGTATTTTGTCTCAAGACAGAAATAGCCACATGACTTCTTGTGGCAAGACAGGGAGGGTCTTTACCATCCTCACTGCCCGTTAAGACTTGATTTTTGATCGGAATTTGGCAAACTACCTATCCCTGTGGACATTATCCTGGTATTGGGGGTTGGAGCCAAAGAGAAATAGCAGGAAAAAGGAATGTGGGTGTCTCCTGCTGGTGCCCACAATGAGAGACGCTGCCTGACAGTAGCAAGGGACTCCTAAATTGTTCAACTTTCTTTCTCTGAGGCAGATATTGGACTTAAGCTGTTTAAGTTGATATTGTGTCTTAACACTATGTTATGAAGAGGCCACAGACTGTACCATTGACCTCAGCTTCCACGTGGGAACTTCTCAAAGGGATGTTTGGCAACATTCTGAGGGAAGAGCCACAGTTTGAGCCCTGCTTTCCAGCTCCATGCCCTGCCCCACGCTGACTCTAGATCGCTGTTCAAAGCTGAGTGAACATGGCGTCAAAAAAGGATGTCTAGCAAGCTCTGCTCTGCGGGCTCCTTTCTTCTCCCGGCTCTGTGGAACGTGTGTTGGAACCCCCATTGGAAGGGCAATATGGTTCGCCATCTCCCTAGTAAACTGAGCCTCCCAAGCCCTGGGTTTCCTGCTTTAGAACTGGGGCTGTAGTCATACATGATTGACTTGTGCATGCTCCCACCTCCTCCAGGCATGTCAGTGACAGTGGGAGACAGGTATGTGGGGGTATGGTCATGTTCAACCAACTTTTTGTTGAGGTTTTTAATTCAGAGCCAACCAGGCATTTAAAACACCGTCTATTCCTCCCAGTTATATTTGTGACATGCCCTGGCTTTAGAATATGACCGACAGCAATTGCATAAATACAAACTGAAGCCAGCTGCTAGCGCTGATAAGAAATATTAGACAAAAGATCAGTGTACCTATTTCTCATTGCTGCCGTGACAAATGGCTGAAACCCTCGTGGCTTAAACAACACAAGACACTGATCGACAGCTCTGGAGGTCAGAAGCCTGCACTTACCATGGCATGGTAGGGTTGTGATGCTGGGCACCAGGGCAGAATCTCCTTCCTTGTCTTTGCAAGCTCCTAGAAGCTGTTGATGTGGTCTATCACCTTATCTCTTTTGGTTTCTGCCATGATCATTCTCCTCCTCTCCTTCTTCCTCCTCCTCTTCCTCTTCCTCTCTCCCCCCCTCCTTCTTTTATATCTCTCTGGTTCTGGTAAGGCCAGCATGATTAGATTGGGCCTATAATAATAACCGAGGATAGTAACAATTATAGAGCCTCAGTTTGGTTCCATCTTCCACATTAAGTAACATTCAAAACTTCCAGGAATTAGTGTGAACATCTTTGTACCACCATTCAGCTTCCCACAGAGCAGAGTGCTGAGGAGCGGTAGGGTGGGGCGATGGCTGGGTGTGGAGAAGCAGGTAGGAGGCTGCAGATGAGGAGGGGTGGGGCTCAGCCCCCCCCCCCCCCCCCCCCCCCCCCCCCCCCCCCGGCGTTAGAAGGACTTTCAAAGTCACTCTGAGTGATCCTGGCAATCTTTGGACGGTGTCAAAAGGAGCCCCAGGGGCTGTCGTTACAAAAACAAAATGTGTCTGGGGAGGGTAAAAGCAGAAGCTGAAGCTGGATTAGACTCCCCTGACAGCAGAGAAGCCGTGGGAGATAGGTGCTGTTTGAAGGAAGGAGCCCTAGGGATTTGCTGGCAGGTTCCATGTGGAGCTTAATGAACAGAAAGAGCCTTAGGTGACTCTGGAGGCTTAACTACTGAGGGAATGGAGGTGTTATTTCACTTCATCAACGGACTCCTCTCAGAGGAAATGTGGCTAAGAGGGAGGACTTTTCCAATGGTGTCAGTATGTGTGTGTCTAGAGGGGGAGAAGGGGTTGGGGTCCTAGGTGCAGACAGAAAAGCATTCTTGTATTTTGCTTAATGGCGAGAAAATAAGTAACCCAATTGTGATTTTTACAAAGGAAAATGGTGCTAATACACACCATTTGTCAGGCGCATTACAGATGGCTTTAACCAGGGAAAGCAAGGCTTCACAAATTTCGTATCCCTCAGGCTGGCCTCCAACTGGCTGTGTGGTTGAGAATGGCCTTGAGCTTCCGGTCTTCCTACCTCTACCCACTGAGTGCTGGGATCACAGGAGTGTACTGCCATGCTTGGCTTTGTGCCGTGCTGGAGGCCAGGGCCCCAGGGCTTTGTGCACACTAGGTGTACATTCTACCAACTCGACCACATCCTGGCTTGCAAGCTGTTTTTTTTTTTTCTTTAATTCTTAGTCTCTTTCCATTTCAGTTTGCTCATTGGCAGTTTGAGCGTTAAGAAAATAATGTTTATTTTAAGCATTACGTTTGTTGCTAGTAAAGACAGAATGACTATAGTATCGTTTTATTCTACTATGAATGTTTCACCTTGTGGAAAGAGCACTGGTCTGTTCTTGTGTGTCAATTGTGTGTTCTGAAGTATTCCTGGGCCAAAATTTCCTCATATTTGAAGTGCGATCTACTCTGGCTCTTTCGGTCTTTGGTCCCAAGGTGCACAACCCTAGCTGTTTATCAGCTGTGTACACAGACGGACCATCGGTCATGCACTCCAGGAGTACAGCAACACTGATTATCTCTGGATTTGGGTGTGGTTGGAAAGGCTGATGTAAAACTAACCTGCGTACCCTCGGCTCCCATGAAGCCTGTCTCTTTAAAATATTGACAATCATGGGTCAACAGAGCCCATTTGTGATTATAACATTCCACTCACAAGGTCTGCTTGGAGGGACACATAGCTTGTAGGAGGGATAAATTTGAGTGGCATTAAAATTTTTCATAGAGAATGAAAACAGCATTGTCCTGAAGCAAGAACATCTCAGCTGAGCATTTACTTGTCCTAGAGAGGGCATTACTATTCCTGTTTCTATTCAGCTCGGTCAGAGACGGAAGGGTGGCCTGGCATTTGGGCGCCCAGGAACCACACAGCTCTGAAATGGGGAGGGAAGGCGTCCCCAGTGGGGAGGTATCCTGACATTTGGGAACCAGGGACCGCACAGCTCTGATAGCTCTGAGGTGGGGAAGGCATCCCCAGCTGAGCTGGAATGTTACAATGTAACAACTCCTCTCACCTCAGCTACACTCCACTGGGAGAGAAGCTTCCCCAGTGTTGCAGCTCTGAAGGGAAATATCCCTGGTCCATGCGTTAGCTGAACCATGCATGGGAAGTGGGAATAAGCTGACTCCGGGGATGCTCAGGCAGTGAGAGAGAAGCCTCGTGCTAGAGGCTGTAGTAGTAAGAGAGGCACTCCAAGATGAGTCAGATTTCGTGAGCAGCTGTAACAAATGGCTAGAGTGGATAGAAATCTCCCCTCTCACAGTTAAGGGGTTCTATAGCCTGAAATTATCAAACTGACCCCTCCAAAGTTTTCTAAGGAAGAATTCTTCTTGGTCTGCTCATATTTCAGGCGGCTCTATCTTGGCCCGTAGTCTCACTGCTCCAGTCTGTTCTCTGGCCATCGTGTCTTCTCCCCTGCGTCTTGTACGTGTGTATCTTTCTTTTCTAACATAATGGCCTATCACTGGATGGGTGCACCATCTTATTCAGGATGAACTCATCTCACAATGTTTAATTTAGAGAGCTACAACTTAAATCTGCAGTCACCCTTTCTCCGAATAAGGTAAGCCTTACATGGCCCAGGCAGAGGAATGTTCTGGAAGGCTGCTCTTCCATTCTCTCTAACGGAAGGGAGAATGCGCTAGATCGAGCATGCGAACTTCTGAATATGGAATGGGACTGCCAGCACTTATATTTGCCCAGTGCCTTGGATCCTGCGAGGATTCTGGGAACTGATTTTGCCTTCATCTCCTTAGCTCTCAGTTGGTCATGAAATTCAGGCACATCCCAAGCACATCCTGAAGTCAGAAAGTTAAAGCCAATATTCTAAGAGCTGAATCTGTTAAGGTGGGAGTCCAGGTGACTGAGGCTTTATATAGCTGCTGGGGTTGAATACTGATGATCTGCCTATGAGATGGTGTCTGTAACTAATTCAACGAATCCTTTTCTTGCTCTGTCTGCCTGCCCCCCACCTCTTCTGTATAGATTACCAAATATTGTTCTGTCCTGACTCAGAAGCCAACTAAACCACAGCAATCCTGTGAAAGTGAGCATTATCAATCTTGGGATAGGAGGGGATCAGTGTTAGAGTAGAAGATGGGAATCTGGTCATAATCTAGACTTTCATCTCTTCAATGGCAATTGACTGCACTGGTGTATCTATTAAGGAAGGAATTTGGCCAGCCTGTCTCTGTGGCTGTGTCACATGGGGCTCCTGACTTGTATGGGCTCTCAGTAAATATGGGTCAAAAGAGATGTAGTATTTATTACCCAAGACACTCAAGTAGTCTTCTCCCAACTAGTGGAGTAAAGACCATTTTTCAGGACAGGAATGCAAATAGGATAACAGACTCTGCCCTTGTTTTAAACCTTAGCCACCACCTAGCATTGTGTGGTCCAGCCTACTCTTGAGCATCCTGGGTAAATCTTCTGGAGACTCTGCCCTCTCGTTCCTCCAGCGTCTGGGATCCTATATCCCATCGTGCCAACCTCACTCAGGAACGCTGAGCTCCCTTCAAATCAGTTGCAGTTTCATTCACCTAGCCTGGCACACGCCCATCCCTCCACCTCATCACACGCACAGTCATTTCATTTATCTGGTCATTTCCCTTCTTTCTGGACTGTGTTCCCTGACTTTCTGGACTGTGTGCCCTCCAACCCTCAGGGCAGTTGTGAGGCTCTTTCCCTCAGCACTTACCTTTGTTGTAATGTTTGGCACTGCGGATTGACAGGATCTGGTTGGTTGGGTCTCCTCAGTTCCCCACTGTGCAGAAACCTTCACAAGGAAAGCACTCTCCAGCCACATCTTGGTCCTGTGTAAGCCCCAGCAGTTAGGAGAATCTAGCCCATAGACGGGGCTGAGAAATACTTTTTGAACTGAATTGGAGCATGTGGTTGTGGGAAGTGTGACTGGGTTTGATTTTGAAGGGCTCATTTCTTGGTGTGCTCTGGGATACCAGATGAGCATTCTAGCAGAGCCCTGTGTCTCCGAATACTGGAGAGAAACCAACAGGCACAGAGGAGAAAGAGAAACTGAAATTCACTGGGCCAGGTTCCCGTGCAGTCCTTCTGTTTTGGAGAGAACTCTGGAGCTAGGACTGGATTCTGATATGAACCACATAATGCTGGGGGCATCACCTACAGTCTGGGTCTTAGATTTCTCACTTGTAAAAACAAATTGTTGAATGAGATTAATATAGGCTCCCCTCTCTCCTTTTGAGTGAGCTACTTATTTGCAAGGTGTAAAAATCGAAAGACACAGAAGAGAATCACTCCCCAGCCTCATTACCTCGGGTGCTCCATTTCGACTTCCTGGGGTAAGCCATTCTGAAATTACATGGGTGTGCTTCCTGGGAGTTTTTATGCACATCGTGGCAAACATGAGTACAAGTTCATGTGTTTAAAGTTACCTTGTGATTTTCATCTTAGTATTGTGATACACCTTACACCCTATAATATGGTGTCTACATTGTTGCAATATAAATGGCATACATTGAAATTCCATTCAAGTGTACACGTCAGTGAGCTTTGACAGACAAGCACAGCCATGACGCCACTACCACAGTTTTGATGCAGAACTTGTTAATCACCCCAGCACGCCCCTCCCAGGTACTCCCTGCCTCTCAGAAGCCATCAGCCTTCAGTTGATCTCCATAGTTTTGTCTTCTTAAAGGAAGATCACACGAGGTGCAGCACGGTGGTAGAGCACTCGCTTGTACATTGAAAGCCCAGGCTTTGATCCCCAGTATTGTAAAATAAAATATCATATACACTAAGTTAGACTCCATCTTGTGTGCGATGCTATTGAGTTCATCTGCATTGGCATGCTTGCCCACAGTTCGTTCCTCTCTACTGCCCGGTAGTATTCCATTGTGTGGTCATGCTACATTTTGTTTCTGCATTCAACAGTGGGCACCGGGCTACTTCCAGAGCCTCTGCCTATTAATGACAAGGCTGCTACAATATTTAGGCTTTTTGTGTCGAAAGTGTTTTTTTTTTAATTCTCGTGTTTAATCCTACAGGAGGAATTAATTTTTGCGTTAAATCACTCCTACTTTCAAAAACTTTCATGTTGTTTCAAAGTGGCTGCCAACATCTGACCAGCCTCTGCTCTCTCAGCACACAGTATTGTCTTTTCCAGTGCCTGGTGACGTAGGAACAGCTGACATGTTGTCCTTCCTTACATCTCCTTTGGTGAATCATCTATTCCAATATGTCGTTTATTTTGTCATTTTAGTATTTCGCCTTCTTGCTGGTGGACTCTTAGCAGTCATTTAGATATGGAGAGACATTTTCAGTAGCTAAATACTTTTCAAATAGTTTATGAGCCTGTAGTTGACTTCCCACTTTCGTGACCACAACCACTTGAAGACTGAAATCGTCACTTTGATGAAGTCCGTTCTCTCAGTTTGCTTTGCGTTGCTGTAACAAAATAGTGGGTACTGGATCGTGTATGAATAAAGAAGGTTTATTTAGCCTGAAACTCCCTCCGGCTGATAAAATGTCAAGGTGTACCATCTGACTGTGTTAGTGACAGAGGGGAATGGGAACTGCTGTGTACAGAAGAAATGCGCCACAAGCAAGAAAGCAAGTTCTCTGAAACTTTGTCATCCCTTTCTGGGGGTGCTGCCTTCATGGTCTAAGCATCCCTAAAACTACCACCACCTCAGTGCAGTCATAACTGAGTCTAAACTTTTGGGGGACACATTCAAACTATAGGTAAAATATAGTGTCCATATGCTAACATAATTTGTACATCCGTATTTAGAAATGCTTGTCTAACTCCAGGTTACTAAGATTTTCTTCTTATGTTTGCTCAGAAGTTTTATTGCTTCGAGCCTATGCTTCCTTTTCAAGCTCACTCCACGTTTGGTACAAAGACTGGTTTTGTTTTTCTTCCTTTCTTTCCCTTCATGCCTTTCCCCTTTCCTTTTTCTCTCAACTTCCCTTTATTTCTTTAAGACTTTATTTTTAATTGTGTGTCTATGTGGGCACGGTAAGGGGTTGTGCATGTGAGTGCTGTATCTATGGAAACCAGAAGAGGGTGTCTATTTTGTGAGATCGAGTTGAAGTCTTTTAGATTATTGCTTTCTTCATCTGTGAGATGAAGAAATGTGCGGCCATTTGCAGCTTTCAAATTATCTCTCGTCTGTTTGAATTGTTGAATTTGCTGTCAAGTCTCTCTCGTAAGGTTAAGTTTTTCTTCTACTTTTGTTAGCATATACGGTATAATTATAGAGTAATTTTAATGTTCTTCTACACCACTTAGATCATTTTATTTATCCATGAGTTTATATTGATTGATTGACCTCCCCACTCCCAGTTATGAGCTGCATCTTTCCAATTGCATGCATACTGAGAGAATATATTTTGGCTTCTTGATACAATGTTTGGTACTGTATGTTTGTAGCAGTATGCTGCTGTGGCGGCCCAGCAAGGAAACAAGGAGGCATTCTCATATGTGCAAACTCTGCCTGACCTCAGCAGAGGGAACCACCATCCTAGCCAGCATCATTCTCTACAGTGGAACCCTGAGCATCTGAGCTCAAGTGTTTTAATTGATTCAGAACTCCTCAGTGCAGATCAAAAGCAATCAAACGTCCCCCACAGAAATCCAACACCTGCAAGTCAATACAAAATGCCAAGGCTGGTGCATCCCTTCTTCCAACAGTTCACAAAAACAATTATTTTATACACAACTAAAACCAAACTTCCACAGCACGTGTCATGTAATTCTTTAAAGAGGATTCACCATTGCAAGTTAGACACTTAAATGGATTCGTCTTGTTATTTTGGCTGCATTTGTTGAACAGTCCCCTGTGAGGACTCTGCTAATGCCCCTGTACTAGGTCTCACTCTACCACCCAGAAACACAAACTCTCATCAGCTCAGTGTGGGGGCCTGGGCTGTTTCTCTCACTCATTTCAGTTCTTTCCCTATATTTGAGAGTTTCTGCCAATGAGTATGCAGGTCCAGACTTAGCCAAAGATTTAAGAAAGCCTGTCTGCAGTATGCGTTTGTTCTATCTATCTATCTATCTATCTATCTATCTATCTATCTATCTATCATCTATCTATCATCTATCTATCTATCATCTATCTATCTATCTATCTATCATCTATCTATCTATCTACCTATCTATCTATCTATCTATCTATCATCTATCTATCTATCATCTATCTATCTATCTACCTATCTATCTATCTACTTGTCATCTATCATCTGTCTATGCATTATCTATCTATATGTCATTATATGTGTATCATCTATATTTAATCCATCTATTTATCTATACATCATCTGATTATCTATCTATAATCTATTATTATCGATGTATCATTCACATATCTGTCTATGTATTATATATCTATCTATCTATCTATCTATCTATCTATATATATATATATCTATATATCTATATATATATATATATAAATTCTGGCATTTAGAACCAAAAATTCCAGCTGCCTCAGTCTGCTCAAACTCCAGAGTCCATTTTTCTCTCAACACAGAGACTGGTAGACTATACATGAACCTTTCAGTGCCTGTTTGCAGTATCTGAAAAATCATTGTTTCATACCATTTTTTTCCTGCAGTAATGTTGAAAGCTGATTTCTTGTCTTCTCTCCTGACTAGAAGCTTGAATTGTCTCAGGTGAGTTTAGGTCTCTATTTCTTTTGAGCTGTTTCTCCTTCCTTGAAAGTTTGAATTGAAGCTTCCAGTATGGTCACAAAGTCCAACTGGTTGAGAACCCAATGGTTCTGACATTATTCTGTGAAATGACAGCCACAGCAAGTATTTTGGCCTCTGGTAAAAGGTTCCTTTCTGACCCTTATCCTCTTTCTTCTAAAGGTGTGCTGTCTTTTGCAAAGTTGTTATCTCATACCTTGAGTTCTCAGCATTTCCTAGCTATTGTTCACTGATAAAATCATGAATATATGCCATCTGTTAATCTCTTGTCATTCAAGTGTCTGATGACGTAATGATCTCCTTTTGGAAACCATAAGGAAGGTGGTTTTCGTTTCTGCCAATGTGAAATTCTATTGGCAAACATTAATGTCCCCATACCCAGCTTCAGTGTTCAGAGTCTACCTGTGGATGAATTCTAATGGGAAAACCACTGGCAGCTCTGCTCTTAGATGGAAGACATTCCTTCAAAA
The DNA here is from genome assembly GCA_026225945.1 of Cricetomys ansorgei. Taxonomy (NCBI): domain Eukaryota; kingdom Metazoa; phylum Chordata; class Mammalia; order Rodentia; family Nesomyidae; genus Cricetomys; species Cricetomys ansorgei. The sequence continues at coordinate 3,272,379 of JAMJFZ010003581.1, read as the reverse complement.
ATGTGAGACGCGGGCTGTGACGATGGCTTGTGAGAAAAGTGCTTGCCACTCGATCAGGAAGACCGGAGTCTGGATCTCGAGAACTTACATAAAGCCAGCATGTGTCTGTAATCTCTGTGTTCTAGTGTCGACTCCCACACTACGTCTCCTGGGGAGTGACGCTGGGAGAAGAAACCCTGGAAGCCCATCAGCCGGCATGTCTAGTATACATAGCAATGAACAAGAAGAGATCCTGCCTCAAGGAAGGGAGAAGCTGAGGACAGACATCTGCCTGCCACAGACACCATGACATGCATGTGTCCCCCACACTCACACGCATGAACACATAAAAACACGCATACACACATAACATCTCCCACATTCAAAAAGAAACACAAGACTTCCCCGCGAGTCTAGCGTGTATTTTTTTGACCTGAAAGTAGGCGGTCTGTTCATTTATGTAGTGACAAATGTCAACCATCTGGGGCTGGAAGCCATGCCCCCCCCCCCCCCTCTTGTGCTTTGTAGCTGAGCTCTTTCTCCTTCTTCAGTGAGCGTTTGGATCAACAATAAGAACCAGGGCTGTTAAACAGCATCAGCTGTACTGAGAGGGCTCGCAGGCGACAGTCACATGGCAACCGCTGAAATAAATAAGAGAATGCATTGTTTAGCAAACATCTAACATTCCAAGGTTTCAGTGCTCACACCTACAAGGTAAATATGGAAGACGAGAGCAAATAACTGGAAGGAGTGCCTGTTGTCCGCTGGCCCGTGGCTGCAGAAATGCCTTTACTCTATGCTTCTGTGGTGACGAGAAAGGAAAGCATGCGGTGGGTATAATTTTAATATTTACAGTAGCAACTCTCTCGAAACTGGCTCCATTCTCCTAATACCACATTATTCCACATAACAGTCACAACTGTATGCAGCTGTTTCTGTGTAAACTAATTAAAATGAAATAAAGAGTCAGTTCTTCAATCCCGTGGGACGTATTTCAGGTGTGGCCACACTGGAAAGTGCAGACAAGGAATCCGTGTGTCAGCATAGAACATTGCAGAGGCTTAGATCTATTGTCGGGTCACCAAACCGTTTGCCTCTGCCACGAAGACCTGTCAGCTGTGCATCCACAGGCCTTTTTCGGGGATTTTATTCTTGTCTGAAGCAGGAGGCAGAGTGACCAGGCTCAATGAGATGGAAGAGTGCTCGCACGCACAATAAACTACTGGTGAAAATCATTCAATTCCATAGGCAATGCCTACGGAGTCCATTTACGTGAACAGGTTGGTTTTAAATGACATCCCCTTAGGCAATGCTCTGCAACCATAACCAGCCCTTGGAGGTAGCGTTAAAGCTCTCAGTATCCACTGGCCATCCTGAGAGCTGGTGAGACTCTCATGGAGGCACAATGCTCTGACAGGAAGGGGAAGGTGCTACCCCTCCAGCCACAGGGATCAAGTGTAGACACAGAAAGCAGGGTCCTTTGGTTACCACACCCTTTCTCAGTCCAAAGCACTTACCTGGTAGTCAGTGTTAATAAAGAATAATTTTGACATAGTGAGGCGTGGTGGCACAGACTTGTAATCTCAGCCTGGGCTACAGGTTGAGTTTAAGGCTGGGACTGTAGCTCAGTAATATAGTATTCCTAGGATGTAGGAGGCTTGAGTGAAATGAAAAAGATATTGATAATAGCCTTTTTAAAAAATCAAATTAAAGCAGAGAAGGTTATCTAGGCTAGGCTGAGGGTTGTTACACACTCTCAGAAAATCTGAAGGTGATGGCTCAACAGTTTTCCTTGCAAGTACAGTGAATTCTTACTTCATAATAAACATTTTATTATGAAGAGGTGAGCCTTTGGTTTATCTCCTATTCTTTCTAAGGTTTCCCTTTGAATATCACAAATCAGTGGGCCATAAATCTTTATTGTGCCTGAACTCTGCACCGCGCGTGCAGGCAGCGTGAGAGGTACAAAGGCAACGTAAGTGAATCCTTTCTGAGAGACTCTGACCAGCTGGCTCAGGAGGAAGGATTAAATTGACTCTAGAGTTATGGTGGGAATGGGGTCTAGAATCTATGATACAAGAGGTCTTCAAAAGAGCAGTAGCTACAAATCAAGAGCAAACACTGTTGAGCTGCAAAAATAGGGCAAAAGGTAATATTAATTTCAAATTTATATGCCCGAGTTATTAAAATTTAGTGTCTATTATGTGCCAAGTGTTCTGCTAGGCTACTGCGGTTGAAAAATCTCTAAGCGGGGCTGAGAAGATAACTCAGTGTCCTACTTAGTTTAAATGTTACCTTGCCACAACCTAGAATCACCTGAGAAGAGCACATCAACTGAGGAATTACATAGATCAGGCTGGCCAATTGCACGTCTGTGGGCATTGTCTTGAGTATTAATTAATGTAAGAGGGTATAGTCCACCACGGGCAACACCATTCCCTAAGCAGGAGTTCCTGAACTTAATAATAAATAGGAACCAGACAAGTAAGCAAGAAGTCAGCATGGGTGCATATGCTTCTCCTTGAGTGTGGATGTGACGTGGCTGGCAGCTTGATGGGGTTCCTGTCTTGACGTCTCCAAGTCAATAGTTAGCTAAATAAACCCTTTCTTCTCTACGTTGCTTTTGGTTAGGGTATTTTATCACAGCGACAGAAACGAATCTAGACCGATGATAAAGTGCTTACCACACAAGCAAGAAGAGCCATTTCATCTTGAGTATCCACGTCAAAATCTGGAGAGAGTGGTGTGATCTTGTGATTCCAGTGTTGTGAAGGTGGAGATGGGAGAATCCCTGGAGCTCACTGGGCCAGCCAGTGAGCTAGAAAGCCCTAAGGCTGTGAGAAAATTCTAATTCAAAAAACCATGCTGGGCGACTCCAGAGGAGCAATGCCTGAGGCTTACCTCTGGTCTCCACATGCGTGCCCACACGCACGTGTGTGTACACATGCCACCACACACACACGCACATAAACACACACACAAAATTCACAAGGCATTTGCCAGAATTCTCCATATAGGCAAGGCAAGGGGCAGTCCCAGTCCCCAGCATAAAACAGCACAAAGTGACGGTGTGTGGGAAGGGGGTGACTGATTTCTCAGGAAATAAACACCAGAGAGAAATCCAGCCGGAGAGGCAGAGGCGAAGGTAAAAGACAGAAAGCCACAATAAAGGAAGGGTGTTTGGGATCAGCAAACATTTCCGAATGTATTGGAAAGAACGATTGGGGGTAGACCATGCTGCAAATCAATGCTGACAATAGAAGCAGAGATCTGAGTAGCAAATGAAAGAGGGTCGATTCTAGCTCGTGAGTCAAGGGAACCACCAAAAGTGAAACAGGATGGCATCTTCACATGCAAGGATCCAGGTAGAAGCAGAGGGTAGAAGCAGACATGTCAGCACCTCAAATACCACAGGCCAGGCATGCTAAGGGCTGCAATGTCCATGAGACGGTCCAGTGAGGAGTGTTGAAGGCTGTTGTTATGGGGGAAGAACTTCAGAGATGTAGTGCCCAGTTGGAGACAGAAGAGCACGTGGATTCCCGCAGCATTAGCCAGGAAAGATCTATGTGTGTGGGGTGTGTGTGTGTGTGTATGGGGGGCAGGGGTAGTATGCACATGATTGCAGTTGCCTGCAGAGGCCAGGAGGGGGTGCAGAAGAGTCCCTGGTGCTGGAGTTACAGGCAGACAGTAACAGTCCTGAGAACCACCCATGTAGGGGGGACATTGTATACTATAGTTGGATGGGGAGCCATGGGCCTGAAAGTAGAGTCTTTGCTCAAATAAAACTGTACTCAGGGATTTGACCTGGATTATAGAAGAGTGTTTAATAGCAGTGAAGACTTCTTAAATGTGTTTAGGTCTGTAGCAGGAGCCGCAGAGGGCTTACTCAAACCCGGAAGTTATAAAGCCACAGGTGTGCCAGGGCAAGGATGATCTTGGCCATAGTGGGCTTAACCGCCCTACCCTCTGGCAGGGAAAGCAAATGTGAGCACTGCTAGAACCTTCCAGCTTCACATTGCAGGCAGCTTTCCCAAGTACCTAGTCTAACTGTCCATGCGGTTATGGGTGATGGGGAGGGACTCTAGGGAAACTTCATGAAAAATCAGTGACCTTCCATGCGCCAACCCCTGAGCAACACAGTCTTCTTTATCTCAGCAAACAAACAAACAAACAAACAAAAAAACACCCAACTAAACAAACCAAAACCAAAACGTCTGAATGGGATCTGTCCATCCTTGGGCCCAGTTGCTCCCCAATGGTTTTCTCGCCGATTAGCAAACATATCGCGTGGTAGCCGGAAGTGGTATCTAGTACTTAGAGGTTGTAAACCACCCAGTCTCAATTAGAGAGTTCTTCGGGGCAAGGTCATGGATTGGAATGCCTCTCCCAGGGTAAAGTTCTCCTCAGCCTGCTGAAGTAGTCAGCCCGGCAGCCACCGCGCACCAGTTCTAAAAATAGACACAGTATAAAACCCCAGCTTCCAGAGAAGCAAGGAAAACAGTTTGGCAAGGGAAGGAAGCAAGGCAGAGCGTGACAAAATGTGGCCAGGCGTTTGCAACACTTGATGGGACAGGGCGAGTTCCCGAAACCCACTAGTTCTGCTCTCCATGAAAGTGAATTTCCAGGGTGGGAAGGAAAGTCACTTTTTACATTGCAACAGACGTTGGAGGTTACCTTAGGGGAGCCCTTATTTTTATGGAGGAGCAAAAGGGAACCTGTGCCACATCACAGTCCCACTGGGAAAGCTTGTAGATCATGGTCACTTGGCAAGAAGCATCCGGTGAGCCTGTCTCTCTGCCGCTCCCCACATCCAGGCGGGACTTCCAACTGCTGCTTTCTTCTCGCCATGGACAGGTGTTTTTCTGGAGAATTCCCTGTAGAATGTCAGCCAGTTCCAGGACAGGAATATGGAAGGCCAGGTTCTGACACCAGTGTGCCGTGTCAGGCCTGCCCTCCAGGGTCCTCTCTTTTATTTTGATGATTTGTATGTTGCCCCCTCTGTATTTGGTCTGGTTACTTCTCATATAAAATCTCTGCGTATTTATTATTACTGTTGTTTCTGTGTGTGGCGAATGTACACACCTGTGTGGGGGTGCACAAGGCCTGTAATCATGCAGAGGCATCCAGATGTCCTGCTCCTTCACTCTCTATCTTAATCCACTGAGACAGGGTCTCCTCACTGAGCCTCGGGCTTGAGCGGCAGCTAGTAAGTCCCAGCTGCACTCCTCCCACAGCACCGAGATCATAGACTTGCACCTCCTCTACAGCTATTTCTAGGTGGGTGCTAAGGATTCAAACACGGGTCTTCACACTGATGCAACCACTGCTCTTACCCACTGGGCCGTCTCCCCAGTCCTCTCTTTTACTCTTGATTCCTCACCCCTGCTACGATCTTAAAGAGTTTCTCCATTTCCAAGCTCTGCTCTTAGACTTTCATTTGTCTTCATTTTAACACCTTGTCTCCTATTATGCATGTTCCCTTTCCACGTTTCTGGGGAACAAAACTGGGAAGCTCTAAGCCAGCTGTCTTAGGGTAAGCCAGAGAGGAAGGTCCCGATGTCATCACATCTGCACTTGAAGACCATCCATTTGGTGGCTAAAGTAAATGCCAGGCCTTCAGAGAGCTGAGCAAAGCTGAGAGGGGACAATCACTGCTGTCCAGCACGGTGCTTCTAGGATGGATTTTTGTCTCCTTCTTTTTAAACTTTATTATTGTTGTAGCATGCGTGTGGAAGTCAGAGAACAACTTTGTGGAGTTAGTGGTTCTCTTCTCACATCCCTTAGACAGGCTCTGAGGATCGAACTCACCCAGTTAGGCTTGCATCCTTGGGTAGAAAGTTCCTTTACCCACTGAGCCATCTCGCCTGACCCAAAGATGGCCTCTTTTTGTAAGTCCTTTAACCTTAACCTTCATAAGTCAAGACTCTATGAAGCATGGCCAACTCCAAACTACAGTTCTCCAGGGGAAGATCCCCCTCCAGCTCCCTCCAGAGACCCCTTGGGGTTTGTTAGGATGCAATGTTGTTGTGGAAATTTATAACTCTGTTTTGTTGTTGTGTTTTGCACGGCTGTGTATGAGGCTGCCTAGGTCTTGGCATTGTCTGCAGGTATTGGAGTTATGTGGGGGATGTTTGATTCCTAGTGATCGGCATGTGCTATCAGTAGATCACCCACGGAGTTCTGTATTAATAAAAACACCTGAGCTGGTTACGCTCAGGTTTCCACTGTCCAGTTTGGTGCTTGCCGTGACAGTGGTTCCCTCTGCTGAGGTCAGGCAGGGCTTGCACCTATAAATATGCCTCCTGGTCATCCTCGCTGAGCCACTGCAGGAGGTATACTACAACACGGTGTTTTCTTTCTGGTGTCACCAGTTAAAATGCTCCCAGAACCCTCAAAATTTCAGAAGCCTTCTGGCATCCCTCCCACTCTGTAGACCCGGCCCCTCTCCCTGTTCACTTCTTTAGGCTCTTGGGAGATCTGGGAGGGGCTTTCAGCCACCAGGCATGAAGAGAGGATTCCAAATCCTTTGGACACTGGAGACTTCAGAGTGTTTAATCAGGGCTATTGACTTCAGAGCAATTTAATCAGCAAAAGCGTCAAACCGAGGGTGTGGCGTGGAATGGCTCCTAGTTATTTGACCACAAGACTTTTCTTTTCCAGGGGAATCTCAGTGGAGCAATGTGCCAAGAAGCACATTGGAAATATTGTCTTGATCACATAAGCTCCAGGGTTGCGATGAGGAACACTGTGACTGTTTTCTAAATGCACACACAAAGGGAATAGAATCGAGGGGCCTAAATACAGCCTCATCGGTATAGCAGATCCCTCCACTTCAGTGTGCTTTGCTTAGGTAAGCCCATGGACAGCATCCAGGCTGAGTAGTTCTGTGTGACTGCTGGTGTCCAAGTCCCACTTTCTGTGGCATGAAAGAGCTACCCATTTTTTCTTTAAAATTTTTTTTTTATTGAGGTTTAGCATTACCAAGACAGTATATTATATAAAATAGAAATTGAAAAGGCACTAGATCGCCCATGATTAAAATCTCAAAATAAGAACATTCTGTATTGACATGTAGTACAGAAGATCAGAATTAAAATAGGCAGAGAGGCGCTTGCGTGTAATCCCGGCACTTGGAAAGTAGAGGCAGAAATTCAAAGTCATCCTTAGCTACATGGTGAGTTGAAGGCCAGCCTAGGCTACATGAGAGCTTATTAGAAAAAAAACCCGACAGTGTGCAGCGTTATTAACTTTCGAATAAGCTTCTTGCTCCCTGGTAATCCACCGAAGTGTCCACCTTGAAACCTAATCTGAAACCTCGTTTTTTTGCTTTTTTTTTTTTGGAGACAGGCTTTCAGTGTAATCCAGGGGGCTCTACAGAGAGGAAATTGGGGCAAAGCATGGAACTCTCCTTATACCTTTCTGAGGATGGGGAGCTTTCACAGTATGAGCCTGCTGCCAGGCTTGCTAATTCCCAGGCAGGAGGTAGAGAGAGGTTGAGAGGAACACCAATACCCTCTTTGATGGGGACTCACTTCCCCAGGTGAGAGAGCGTGGCCCTGGGGTGTCTATTAGCTCATAATGCTTAATGGGGTGCCTGTTCTTATATGTGAGGGGAGAAGGGCTGGATTCTAGCATTACATTTAACTAGCAAGGGGGTCGTCAGGGGTTTGGTCAACACAGCAGAAACCAATACACATTTTCTGAGCCTCAAGTGTGGCTGATTTCAGCCTCGGGGCATCCCGAGTGGTGCTGGATTCCCACCCGAAGGGCTGGTGCGTATTGCAGGGAGGCTGAGACAAACACTAGAGGAAGGCCAAGGAGCCCAGGCCGCATGGCTCAGTCGAATGTTCTAGACATTCAGAGGAAGGGCCTGTTGGTGGCTAGATGGAATAATTTTTTTTTTAGTAATTCGTATTTACCACACCCAGAAATTCTTCCCAGTCACCTCAAATATCCTTAGAAGATACGGGATACACAGACACTCCTTCTTACACACACACACACACACACACACACACACACACACGAGAGAGAGAGAGAGAGACAGACAGACAGACAGACACAGAGACAGAGTCACATAAAGAGGCAGAGAAATAGAGAAACAGAAACAGAGAGACAGAGGGAAAGGAAGAAGGATTCTTCAGAGACCTGTTACCCGTCTCGTATCTTATTTATTATTTTTCGTTACCTTTAGAGTGCTTTGGAATATACACTTCACACCTGATCACAAGGTGAAGCATCTGTTAGGCATGTAAAAGGCTGGTTATTTTTCTGTGTGTGGGTGTGTGTGGGGTGCCTGTGTGTGCAAGCGCAGATTCAGACACATGGAGGCTGGTGTCTGGGGTCTTTCTGTATCACTCTTTGTCCTTATTTTCTGACTTAAGGGCTCTCACTAACCCAGAGCTCAGCCGTCCAGCCAGGCTGGTAAGGCAGAGAGCTCCAGGGCTCTACCCGTCTCCGCCTCACCAGCTCTGGGGTCAGAGGCGCCCACTTCTGTGCCTGACTTTTTAGGTGAGTTCTAGGAATCTGAATCCAGGCCCTCACACTCGTCAGGCATGTCAGGCACTTTATCTATTGGGCCATCTCCCCAGCCCTGCAGGCCATTTCCTGACCCCAAACATGGGCAGGGTGAGGTGACTTATACCTTTGATCACGCGGGAGGCAGAGGCAGGCAGATCTCTGTTGACTTAGGGCATCGAGAGCCGGGAAAGCATAGCTATATAGTGAGGCCCTGTCTCAAAGAACAAAAACTAAATTAAGCAGCAGTAACAACAAAAAATAAATACAACAACAATGCCAAGAATCAGGGATCTGTTGTGCATTTGTCACCAGGCCTCAGAGCCAATGAAAAGTCTTTTTGTAGCAAAGGACCAGAAGGAAAAACATCCATGTCCCTGGCTACAATTTTTACTTGGTATTGAAATAATCTGTTTGTTTGGGTGGCCAGGGGGTGGCTAGTAATGCTTTAATGGCTAACTTTTATAGAGCAGCAAATTGGCTTGATATCCATTAGTAACTTGGCCCTGATCTGGGATAATTTCATTTGGGCAATTAGTGGGCCTGGTCTCCAATTAGTAGCAGTTGTGAATGATGTGGCCAAACATCTCAGGAGGTCAAGCTGATTTTGTGTTTGGACCAATGGTGTATGGTCTTGATTTCCCATTAAAGGATCTTTTAAAAAGTCTTCCCCTTTTATTTATGCTGGAGAATCCAACTGAGCCAAATAACCAGAACAAACAGCCAGCCAAAGCCCAAGGCATAGCATAACAGAGGCCTGGCATGCCACCATGCAGAGAGTGCTCTGCCCTCGTAGAGGTGGTAACTGTCCTCTGAGCAGAGTGACTTTGCAGTAGGGCAGAGCCCCAGTGACTCAGAGAAAGATGGAGAGTAGAGAGAGACTGTTGGTATTTAGCGAGCAGTCCGAAAGCATCTAAATGCTTGCCACTGAGATTACAAAAGCGCAGTAGGCATGGCACATTCTTACATGGTAGGGTCGGGGATTATATATGTAAACAGTCTGCCAAGCACAGATCCTACGAAATACTACACACAGACACAGTCAGACAAACAGGCAGACAGACACACAATTCCATACCTAAGGAAACTGGAAAACATTTCCTGCTTCCACTTCTTCTTGGAGACTCACAGTATACAGTAAAGGGTTCAGAGAACTGTCAAGAAACCTGGAACCTTCTTTGACTCAGTATTTCTCATAGGAATGCACTAATGTTAACACGCCCCATAATGCAATAGGTGCATCATAAGATTTCTGCTGGTAGCTGCTGGTGTAGCCTACTGAAACTGAGGAGAAGTGAAAATTCTAGTCGTCATGAAGTCTATATTATTCCTTGGGATGGTTTTGGTGACTTAGTGTTTGATCGCTTGTTGAAGTAAGCTTTGCAAAACGCTGCAATGAGGTTCCTACAGCTCCTGCCAGACCCAAAGGCTTTGTGGAAACTGGGGCTCATCCCTGGCCACTTTGGTTTCTAGAGCCTACACATTGTTTTGTTGCTACTGTTTTGTTTGTTTCTTGCTTTCAAGACAGGGTTAGTCTGTTGTAACTCTGGCTGTCATGGAACTCACTCTGTAGACCAGGCTGGCCTCGAACTCACAGAGATCCGCCTGCCTCTGCCTCCTGAACGCTGGGACTGAAGGCGTGCACCACCACTGCCTGGCCTAGAGCCCTCACTTTTACATATGAGTCTTTCTACTCACCGCGAATGCATTTGAACGCCTCTACAGGACAAGTCAGTGATTGGCAACTCTCATCGCCTCTTCCGATACCCATTCTCCCTGCCTGTTAGAAATAAAAGAAAGGTAAAGAGAGGATAGTAGGAGGGAGGGGTTAAATTCTGGTAGAAGTATGGGAAGACTTAGCCCCAGGGATTCCCTTGAGCATTTGTGATTCTTGTCCCTTTGACGCTCATCCTTCTGATTTTCCAAGGCCCCAGGAGATATTATGTTTGGACAAAGGACAGGGATGGAGGAAGAATGGTTGTGATTGAGATGGTCTAACATTTTCCCCTAAAGGCTTTCCTGTGGAGCTGAGCTCCTCTCAGTGTTGTTTGCAAAGCAAAGCAGTCTCCGTGAAACAGCGTCTTTGCCATTCTACCCCACCCTCGGTAAGGGGGGCAGGGGGGGGCAGTTCAGATGAAATGCCTTTAGGAAAGTTCCAAACAGTCAGTGTCTTTGTTTCCCTTTCCTCTGACCCTTCTGGTTTTCATATTCTCAAATTTGAATTCTCAAATTAGACTTGGAATGACCTTTACCATGGATTGTGTATCAGACAGAATCCATTTCCCCTGCTGTCCCCGGGGGCTGGACCATATACCTTATGATGCCAGGCCACCATGGCACACCAGAATGACCCAATACCTCAGGCTCTGAACCGAGTCTTTCCCCCTGGAGACGAGTGGCATCTGAATCACCAGCTTCCCATTGGTGACCTGTTTTAGAAGGTCCCCACAGCCTAGGTCCTTCTCCTGACTAAGAGAAAATTCACAGCTCTGACAAGGCTTCAGCATCAGAAACTGGGCCAGGGGACCAGGACAAGAGGCGAACAGAGGCCTGGAGGATCACAGCTTCATGGAGTAAAGCAGGCAGGAGCCAAAGCGATTGGGAGCACATGGGTCCATTTACTGCAGGCAAGGGCAGGAAAGGCCAGGGGACGGGCAGAGAGGGGATGAAACTGGGAAGATGAAGAAGAGTGAGGCTTAAACAGGCACCCATACCAAGGTGAGTGGGCAGCTGTGGCAAGCTCGGGTCTGAGGGCCTGAAGTGCATGCAATAAAGGAGCCCCGCTTAACGAGCACAGATAGAATTTGGAACACAAAATTAGCTACTGGGGTGATTACGCATCTGGAATAAAATATCAAAACAATTACAGATTGTTAAAAGTCATCAGATACTAGACATAAAATTAAAAAAAACAAAATCCGGAGAAGTAGGGATTCTACTCAGCATCCAGCTGTCATCTGCCATACTTTTGATCTCTCTGATTTTTAATTTTTGTAAATGACATTTTGTCTCTTCATTTGATGATGATTCGGAAGGTTCCTTTTATGCCACAGAGAAAGAAAGCACACACCTTCACCACCATAAGTCAACAAATTTGAGATAATTATTGGTATTAGAATACAAGCTAGTTATGTTTCCAGTGTCCCACAGACCAGATTCTCGCTCTGTGTATTTCAAATCTTGATCTTTTTTTATTACCTACATACTGCCAGTGTTGTTGTCACTGGTTATATTTATATTTTGATATGATCTCTGATCTTCAGCCTTGGTGTCACAACTTGGGCTAAATTAACACAATGAATCTGAGCAGTATTACTGGAAGCCAGTACTATGCAATTGCAATACTTTAACTCTTATCAGAAATAGCTTAGGGTCATAAAGATATATTGTTTTAAGCCTAAATTGCATCCCTAATTTAACTTCCCATTCTATGATGTCCCCTAAATTCCCAAAGCCACTCCATGTTCACCTGATCCTAGTGGAAGCATAGCAGAGAACCACGGTGGAAAGAGACATTGGTTTTAACCAATTACGTCTCAAATGGGTGATGTTTACAAAGTTTACAGTCGTTACTTGAATGAAAGTGGCCCCTATAGGCTCATAGGGTGTGGCATTATTAGGAGGTTGGGCTTTGTTGGAGTAGATGCATGGTGGTTTTTTTTTTTTTTTTTTTTTTTTTGGAAGAAGTGTGTCACTGGGGGTGGGGTTTGAGGTTTCAAATGCTCAAGCCAGGCCCAGTGTTACTCTCTCTTCCTGTCACCTGCCAATGCAGTTGTAGAACTCTGGGCTTTTTCTCCAGCATCATGTCTGACTGTGTGCTGCCATGCTTCATGCCAGGATGATAATGGACTAAACCTCTGAATTGTAAACCAGCCCCAATTAAGTATTTTCCTTTATAAGAGTTGATGTGGTCATAGTGAATTTCTTCACAGCAATAGAATTCTTTACTAAGGTGTTTAGCATACCAAAAGGAAAAAAAAAACAAAAAAAAAAACAAAAGGTGTAAACATTATGGAACCTGGATCATAAGGTTTATGAGTCTCATAGAGAAGTCCCCTTTGATGGCAAGAGGCTTCCAGCTTCTCCCTAGTCTAACCACTTAGGTGGGCACAGGTGATTGTTTTTCATGATTATGAAGTAATTAATTGAATAAGATTGAGTTGCTTTCTGGGGACATAGCAAGGGTTAGTGACACCCTGCTGACCTTCGCACAAGTCTTTAGGAACAAACAGATACCTTTTGTGTGTTGGAATTTGAAGTCATGTGCTTCTATCTGAGGAAACACCTGCTGTCTACGGAAGGTGCTAACACTGCTCCTAATGGACTCCGTCTCACATGGTGCAAATCCAGCTGAGAGGAAATGCAGGTGTTAGGTGAGCCTTCAGGTGCTAGGTGAGCCTTGGGGGGTCATCCCGAACGGATGACGTGGGGCTCCACTAAGTTAAAGAGACTGCCTCTCAGCAGAACAGGAAGTAACGTGCAGTCTTTTGAAAAGGCTTCAGGCTGCTCCCTCTCTGCTCAGTCATTCAAGTCCACAGCTGACCTTCCTGTGCGTCTCCCGTATCTATCCAGATGGACTTGCGAGCTTGCCTTGCTAGTAACTTTACTTTGAATTGAGGACGTCTTCGAGTCAGAAAGGCGAGGGACCAGGAAGGTGGCTCAGCTTCTATAGTGCTTGCCTCACAAACATGGGGACCTAAGTTCAGATCCTTAACATCCAAGAAAAAGCTAGGAGCGGTGGCACATACCTGGGAAAGCAGGGCTGGCAGGGACAGATGGATTCCTGGGGCTTTCTGGCCAGTTGGAATAGCTGGAATGATGAACGTCAGGTTCACTAGAGAACTTGTTTCAAACTGTTGGACTTCAGGGATCCAAACTGGGACCCCCAGGGTCCAAACCGGAACGCCACATCCCCACAGAGACTCACAAACGGGATATCGATGCAAATAGCAAGAGGATTTATTCCAGTGCACTGGGACCGTTCTAACACGCAGGATAGAAGCCGGCCCCAAGGAGCAAATGGTGAAGCTTTTTATACAGTTGTTGGGCATAAACCGAATTGGTACAAGTTGATTGGTCCCCAAATTGTTTTCTCATTTTGATAGATAGGGGCCAGTTAACCTTTAAGTTGATGATAGCAAAGTCACGGGCACCAGGAAATGTACACTTAGGGTAAAGTCCCTTGCCCAAGGCTATTAGGCGGTGCCTGTAGCCGCCGCTCATTTTAGGAATGTGGGCTGGGTCACAGTGCTCTTGAATTAAGCTTGACAATAATTGTTTTGTGGTTTCTGGGGTGGGCTAGTTCCTGGAACAGGGAGTTCTGGAATGTCCTGTTAAGAGTTTAGGATTAATGACCAGGGCCTGGGGTCTCCGGCCTCACATAATCCCTTTCAAAACAACGAGGTGGGGAGTGAGAATGACAGGGATTTTGACTTCCAACCTGCACACTGATGGGCACACCCACATGTGCAAGTGCACGGGCACAGTGACATGTACACACAAATATGTCGCCTATATACATCTGCAGTTTTCAAAGGGAGGAGGATGAAATGGTGTCACGGTTCCAGGAGGAGAAAGAAACCTTGGAGAAGGTTTTCATTGCACAGGGAAGAGCACTAATGTCCCCCAAGAAAATCTAAATAACCCCCCCCAATAAAAACAAAGTCCGACAAGGGACTTTGTGCCTGTCACTCTGGTGCTGGGAGAGGGAGACAGGAGAATCCTGGACTTTGCTGGCTATCTAGTCTAGGCAGCAAACAAGCTCTAGGTTCAGTGAGAAGACCTTACCTCAAAAAATAAGATGGAGAACAGGTGACAAAAATACCTCTGATCTCCACAGTCAAATGCATCTATATCTACACACACACACACACACACACACACACCAAACACCTAGAAATAGAGTATACATTTAAATTATTTTAAATACAGGAAATAACAAATAATAGCTCATGTGAAACACATACAGGTAATGAATATATCAAGCTGTTAGCAGGGGTGATATTCTCTTGATGATCTTAGAGGTGTTTGTCCTTTTCTTTTCTTTTATATCTCTCTCTATATTAAAGTTGTTATACAATTAATAATTATTTTCTTAATTTTACCAGTAGATGTAGCTTTACGTTTGTTTTAAAGAAAGATAAAATCACCTTGAATTTTAGTAACATACACTCTCATTTGCTTTCAATGTAGGCACCTTCTTTAGTAAGCAGGAGACCATAGACTCAAAGGCACTAGACAGGCTTCCACAAAAGACTCTAAAGTTGAGGACATTTTCAGGGCGACCATCTGGTTGTCCAGGAGACCAGTGGCTTCTCTGTCCCCAGCGTGATGGAGGATGGGCCAGTGGCTATGACCTCCATGAGTACCTCCTGAGGTTACACTGGATGAGTCACGATGAGGCGGTTCCCACATCTCCCAGAGGCAGGAAGGGAAGGAAGGGACGGAAGGAAGAAGAATAACGGTGTGGTTGTGATCATGGCACAGAAAGGAAATTTCAGAATGTTGGACCAGGTGGCACAATTCTAGATGCCAAACTCCTCTGAAAACACAAGGTGTGGCACATGGAGCCACATTTCTTTGTTTTCTGAGCCTTGGAACTGCCTGTGAACGGGAGGCAGCTAACTCTGGCAAACTTCCTGGAAACTTGACACAGAGTCTTGGGGTGGCATTAAAAATGTAACAGGGCATTTGACTCTCAGAGGAGAGCAGGGCAAGGGCCGCCACCCTCCCTCACTGGTCCGGGTCAGCAAGTGTGAGGTACCAGGGGGCTCTGTGGATGAAGTCCTCAAGTACAGCATACCAATCTTAGGTGGGTTTTGAGGACGTAGGAGATTTGCATTTGGTTTTCATGGTCAAGAGATTCCTGAACCCCACTAACCAATGTGCTGAAAGCTCACAACATGGAAATCAAAAGATGCAAATATATGACAGGAAATTTCCCAAGTCCTGTGAGTTTCTGGACAGGCCTGTTCCTTAACTATGTGAGGAGATTTAGCATCTTGTCCTCCAGGAGCCATGGGTCTCTGAACCTACTTTTCCCTTCTCGTACTCTCCCGAGTGCACATTCTCTGAACTTTTCTCTGGAAAGCAGCTGCTACAAGACAATAGTGTCCACGCTATGTTCTGAAGTGGTTATTTTCCTAAGTGTTTCAAAGAGCCTTCATCGGCATCCAGGAAACCTTTGTCCAACTAAAAGCCCCAATAGATGTGTTTTGCAAGGAAAGGGCCTTTAAGCATCATCTGGGAATGACTGTCACGTGGATAACAACTGCTTTTGTGTACCAGAAACACCCCCTATACGCATGCATTTGTTCCCAGTGAGAGGGGGGTTCTTTTCTCCGAGCTCCCACACAAGTGCGTCGAAGGGGGTCATGTGTTTAGCTTTGTCCACTGCATTATTACCCCGGTGGTTGTAACTTTAACCACGGCAAGAAGTTGCTTAGGAGTGAAAGGACTTATTTTGGTTCCAGCTTTGAGGAGATACAGTCTGTAGCTCCAAGGAAGACATGGTGACAGGTATGTGAAGCCCCTGGTCATACTGTGCTCATATGGTGGTTAGTGTTTGTCAAATCAACAGAATCTAAGCTCACTTAGGAGACTCAGACTCCAGGTTCAGTAGGAAACCTTGCCTCAAAAATCAAGGTAGAGGGACCACTTAGAAGTGGACAACGTATTAGTTCTATGCGTGCGCATGCCCAACGTGTCCGCGCGGGCACACACACACAGAGACACACATGTTCTCAGTAGGTTTTATTTAAATATACATGAGTATACATTTATATATAATTAAAGAAGAAGTGATCATGAATTTGAAAGATAACTGGGGAGACTTGAGAAGTGTTGGAGCAGAGCGGGAAGTGTGGATATTATGCAGATACAGTACCCATGTATTAAATTCTCAAAAAACATTTAATTAAAAAACAGGATATAAATCAATAAATGAAGACCCCTCTGGTCCCCACACATGCATATACAATCACAACCAATTGGTAATACACCCTCTTGACACACCAATGGGTGATTATTAAGGTTAGTCTCTTAGACTCTGTGATGGGTTAATTTGAATACAGTAACTGATGAGGGAAGACTGAGCCCAACTTACTATTAGCTGGGTCATTCTCTAACAGGGGATCCAGAACTGTGTAAAACAGAGAAAGTGAGCTGCATTCTAGCACGTGATAAGTTGCTTCCAGATCTTGATGCCTTGACTTCCCCTCCATGACAGACTGTACCCTTAACTGTGAGCAAAACCAGACCCTTTCTCCATTAAGTTGCTTTTGTCAGAGTACTTTATCACAGCAGTGGGAAAACAAATTAAGGCCACCAGGAGGCAGAAAGAATGGAATGCTGATGCTTGGCTGACTTCTCCCTCCTTTCCTCTTTTTGTCTAGTCTGTAGCTCCAAGACATGGGACAGTGTTTCCCAAATACAAGATGGGTTTTCCCTCCTTAGTTGAACCTCTTTGGAAACACCTTCACAGACATGCCTAGAGGTATGTCTTCTAGGTGACTCCAAATCCATTCAAGTTGACAATGAAGATCAACCATCACATCTCCCTCAAAGAGTTCAGCAGGGGACACTGTATACAGTAGGCTGAGCCTATGTCCATACAACTATGAACTGAAGAATGGCTGCCACTCCCTTAAGTACAGGATAATAGTTATCGTTCCTCTTGCAAGTTCTATATGAATAACATCTCCATCATCACCTGTGTGGTGTGTCCTGCTTCCCAACATTTTTTCCATACTGGAAAATGAAGACACAGCTAGGTGAAAGGACTGTCCTTGGGAAGAAAAAGAAGTAGAAGAGAACAGGCCAGTTTGCTTTTGTCTCTCTCCGTAGCTTGGCATCTTCTCTTGGGCTGCTTGACTGGTACATTGAAGTGGATTGCTTAGCCTCTACTAAGTGGTGCAATGATCCATCAATTTTAAAGCACTTCCCCCTTATATTTACAATAGAACAGGGATTTAATGTAGTTGTTAGGCTGCTGTGCCAGCTCCACAAGACAGACAAGGAGGCATATTCATAGGTGCAATCCCTGCCAGACCTCAGCAGAGGGAACCACCATCCTGGCCAGTGCCATACTGGACAATGGAACCCTGAGCATCTGAGCTCAGGTGTTTTTATTGATACAGAATTCCTCAGGTGTTCTACTGATAGCACGTGCAGATCATGATCAATCAAACATCCCCCACATAACTCCAACACCTTCAGACAATACAAAACACCAAGAACTACGCAGCCCATTTCCCAACAGTACACAAAACAATTATTTTACACATAACTAAAAATAAACTTCTACAACAATCTAGCTTAGTAGGGACCTGCCTCATTTGGCTAGCAGCCCCGAGGCTCCAAATTAGCTTAACTGCTATGCTTCTGCCACCTCAGACCTTAAGTTCTTCTCAATCTTATTTGCTACAGATCAGAGGTATGAATACGTGAATCTGAGTAGTCTTGAAACTTCTAACTTTCACTCTTCTCATCTACAAATGTGGGTAGGGTAGTATATTGTTATAGATTTTAAATGAAATAATATACATATATATATATATACATATGCATACACACATATACATACATATGTATTATTTCATTATTATACATATATACAGATATACATACACATATATATATACATATACACACACATATATAGGTGTAATTATATATATGTGTGTGTGTGTGTATGTGTGTGTGTATGTGTGTGTGTATATATATATATATATATATATCACTGGTCACATGAGATACTTAGAGGACACAGCCATCACCATCAAGAGTCTCATCTGATGATGCTGAGACAGAGACATTAGCTGATTTATGTGTGTCCTAGGTAGAATCATAGGGTAAAAGCTGTGTGTTTTAGAGAATTTAAAAATACACCTCTGCTTGCCGGGCAGATTTCTTGCTCCTTGGAAACAAAAACAAGCGTGGATGCTGGAGCGATAACTCAGTAAAAGTGCTTGACGCGCTAGAGCAAGGGCCTGTGTTCAGAACCCCAGCATCACACAAAAGCCAGACGGCGGAAGCACACTCCTGACAGCTTAGCAGTGGGAGCGAGGCCAGGGAGAGAAGGAAGAGAGACAGGTGAATCCCAGAAGCTCATCGGCCAGCCCTCCTAGCCGA
Source organism: Cricetomys ansorgei (assembly GCA_026225945.1). Taxonomy (NCBI): domain Eukaryota; kingdom Metazoa; phylum Chordata; class Mammalia; order Rodentia; family Nesomyidae; genus Cricetomys; species Cricetomys ansorgei. Next base: position 3,253,752 of record JAMJFZ010003581.1, on the reverse strand, counting down.
ATGGATGAGTTCCAGATTCTGTAAGAAAACCTCTCTCAAAAAAATCAGGTGGAGAGCAACTGAGGACGATACCAACCTTCAGCCTCCGCGTGCACGCGTGCACACGTGTGCACACACGCACTCTCACTTCACACACAAAGACCCACTCACCCCACTCTCCGCCCGCAAAGCGTGATCGAAAATGAACATGCTTCCAGAAACAAGGGGCCTTGCTTTCCGACTTAGGGGGTCTCACGTTTTATCCGTGTCAGGAGGCAGGTGGTGGAGCAGAGACGGGCCGAGTGACGGAGTTCTGAACCCCAGCTTTGTCTTATTAACAGTGTGGCCTCAGCCCAGGGCCTCACCTCTCCGGACTTCCGCGTTCCTGTCTGGCAATTAGAAACCTAGACTCAACACTGTCTTGTCCACCTAGGGCTCAGGAACACAGTCTGTATTTTGTTAAAATGCACAGTCTGTTTTGCTTATGATGTTTCTACTTCCCTTTTATTGTTTCTTCCCATTTTCCCATTGAGAGGGCAGAGCAGAAGCCATGCCAATCAAGAAAATCATGCCCCCTGGTGTTTGTAAGGGGCATGACTGTATCGGGGATGAGAGATAAACCCCACTGAGCTTCCGGAGAGGTCCCAAGGCAGGTACAGATTGGCTCTAACCTGATGGGAATTTAAATGAGTTTATCTTAGGAAAAGAAAATACTACGAGGAAGTGACATCAAAACAAAAGCCCTAGACAATTATAGAAGTACATAAATACTTCTATAATTGGAAATGATTGGGAAAATATTAAATGCTACTTTGTAGAACATCTTTTATCGTAAAGGCCGTGTACCACTTTTCGCAGAAAACATCCTTTAAAAAACCGTTTACACGTTTTCGGTAGATGTGAATGCCAGCATGCATGCGTGTGTACCGCACACGGCTGCCTGGTACCCACAGAGTCAAAAGAGGATGTCAGAGTCCCCGGAGCAGCAGTTACGGGAGGCAGTTGTGAGCTACCATGTGGGCGCTGGGAACCGAGCACAGATCCTCTGCAGGAAAAGGAAGTGCTCCGAAACACCGAGCAGCCCTTCCAGCCCCGAGAAATGCAACCTTTTATGCTTCACTGGGATATTTAGAAAAATATTCAGAACATTAAACAAGGTAAACTTCAGTATTTACCTATTCAGTATTTAATAAGTATTAATAGTCTTTCTCAAAAGTCCATTTTAGTTTAGTTTTGTTTTTTTTTTTTTTTAGTTTTTTATTTTCCTTGGCATGAGACTAAAATATCAATAAAGCAGCTTCATTCTCTCCTACACGGCATCACAGAGAGTGGTAACTCACTCACTGTGTGTCTCTTATAGATAATAAAACCCCACGTCTGGTACTTTTATTTCAAACTAAGAGCGCAGATGCTTTCTGAAAGAAAAGGTGTAATAGTAATGACAATGGTGATATTCAGTACAGGCATTATAAGTATTAACTTACCGGTTATCGGGCAGGCTCTGGCGTGACCCATCTAATCATCTCATCTGACCCTTGCACAAGCAAATGGAACCGTCTCTTGCGAATCCCATTTTGCAACTGAAAAAAAATGGACTTTGTGCTGGTTGGTTTTTGTCAACTCTATGCAGACTTGAGTCAACTGACAAGAGGGAGCCACAGTCTAGGAATCGACTCCATCAGATTGTCCTATAGGTGTACCTTTGGGGTACTGTCCTAATTTATGATTGATATGGGAGGGTCCAGTACAGTGGGAAAGTTTTTCAATAGTTTCCATCCTTCTGAGCTGATGGCCCTGGGAGATATAAGGCAGCTGGCTGAGCAAGCCACGAGGAGCGAGCAAGTAAGCAGCACCCCTCCACGGCCTCTGCTTCTGTTCCTGCCTCCAGATTCCTGTCTTGGGTTCCTGCCTTGGCTTCTCTCAATGATGGACTATGACCTGGAAGTGCAAGCCAAATAAACCCTTCCCTTCCCACATTGCTTTTGGTCATAGTGTTTATCACCGTGACAGAAAGCTAACTAGGGCAGACGTAGAGAGAAACCAAGTAGCTGCACCAATTCAAAACATACCAGTGCCAAGGACCTTCCCCTTAGACACCCACATACTAACTCACATTGGGATGGTTTTGTATATTGAGACTGTTATGACTGGGTGTTTGGGAGTTTTGTTTGGTCATCAACAGCAGCAGCAGCAACAACTAATAAGCAGTTTTGCTTTGGAAAGGTCTCTGTATCCACTATGCATAAAAATAAGAAACAAAGACACGAGGTGGGACATAAAGGCTGGGTCATAACGGATTCTAGGGAAAAAATGGGTGCTGGCCTCCTTCCATGCTGGCCAGCGGGGACCAGGTACGTGAATGGAGTTATAGCTTGAAGTTCAGCCGTGATGCTTCCCGAGCAAAAGGGTTCATCGTGCATGCACATGCTAAAGAAGAGCCCAGCTTTTAGAAAACATTCTTCTAAGTCCTACAAGTGTGCACCACAGTCTCCTATTCTCCAGTCGAAGGACAACAGCACACGGTAAAGGGGCATCTGTTTTTGTTGTGCTGTTCAAGCTCAGCTTTTACATACGTCTAGTTCCTCGTGTTTTACTTTGAATGGCAGCTTAACACGAATCCATCTCCTTGGCCGATTGTAATTGCTTAGTCATTTCCCTATTGTTGGGACTTTGGATTGTTCCCTGTTAAAAATAGGACTCTTATATTATTTCCAGACTGTTCTAATGTGAAGGCGGTTTTCCTGATGTATATCGCCTCCGCATTTAATTTCTGTGTCAACTGTGCGTGACAGATTGCATCTGTTGCCGTGCTCGGCTAGAGAGCTTTCTTGAAAGAGCAACAGCGGCGGCATGATTAGTGGCGCTGTGTTTCTAGCATTCCCCCTTTCCCATTCATTCCGCTGTTCATATATTTATCATCGTCGTCATCATCATCATTATTATTGTGAGTGTGTACACGCATGATCGTGTATATGCATACGGAGGTCAGTTCTTAGTACCAAGTGCCACCCTCATTTTACTATGATTCCACTACGATTTTTATCATAATTAAAATTTATTTATTTATTTTGAAAATTTCATAGCTATATCCAACATATCTTAATCATCTCTCCCCCGCCCCCCCCAACTCCCCTTTAACTTCCCAACATCCCCTTCACCAATATCTCCCTTCTAGCTTCAAATCCTCTTTTGAAAAAAAAAATCCACTGAGTCCAATTAATGCTGCCACGTGTGCGTGTCTATGAGGTCATCTGATGGGGCACTTTGGCCACCAGCCAAAGAAAAGTGACTCTCCTTCCTCCAGCAGCCATCAACTGGCAATAGCCCCTCAGCAAGGCTTGGGGCCTTGGGAGCCTCTCCTCTATCCACCATGGCTTTTTGAGACAGGGTCTCCCACAGAACCAAGAGCTTATTGATTTGACTAGACTGTCTCCACCCCTCAGATTTGTAGGGTCACAGGTGCTCTCTGCCAGCGTCCAGTCTTTTACCATGAGAGCTGGGAATCTGGACTCAGGACTCCATGCTTACACAGCTAGCACTGAGTTCTCTCTCCAGCTCAGCTTCTGATTCCCCTGCCTTCACCTCCCTGCTGCTAAGACTGCAGGCAGAATCACTAGTCACACTTTAGAAGATGCTACTTACCAAACCCCGGGCCTTCCTGCATGCTAGGCAAGCACTCTACCAACCAAGCTTCATCCTCACCCCCTAGATGATATTATTTTTCTAATTGTTGTAGAAGTTTATTTTTAGCTATGTACAAAATAGTCTTTGTGCACTGTTGGGTGAGGAGCTCCCTAGGTCTTGGCGTTTTGCATTGTTTGCAGGTGTTGGATTTATGTGGGGGATGTTTGATTGCTTGGGATTAGCACATGCTATCAATAGAACACCTGAGGAGTTCTCAATCAATAGGAAGACCTGAGATCAGATGCTCGGGGTTCTACTGCTGAGTATGGTGCTGGCCATGATGGTGGTTCCCTCCGCTGAGATCTGGCAGGGCTCGCACCTATGAGAAAGCCTCCTTGTCATTCTTGTGAGTTGCCACTGCAGTCCAACAACTACATCTAATATTTATTTTTATTGTAATTTCGTGTATGTGTGGGTCTGTGTACATAAATGGGCATGCTCAGAGAGACTCGAGGCATCTGATCTCCCTGGAGGTGGAGCTCTAGGCAGTTGTGAGCCGCCTGGTGGGGAGCTGAGGATTGAACTTGGGTCCTCTGGAAGAGCAGAAAACAGTTTTAACCACTGACTTATTCTATTGGTATGTGGTAGCGTTAAAAGTTCTCTTGTTTTCACTTTGCTGGTTAATGAGACTGAGCACTTTTCCATGTGGTGATTTATTGTATACATTTCCTGTGTGCACACTGGCCATTGATTTCCTTGGACCTCCTCTTGAATGAACTGACTCTTACAGCTTAGATAAGTAGGTCAACGCTCTGTTAAAGCTAAAGCTATCTTTAAAACAGTCCCAACACATGATCTTTCAACTTCTTTATACTGTCTCTTTAAGCTCTTCTAATTGCTTATATTCCAACATGTATTCAAAGTCATTTCAGGTTCTTATTTGCATGTGTTTTCATGCATGTGTGTGTGTGTGCGTGTGTGTGTGTGTGTGTGTGTGTGTGTGTGTGTGCATACAAGCCATGGCACATGTGTAGAGGTCAGAGGACAACTTGGTGGGAGTTCTCTCTTTCTACCATTGAGGCCCAAGGATCTAACTCAGATCATCAGGCTTGGGAGCAAGCATCCTTACCACTGAGCCATCTCCTTGGGTAACATGTGTTTTATGTCTAATTATCTAATAGGGAGTCAGAAATATGTGCTTCCTTCCTTCATGACAATGATCTGTTGATTCTCCTATGGTTTTCTTTTTATGATCTTCAGTTTTACGTTGACAAAATTTATGACAGTGTGGTTTCGATGCAGTCTCTGTATATGAACCCATGTCCTCACGGACCGCGTTGTGATTATTTCTCCTTTGTGTGGGTGCATATCCACATGGGTGTGTGTGTGCTCGTGTGGTGTGTGTACATGTGAGCATGTGGCCAGCATGTTTGTAGGCTACAGGATAATCTTGAGGTTTGTTCCTCAGAAGTCACCTACCTTGTGTTTAGTTTAATTTTTAAGGGTTTTTGTAATTGTGTGGTTCTGTATGCGGTGTCTGCACACGTGAGTGCCGCTATTCGCGGGGTCCAGAAGAGGGCGCTGGGTTCCCTGGAGCTGAAGTTACAGGTAATTACGAGCATCCCGACATGAGTGCTGGGTTAGAGTAGTGGTTCCTAACCACTGAGCCATCTCTCCAGCCCTTCTGTTTTGTTTTGGAGACTGGGACTATCACTGGCTTGGAGCTGGCTAATTTGGTTAGACTGGCTAGTGAGCCTCGGGGGGGCACCCCCCTCTTTGTCCCTAACCCCTTCTGGGGTTATAAATGCATTCCACCAGGTCAGGCTTTATACATCGTTGCTGGGGCTCGAACTCACATCACTACATGCCGCAAGTACCTTACTGACTTAAGCTCTTTCCCCAACCACGTAATTGCTTCTTGATTTTATATATATATAAAGCTTTTTGTTTTTAGGTTGGAAGGTTTTACTATAGTTTGAACTACTTTTAAAATATCTAATCTATTCTAAGATTCTTCTTTTCTGTTTTGAAATCATAAGTATTCAGTAATTGTGATAGGTTTACAATTTAAATAAATAAATCCTAGGGTTTTTTTTTTTTCTTTTTCATGTTTTTCTAGAAGAATCTTAAAAATCCATGTTTTACATTTTATAGGTTATACTATGCAGAGTTAGTTGTGATCATACTAACAGAAAGTTTGTCTTAAGGATATTTGGGTTTTTAGTGATGGTTGAGGTGTCATTTTCTTTTATTATTAATTCAGGATATATTTTCTCCCTATGCAGTCTTATCGTTTCACAGTATCTTCTCATTTAGGCTGAATTGCTATTTAAGAATCTGGTGACACTTCATCACCCAATGCACAGACTGTACGGCACTCTAAAGCCCCTCCCTGGAATATAAATGCCATTTTAGTAAACTCTCTCACCGGTCTATGAAACCTAAGAAAAGAAACAGCTTGGACATAGCAAACGTGGCTTCTGCTTGGAAAGAAAAATCCAAATCCGTGGCTTCAGTGGCCTCTTCTTTCGAGCCCATATTTCAGAACATCAAAGATTGGCATGAGCTGACCCGGAAGGAACTTTCTGGAGAGAGTGGTGCCAGGCACAGGAGTCTTCAGTAAGGAGAGCTAATCTTCCCTGGGGCCAATGGAACTGAATTTTTTACAGAACCAGTGTGAAGTAGGAGGCTGGTGTCCCCGAATGCCGCTGCCTCCGACTCTCTGCTTTCTCTCCTCTTTTCCATGGTCTGAGATGCTTATGTGTGGTCTCTGGCCAAGAGAGACAGTGAAAAAAAGTGTGTGAACTGGAAAGTGAGCGAGGGAAGGGGCTCTGAGAGGTCAGCACAATGCAGGAGGGAGGGCAGAGGGTTAACCCAGCTGCTGGGGGCGGGGCATGGGAGGGTGAGGACCCACTGGGTGGGGAACACTTCCAAAAAACAGAAACTTGGGAGTGGTAAGAACGGGAAGATTTCAAAGCAGAAACTCAGAGGGTGGGGAGATGGATGGATTCACTGAGGCATTAGCTTTGCTTTTAGTTGGAATGATGGGATACCTGGTGATGTCACTGCCTGGGAAAGAATTTTAGGTCAAGGAGAGGATTTGGGCAGGAAGGCTGTAAATGCTGACCTGTGGACCCGTTGACCCTGAGGAAGCTGGGACACCAAAGAGACTGACTTCAGATAGCATTATCATTGTCATCAGGCTCCCAGTAGAGTGACTGAGGCTGAAAATTAAAAATTTGAAAAGAGTGGGGTGGATTCCGGAGGTATTGAGTTTCAAGCAGAAATCACATTAGCTTCCTCTAGAATTCACCCACACCAGCCATGCTTCCAGGGTAAGCCCTTGACCACCCAGAGGCCCCAAACTCCACAACTACAGATCTGAAATGAAATTCATCCTGGAACCCCAGAGCCCTGGGAATCCTCAACAGGAACTCGGGAAGCTCTGAGTACCATGTTTACTGCTGAATGACACTGAGCTATGTCGTGATCATGTATGCCTGTTTCTTCCTTGGATACCAATTGGTTCCCCACCTAGCAGAGCTTTGCCTGCAGTGGGACTTGTTGGTACAGGCTGCACAGTCAAGGCCAAGAGCATGTGGATAGTCTCTTGTATCAACCAGTCATGAGATCTGGGAGAAGGTCTCTGTTGGCCCTCACCTGTCCTGTGTGAGCATGAGTTCATGTTTTGTTAGCTATTTAACAGATCAAACAAGCCAGACTTTGTTTTTAGGGGAGGCAATGCAAATGGTAAGGCTTGCTGCATACCAGAGACTCATAGGCCAGGCCTACTTCTGCATCTTTCTAGTGGAGGGAACATGAATGCATTATTTTGTATCTGTGAATATGAGTCTCTCGATCTTATGAAAATGTGTATCACGAAAACAGTACCTGTCCACCAATCTCTCGGGACAGCTGTTGTAATGACAGTGGTGGAAGCCCTATGCAAACAGTATTATTGCTTGAAGGTGCTCAGTAGATGGGCCACACCTAGAAAGCTTCAATCAACAGCTGACAAAGGAGCTGTGTTTCCACCCGCGGCTGATCACGTATTGATCCACAGTCATCTACTGAGTGCTTGCTGCATGTGGGCCACTGTGCCCATGGCTAGAGGAGATAGAAAGAGGATGGGTGACATGAAGAGATTCTAGGAACCTTAAATGCTTACCAATTGGTGGGAAAGCACCAATCCGAAAAGGCCATATACAATAGATTCTAGCTTATGACACTCTGGCAGAGGTAAAACCATCTACGGAGACAGAGAAAGGGTCAGTGTTGCCTGGAGTCAGTGCAAGAGAAAGATGAGGATTGTCACGGCATCGGAAATGCCCTATGACATATAATGCCCACAATATCTCAAACTATTATAAGTTTGTCCAAAATTAAAACATGCAATGCCAAGGGGCTGGAGAGAGAGCTCAGCAGTTGAGCATGTGTACTGCTCTCGCAGAGGACTAAGTGCAGGTTCCAGAACTCACTCTGGGTGAACCACAACTGTAACTGTAGTTCCAGCTCCAAGGGATCTGAGGTCTTCTTTGGGTCTCCACGAGCACCCCCCCACACACACACACACACACAAGAAAATGCACACATTGATGTATTAATTATTTTGGTGTTGCTGTGATAAAAACACACCACGCCCAAAAGCCACTTATGAAGAAAAGCGTTTATTTTGGCTTACAGCTCCAGATGAATAAGAATCCATCATGGCAGAGAGACACAGCTGCAATGTAGGCCTAGTAGCAGGAGCAGGAAGCTGAGAAATGACATCTTCAACAGCAAGCAGGAAGCAGAGACGGTGAACAGGAAGTGGGTCCAGGCTATGAAGCCTCAGATCCCACCCCCAGCAATGTACTTCCTCCAGAAAGGTTGCACCTCCCTATAGCCTTTCCACAGCGCCATCAACTGGGAACCAAATGTTCAAATGTGTCCAAGGCTATGGAGGACATTTCTCTTTCAAAGGACCACAAATGCACACGAATAAAAATAAAATAATAAGTCTTCAGATTTACTGGCTGCGATGTGAACTAAGGTGGCTACTCCATATCCGTGCAGGCTCATCATTGCAAATATGGAGCCATGTAGAGGCTGCGTAAGTGGGAGAGGGCTGTGTGCACACTGTCGACCAGACTGGCCTTGAACTCGTAGCGGTCCACCAGCCTTTGCCTCCCGAGCGCTGAGATCAAAGGTGTGTACCACCACCACCCAGTGGAAAGATCTTTAAGTAGAGATAAATGGGGAGGAATAACAATGCATGTACATGTGATGAGCAAGTGCATTCCCTTTCTAGCGTTCTCCTTTTTCATCCTCTAGCAGTGGGTCAGGACTGGGCTTGCTTGCTCGCTTGCTTGCTTGCTTGCTTGCTCGCTTGCTTGCTTGCTTTAGGAGTTATTTTATTTTTAATTATCTATGTGTGTGACTTGTATGAGTATTGCACGTGAGTGTGAGTGCTCACAAAGGGTGGGTCCCTTGGAGCTGGAGTTACATGTGAGCAGCCGTACGTGGGCGCTGGGAATCTGGCTCAGGTCTCATGCAGGAGCAGCAAGCGCTCTTAAGCACTGCACTCTCTCTCCAGTTCTGGTTCTGCTTACTGATTGATAAACTGCCTTAGTTTTTATTCTCCACCATCAAACAGAGAGTGGCTTCTGACCACCTTCAGCCTCTCAGGAAGGACGGAGGGGCATGTGTGATTGGCATTCACGTGGCCAGGCACACGGCCCCTCCATGATCAGCTGGCAAAGAGCAAGGGAGGAGCCGGTGTTGACTGGTGACCTCAACCAGGCCACTTTGGCGTGGCCGTTCTGTGTCCCTCTGACCTTTAATTCCATGTCTCCTCCCAAGAAGAGGATGTCTGTGAGGCAGAACCCACTACATCATTTGACCCTGTGCTCTTTAGTGGAAGAGCTTACTGAGGGCACAATGACCACCACTGTAACTGCCTGACTCTCTGTTGATGGCAGACACGTGTCTGAGTCCATCATCAGCTTTACCCGTGTTGGTGTTTTTATGGGAACGGAAAAGTGTTTTGGTGTTTGGATAATGAGGCAGTAAGAGAGCACGCTTAGAGGAATAGGGTTAAGTTCACATTGACTTCAATGTAGCTTTAAAATAACATCAAATCACTTAGACACAACGGCAGCCTTTGGCAGGGCTTTCTCTTTCTCCACGAGTTGGGGCTGATGGTGTCCATGCAGCTGTTGAACAGAACCAAGTGTGAGAGATCTTTAGGTGAAAAAACTAGGGTTGGATTGCAAACTTAAAATTTTAAATACCGCCCCCCCTCTCTAGATGGTGTGAACACAGTGTTCACACACGTGTTGGTCAGAGGACAGCTTTGGGGAGTCCCTCCTTGCTTTCTACCTTGCTTTGAGGAAGTCTCTCGTTTGTCTGCTCCTGTGTTGCACACTCCAGGCTGGCTAGCCTATGAGCTTCTGGGTGATTCCTCTGTCTCTGCCTCCCATCTCTCTGTAGGAGCCCTGGAATGCAGATGTAAGCCACTGCTTCTGTTTGTGTACAGGGATTCTGGGGATCCAAACTGGGGTCATCAGACTTGCATGGCAAGCCCTATCCACTGAGACATCTCTCTAACCATTGCATTACAATTTTGCTTTTGACTGAAAACAAACACAACAGAAAAAGTCTCAAGGCGGTACAGAATACTCTCCTCAGATGATCTGATAAAAAGTTGACAGCAGAATCATCATTCCTGGTTTACACTGGAACTTTCCTACTGAATGAATATTTCTGGGGAGATTTTTTTCTCTAAAGATGTACTGGAATCACAAAGGCTGTATATGTGATGAAGTTGCACTGGGAATAATGAAAACATGACCCCACCAAGTAAAGGCTATAGGAAACAAGGAAGGGTTTAAAGCTCTTCCACCATGCAATGTATTCTCCTACCCCATGTCCCTTGCACATGTGGCGTCCACCTCTCTTTCCAGCAGGCTTCTCTTCATCCTCGAGATCTTCCCCAGAGAGCTCCCTGCACAGTAGCTGCCCTTCCCTCCCTCTCGGTGACCCCTCCCCCCCCAAGTCCCTCACTAGCTTTCAGCACAGTTTGTATTTGCATATCATTTGGAAGTTGTCAAGACTCACCATGCACAGGCTGGCCACAACCGCTTCATTTCCCAAGGTGTCCCCCATGTCATTTGTGTCTGGTAGTTAACAGGTCACCAATAAGTGAATGTGAAGATGATAATCTACATCTCGGGGAACCTCTTTGTGGGGTTCTAGACACTACCTCATCTTCCACTAATGGAAACAGGTAAGGAATGAGCCTCTTAGTACCGTGACCTCGATTTCTGTATTCTCCCAAAGACTCTCCCAAAGATGCACAGCATCCACTCAGCCGGCCTGGAGTGCCGGCTGGGAGCATGTGCTTTTGGGGCCCCATGAGCTCGTTGCTGGCAGGGCTTCAATATTCTTCACAAGCTGAGCCCCAGCACGGAGCACAGGTCCCGACGCAGAGCTCCCATCCAGGAAATGCTGAATCTCAAATCCAACTGAGATAGTTGAGACATTTGCTGCTCTCTCCCTGGAAAAAGGAAATGGAAGTAATTCCAGGTAATACGCTTGCATCTTCCAGACATAGGAGCAATCTTCTTGGCAGTTCATTTCAAAACTGCACAGGTGGGTAAAGCATATGACAGGCTAGAACGAAAGCTACCTCCCCGGTGACAGATGGACCAGAATCTTTGGGTTTTTACCTCCTTCACATACTGTTGTGTTTTCTCAGTGTCTGCACCGTCACTAAGGAGTAGCCCATGCGAGTGCTTCATTCTCTTTCTAAAGGATCCTAAACAGAAAGAAATGTCTATATAAAGAGATAAATGAAGGAAAAGGGAAATAGACTTAAATATAAAGGTGTCCTTAGAAGTCCTTGGGAGGACTTTGACACTGTTGCTCACATCTCTGGGATGGATTGTGTTAAAAATGAAGATTAACAGCTCAGAATTGACTAATTCTGGTCTCACGTCCCCATTTTGTAGATAAGGACACTGAGGCTCAGAGAGGGTGGATGACTACATTTCCAATCTCAAAAGTCTTCAGAGTTTGTTCACTGCTGAAAAACAAAAAAATCAAGTCGTTAGATATTATTTTATGGTTTTATTATTCCATTCTCCAACTACCTGCAATCACCATAGCTCTGTACATATCACCTTCCTCTGGAATTCTAGAAGTTTCTGAACAAGTTTTCACTTTCGTTTTATATCTTAAGAGCCTCCAAAGACAACATGGCATTTTTATGAGGGTCTGGAATTTTAAAAGTACTATTCATAATCACCAGGATGTGGCCAGTTTTTAACTGAATCAATGTGTTGCTGACTCATGCCCACTTGGTAACAGTTCCCCCGCCCCGGGGAGGTCCTTTTTAATCCTAGGGACCGTATCACACCAAAGTCCTCTTTGTTCTGTGTAAGTTCTAACTGACTCTGACGTAAATCTCCAGCTGAGACAGCTGAGAACATCAGAAAGAGTGAGGTAGTTTGAGCCAAAAAAGAAGCTTGCTGATCCCTAGGAAAGAAAATTCCCAAGATTTCAAGTGGCAGGCACCTCGGGATCCAGTCACTGAAACAACACAGGAACCCTTGAGTTCGCCATGGTCCCTACAACTCAGGCCTTGTTTTCTGTCAGTGTTGCTGTCAGTTGGCCTGGCCCCGTGGGGACAAAATGGAGTTACAGCTTTCCAGTACTGTTCTACTCCCTCTATTAGGCCAACAGAAGGAAAACTGATTTCAAACACATTCCTGATGGAACTGGCCACATGAGCCATCTGCTCATCCCCAAAGCGACATCATGGACAACCAAAGAAACCAGAGACCCTGTCACTCACATGATCTTTCCAGAGCTAAAGGAAGTCTGACTATTAAGTGAGACTAATCAACAGCTCAGTAAACTCTGCCCCAAATGTTGGTACTGTAGAACTTGACCTCTGAAAAAAAAGTTCACTTTTTGCTTGCTTGTGTCTTCCTTTTTTAAGGCTGGGTCTTTTTAACTCTCTCTGCATTATCCCTGAGTCCCTATGTTCTCATCACACACATCCCTCCCTGCCCAGTTCCTCTTTGGGTAGCTCTGCAGCAGAATTGTAGGCCCTTTGAGCCTATCTAGTCCTTAAATAAGGTCAACCATGGACTGATCCCATCAATCCTGTGATTTACAGGGAAATCTCCAGCTGTATCCACACCTCCTGAATGCTCTCCCCTCTGTCCCCGGGAAAGCAGTGCTGATGTTATGGGGTTAATGACGGAGATGGCTGGCAGGAGGAGCTGTTCTACTGTTTATAGTTATTTTCCAAAAGTTATCCAGCCCCTTCGGTTCCTGGCTTCCTCATGTGTGAAATGGGGCTAATAACAGACTGTCACTGGGCTATTACAGCCGTGACACAAGCTCACAAGGGATTCGGAACTCCCAACCCACGGCAGAATCTTAATACATGTTAATTATCATTTTATTATGTAAGCTTTTTCATAATTTAGTTCAAATTGGCATCTACAAAAATGCCATTCTGTAATGTTCATTTTTGCTGATGGAAGGACCAAACTCAAACAGAAAGAGAAGGTGTGGATGAAAGAGGTTCCAGTTTTCCATTGTTTGGTTGATTCCTTTAATGCTGGTATACTGGTCATAGGCACTGTTAGGGTCGAGAGTCACCCCCAAAAGACCACGGAGACCATGTATGCAAAGCGCAAGAGCACAGTTATTCTGCAGAGCAAACCCGCGTACATGGGTCAGCCACTATTCAAATGGCAAAGACCAGGTGCAGGCACATGGGTCTTTTAAAGGAAGCTGGCAGTATCTAGGGGATCTCCCTGATTGGTCAGAACCCGAATACTGGATTGGCTCATTAAATGTTGAGAGGAAACAAAGGCTTCTGGGAAAGGGGATACTTGACAGTAAGCGGAGAGGCGAGGTCAGTGGGGTGGGAGGCGCTGGTCCTCTCAGGCACACCAGGAAGGACTGAACTCTCGGAAACCAAAGTTCAAAATGAAGCCCGTAATTCCAAATAAATGCCTGTGATCTCAGCATTCAGAAGGCCAAAGTAGGGGGTGGAGGAGTCCAGCCTCAGCTGCAGTGTGAGACTGAGTACAGCTGAGGTACATGAGCCTCTGTCTCAAAAAATGAAAGTAAATAGCCAATGGATAGATGAATAAATAAATTCTTCCTCCCTTGAGTTGTTTTCCTCAGATGTTTTATCCGAGTTAGCAGAAGGCCAGCTAGCAGGTGGGTTCTTGCTGTTGACTATGCCTGACCGTTGGTTTCGAAGCCTTCGGGACCAGTCCGCAGAAGGAATGTGGAAAACATTGGAGAAACAGACTAGAGAAAGCTAACGATGCTGAAGGAACACTTACTGAGTGATTCTGGCTCTCAGAAAGCAAGGAAGCCAGCCAATCAGAATGCCGGGCAGTGAAGGCTGAGCTCATGAGCTGGATGGTGGTGGTACACTCGGGAGGCAGAGACGGGCAGATCTCTGAGTTTGAGGCCAGCCTCTACAGAGTGAGTTCCAGGACAGCCAGACCTACACAGTTTCAAAAACCTCGTCTCTTAAAAAATACTGCACCTCCAATCAAAAAAGCAAAGCAAAACAAAAACAAAAACAAAAAACAAAACCAAAAAAACTGGGCTCATGAGATTTGAGAGGGGAATGGGAACTCCAGAGAGCTGGGCAAGAAGCCTTTCCTCCTACATCGAGGCAAAGAACTTGTCTATGCTGTGTGTTCCCAGAGGTTCCGAGGAAGGATGAGTTCCAGGAAACGGATGTCTTAGGGTGTCGGGGGAGCAGACCAGTACTCACATTGGGGCATGGTTTTCCTGGATGAATGTAGCCCTTAGGAGGGCACCTCACAGCACAGTGGAACGTGTCTGCTGTGTTTCGGTCTTGCCTGGGCCTCATCTCTCCTCTCTACTCATTCCTCCTTTTTGGAAGGGGGATGTTTATTCTACCAACGTTGGGACCACGTTTACCCTTTTTCACATTTTTATCTTTATAAGGACTCACAGCTGAGAGGCTCCCACCTCCCTGTTTACCTTGTTTTACTTTCTGTTTCGTGGTTTATTTTTCATCTCTGAAGTTACTGGTGCAATGAGATGAGGGGCAAAGGGTTCATGGAAAGGAAGATACGAAGTCAAGATGGTGGCTTCATATATATATTGTGTTTTCTCTTGTGTGTGTGTGTGTGCGTGTGTGTGTGTGTGCGCGCGTATGTGTGTGTGTAGATGTGAATGTGTGTAAGGCTCATAGGTCAGTGTGGGTGCTGTTTCTCAGGAGCCTTGGGGAAGTTTTGTTTTGTTTTGTTTTTTTGTTGTTATTGAGACAGCTTTCTTACTGGCCTAAAACTTGCAATATGCACAAGGCTGGACAGCCAGCAAGTCCCACGGATCCCCCCGTCCTGCCTCCCCTGTGCTGGGATTCCAAGCACAAGCCATCATGCCTGGCTTTTTCAAATTTGACATATGTTACGGGCATCAAACTCAGATCCACGTTACTGACTGAGCCGTCTTCCTAAGCCCTGGCTTTATAGTTTTTGAAATTATTCTAAGAACTTTGATAATCTTTAACTTTACCCAGGGAAAATGTATTTTGGGGAGTTCGGCAGATTTCGACACATACGGAGATATTTGTAACCACCAGGACAGGCAGGATATTAGTTTTAGCACCCAAGAAAACGTTTTTCCTGACATCTCTTTGCAAGCAAGCCCCCTCCCCCATCTAATTGCTGCCTTCCACTCGCCCCTCCAGCTCTACGTTTCCTTTCTTCTCTAGAATGTCATGCAAATGAAGCTATACAATGTGTAACCTTTTGGGACCAGCCTGTCTAGTATTGTACAGCTGAGATTTATGCATGTGCATACCTTTTAGTAGCCCCACCCTTTTTTTTTCTGACTGCTGAGTACTATGCCATTGTTTGTGTGTATCACAAATTGGTTGATTCACTTAGCTATTGTTTCTAGTCTGGAATCATTATAAAAAACACTGTGTATACATTCATGTTCAAGGATTTAGGTCAACAGGGATTTTCATTTGTCTAGAATCATGCCCAGGAAGTGGTAAGACACATGCACGTGGGTTTGATGCCATGCGATGTTTCTAAGCTGCTCTGCACAAGCTGAGAGTTGTAGCTGCCTTCCTGTGAGCACTCGGGTTTCCAGAGGTGCTTGTGTCAGTCTTTCCAACAGGCACATTGTAGCATCTCTCTTCTGACCCATGTATCTCCATGGACTAACGCTAAGTGTATTTCCACGTTTAGATCTTTGGAAAAGAGTCTGTTCATATCTTTTGCCTATTTTTTAAAAACATGGATTGTTCACTTGTCTTTGAGTCGTGAAAATTCCTTACAGGTCTTGGCTAGTGACTTGTTTCCTCCTCTTCCATTTCTGAATGAGGTTGTATAGAATTGGTGCTATCCCATCTTAAATGTTTGGTATTATTTGTGAATGAAACATGTGGGGCCCCAAGGGATTTTGCTGTTGGTTATTATGCTGTTGGTTATGGGGTTCTCAGCCATACTGCTGCTGAATAAAATACATTTACTAGGTAGAGTACCAGTCAGGTAGTCTGCTTTTTCTTGAGTGAGCTTGTTAGTTTTTCTCTTTCAAGATTTCACACATTCTGTGGAAGTGGTATAATTTATGTGGTATAATTTATAATTTATTTATAAATTATGGCTTCTTCTAGCATTTCCGTATTCTAATGTGTGTGTGTGTGTGTGTGTGTGTGTGTGTGTGTGTGTTTTGTGGCTGATGGCCCTATCATTCTTATTTGGTTTTAGTAACATACCTTCTCTCTTCTTCTTGGTAAAATCTAGATGGATATGAATGATCAGCTTTGTGGATTTTTCCCCTTTTTTTTTTATTGCAAACTCTTCTGTTTTTAATTACTAGCTACTATTTCTTTCTCACTTCAGTTTTCTTCTTCTTCTTGTTCTTGTTGTTCTTCTTCTTCTTCTTCCTCTTCCTCCTCCTCCTCTTCCTCCTCCTCCTTCTCCTCCTCTTCCTCCTCCTCCTTCTCCTCCTCTTCCTCCTCCTCCTTCTCCTCCTCCTCTTCCTCCCTCTCCTCCTCTTCCTCTTTTTTGAGGCAGAGTTTCTCCATTGTAGCTCTGGCTGTCCTGGAACTCACTCTGTAGACCAGGCTGGCCTCAAACTCACAGAGATCTGCCTGCCTCTGCCTCCTAAGTGCTGGGATTAAAAGTGTGCGTCACCACCGCCAGGCCAGGCCAGTTCTGTTCACATAATATTGATTTCCCTCCGGTGAGTACGACAGCTGCCCCCTACAAATCTCAATGTGCTATACGTTTATTTCAACCCAGTTCAAGTCATTTTTCCAATCATCCTCAAGGCTTCCCTGTTGGCCAAAGAATTTCTTTCAATATGTTGTTTAATTTCCAAATATTTGATTTTTCTTCTGGGTGTCTTTCTGACATGGATTTAATTGACTCTGTTATGATCAGAGCTGCACTTTCATTTTAAATCTAAAAATATTTGCTCTGTGACTAGAATATAGCCTTTTGGTGAATTTCCCTTACAAACTTGAGAATAGCATGTATTCTTTTGATGATTGCCCTGGATGGTCCACACAGGTTAACCATGTAAAGTTGACAGGCAGTGCTGTGAGGTCTCTATATGCCTTCACTGAGATGCTGGCTGCTATTTTGCTTCTTGGACTGTCAGTTACCAAAAGGAAGACTTGAAATTCCTGACTGCAAGTGTTCTTCTTGCTATCCCTTTCCTGATCTATCAGCTTCATCTGAATCAAGACCTTGCTGTTAGCATATATATATATACATGTTTAAGGTTCTCTCTCCCTCTCTCTCTCTCTTCTGTCTCTCTGTCTCTCTCTGTCTCTCTCTCTCTAGACACACACACACACACACACACACACACACACACACACAGAGCTTTTATCCCAAACTGACCTTGAGCCTGTGTAGTTAGAGTTGGCCTTGAATTTCTGAAATGACTGCTCAGCCACCCCAAGTATTATCATTGAACGCAGGTACTGGTCAGAACTTCATGTATCATTGTCATTTTATCTAATCTAAAAATCTCCATCTTTTAATTACTGTGACTAGATCATTTACATTTACTGTAAGGATTTCTGGATGCAGGCGTGTTGATCATTATTAGTTTCCATCTGATATTTTGAAAGGTTTATGTTATATGTATGAATGCACATCACGTGGGTGACCGGGCATTATGGACAGTTGTGAGCTGGGAATCGAACCCGGGTCCTCTGCTAGAGCAACCAGTGCTCTAAACCTCCAAGTTATTTCTCCAGCTTCCCCATCTGATTTTTTTTAATAATTCACTTTAAATTATGTGTATATGTGTTTGCTGTTGTAGATGTTGTGCACATGGATGCATGTGCCCAGAGGCCAGAGACATCAGAAACCCTGAAGCTGGAGTTACAGCAGGTTGTGAGCCATAGGATGTGGATGCTGGCTTGACCTCTGGTCCTCTGGAGGAACAGTACACACTCGTATCTTTCTGAGTGATCTCTCCAGCGTCTATCTGCTTTTCTACATCATCTCTTTGTAAAAAAACATAGGCCTTTATTTGGGAGTTACAGTAGTTATACCTCATTTAGTGTTTCAATTGAATTATATAAACTGTACAATGACACTATTCTCTTTACCTTTTATTCCTTACGTTGAATTTAGAGATATCAATCTCCTTATCAGATATGTTGTATCTTTCCCCCTTTGATAGTCAGGCAAGAATACAGGTGTCACGCAGACCTGCATATCACCATTTCCTGGGCCATGCTAGTCTCTTCTCTCCAGTACCAATTTTAGCATGTACGCTGTCAAAATGAACCCTGAAAGCATTTCTGCAGTGCTTTCCTAGCAAAGACTAATCCAACATTTGCACCGAGTTTATAAAGCCGTGGGCTGAAATGAGGACGTGTTTTCTGCTGCTCAAAGGTACACTTGATTCTAAGCAGTGAGTGGGTATGAAATAGAGCCTTTAAATCAACCATACTGTGGTTAATATTAAAACGGGGTGAAAAAAATCATTGAAGGTTGAGCCCAGGGTTGGGGGGGGGCAGCAAGAAGATGCATAAGGGACTAAAGAGACCATTCAGCAATTAAGAGAACTTCTTGCTCTTGCAGAAGACCTGGGTTTGGTTCCTAGCATCCATGTCAGGTGGTTTACGATCTCCTGTAACTCCAGCTCCAGGGGAGCTTATGCTCTTTTCTGACTTCTGACTTTTCTTTCTTCTTGAATGCCTACATTCAAGTAGAACACACACACACACACACACACACACACACACACACACACGACACACACACAGTAGATAAATAGGAAAGTTTAAACTACGTGTTATTTGGAAGGATGTCCAAATGGGTGGTGGTTTCTAGAAATTTTAACAAACAGAAACTTCCTGTTTTTCAAAACATCAAGAAGATAAAGAGCAGGTTAGCCGTGCCAGGTTTGAGAGTTGTGAAAGGAAGGTCATACATACCACACATTGCTTAGATCCTAGTCAAGAAAGTGATCTAAAGTTCCTATAAAAGACTTTTTGTTAAAAAACGAACTTCCGATGCTCTTTGTTTCTATAAGGACACTTGCTGTAAGGACACTAAACATGTTGTCCACACTCCAGTGAATGGAAACCATGAGTCTGCACACCACAGCGAAGGCCCCAGTCTCCTTTGTTACCTTGGTCCTTCCTGGTGTAGGTGGTCATTGGGTCAGAGCACTCAGCTGTGACATCGCTGCATGTCTAAAGGCTTAGTAATGGAAGCCTGAAGTCCAGGAGGGGTGAGCGGTCGAACCTCACCTTGATTAAGCTCTAAGGTGCCCAAATGGTTACACGTTGGCCACGGTGGTGCTTTCAGTGGTCACAGCCCCTTGTCCTCCTCTACCACCTGCCTATCAGATGTCTGACCAGGGAGGTTCAGCCAAATCAACTTGGGCTCTCTGAGCCCCTTCCTTCTTCCCATTCCAACCGTGTTAAGCAGTCTCTTTGCATGCCGTCCCGTGGAGCCTCTCTGGGTTAGTTCACATTTCCTGCCTAAATTGATCACCTTAAAAAGAAGAAAGGTTTGTTTGGGTTCTGTTTTAGAGGTTGTAGTTGATCAGTCAGCTCCCATTGCTGAGGGCCTGTGATAATACAGTCCGTACGTCATGGCAGGAAACTTGTGTAGAGGTGCGAGGCGGGAACTTGTACCCTTTGGATGGCAAAAAGAGAGGGATGGGCGTGGTTCCTTAACTCCTGTAGTCGTTCGAATGAGAATGCCCACCCCGCCCCCGTAGGTAGGCTCATATGCTTGGATGCTTGGCCCCCGTTGGTAGAACTGTTTTGGGAAGGATAAGGAGGCACAGCCTCATTGTAGGAAGTGTGGCCTGTCCTGGGGTGAGCTCTGAGGCTTCAGAAGCCCAGGCCACGCCCAGTCCCTTCTCTGCCTGCAACTGTGGATGAGAAGGAAGTCCTCAGCTACTGCTCCAGCACAAGGCCTCCTTGCCAGCTGCCACGATCCCTGCCGTGTCGTCATGGACTGTCTGAAAACTGTAAGCAAGCCCCTAATTTAAGTGCTTTTTCAAAAAATAAGTTGCCTTGTTCACGGTGTCTCCTCACAGAAATAGAAAAGTAACTAAGATTACTCCCTTTTTGAGGGCCTGGCCAAAGTCACCCAACTGCCTTCTACTGTGCCCCACCTCTTAGGGGTTTCACTGCCTTCCAACAGTGCCATGCCAGGGCTGGGGCTCAAGTCTTTAGGACATAGGCCATGGGGAGACAGCTCAGGTCCAAACTCAGACCCAAGCCCTCCGTCTGCCTAGTTCATGCTGCATCCTTGAGGATCCTTTATGTGACTCCTTCACTGAAATGGATTTTAGTTACCATTAAAATCAGGACCAGTTCTTCATTTCCCTCAGCATAGTGCGCACTGTGTGGGAAAAGGGAGTCAGCTGAGTGGTTAAGGGTGAAACACCAGTGTATCTGTCTCCACATCCTGACTCTACCATTTCACAGATTGATGTCTGGAGTCAAGTTTCTTAAGTACTCCATGCCAGTGTCTCCACTTATAAAATCAGGCAAGCAATACTATTTGTATATCAACATAAGGTCTTTCACCTGAACCCAGAGTCTGCTCATTCAACATCTTTAGTCTCCACCTCCAGAGCACTGGGGAGAGAGACAGGCCATCAAGTCTGCTCAACAGTTAATAAATGCTGGGGATCTAGCCAAGACCTCATGCTTGCAGGGTGGGTGCTTTACACCCTGAGCATCTCCCTAGCCCTTCAACTACTTTGAAAAAGATACAAAAGGTGGGATGTGTATTAGGAAAGATAATTCAGGAAACCATAAGACAATGTTTATCAAGAACATTCTTGTATTCTGTGATTCTGAAAGCCCCTCCTATGTATATATTCAAGGGAAATGTATCCAGCGTTGTTATGAGTGAAAGAAAGCAGAGCCACTAACTGCACCCCCCCTAGCCCTAACCCTCACCTTAGACGTTTCCCACTACGGGTAATGGTGACCCTGGTCGGGAGGAGCAGGGGAAAAAGAAGAAGCAGAAACTTCTGGGGGGAGGGACGTGCTCCTAACATTTTAGTTCTTCACCTGGTGCTGGTATCCAATGGCAAAAGTTCATTGAACTGTACACTCCGGATGTATTTTTTTTTTCCTGTGTACCAGAGTTCACAAAAAAAAAAAACCAGTAAAAAGCTAGGTGTGGTGTCTCACACCTGTAACCAGCACCTGGGAGGTTAGAGGCAGGATGATGTGGAATGCGGGTGAGAATGCAGGCCAAGGCCAGCCTGGGCTACATGAGGTGTGTGTGTGTGTGTGTGTGTGTGTGTGTGTGTGTGTGTGTGTGTAGCAGGGAGAGGAAGAGGGAGAGGGCGGGGGAGAGGAACAGGGAAAAGGAGGGGAGAGAATAAGAATAGAAAGCAGAGGGAAATACAACGAAGCAAGGGAAAATTAAAAAAAAACAACAAACATATAAATACACCCATAAAGTTGAAAGTGCAGATTCCTGGCTCTGCGCACCTGACTCCGCTGGCTCACCCCTCCGGACTCGACTCTCACAGGCTCTGCCCCACTCTTTTATCTATTTGCTCAGTGCAAAGAGGACGGCAAGGGCTGTGAGTTCAGGATCTTCCTTTCCTTGGCTCCACACTACTCTCTCTGTCTGCCCGAGCAAGCACGGAATGCTAATACTAGAGTAACCTGAGCTAGCTGAACTGCTTCGTTAAAAAATTAAAAAAAAAAAAAAAAACCTTTGAAAGCCTTCGACTCTCCACTTCTTCCTCTCGTCTCCCCTTCCCTCTGTCTCTCCTTAGCCCCTGCAGGATGTCCTCTTTGCTTTTGGGACTGTCGTGGTCATCTCTGTCTGAGCCTTGGGCTCTGAGGCCTTTCGAGGGTGACTGCGCCCCTCGGATGCGGTGCTCCCAAGGTGCCCCCCTCCCCAGGCCCCGCCCGGACTGACCCCGCCCCGCGGCCGCGGCTATTTTGGGCGCACCAGCGCGGGATCGCTGACAGTGGCGGATCCTGTGACACCTCCAGCAGCCAGGCAACTTGTTGCTCCCGGGACCTGTTGTCAACCCGTCAGCTCGCCCTTTCCCTTGAGCCCCCTGCTGGGGCTCCTGGAGTTTGAACTTTTCCCGGTGGTGACTCTTGGGATCCCTCAGGCGTCGCTGTCCTTGATGAGAAACCGGTGGTCTTTTTAAAAAAAGAAAATTAAATACCGGGAGGAAGCGGGGGGTCCCTACTGCGATCAGGAGCCCAAAGCACTGCAGAGGTGGCGCCTCTCCGATCCGGGACGGTGGCCCGGGGCGCCGACAGCATGACGGACTCGGCGACAGCTAATGGGGACGACAGGGACCCCGAGATCGAGCTCTTCGTGAAGGTAAGCCGGCGTCCGCAGGGTTCCCTCCGGGCCGGCGGTGGCGCGATCCCTCTGGGACTCGGGACCCTCCCTGGGGAGCGCGGCCAGGCGCCCTGGCAGCTCTGCAGGCAGCCTTTCTGCAGGGGCTCCCGGGAGGATGGGATGAGCTTCGGTCCGGCAAGTGGCTGACTTCTTGGAGAGCTGACCCTCTCAGTCCGTCAAACCCTGTAAGGGCAGGTCATCACCTCGGATCCTGAGGGACGCTTATTGGCTGATCCTGAAGGATGTCCCCAGACATAGGAACGGGAGAAGTTGGCTAGACCCTTAAACTTTTCTTCTACAGCAGAAGGAGGAGAAAAGGGAGAGAGAGAAGGAAGGCCATTGATAAAAAAAAAAAAATGATTTTTGGCAAAATAAAAATAGCAACTCCTCTTTTATTCGGAGTCACTGAAACAAAAGGTATTTTTCTTGCTTTGTGACTTGTAAAGGAGAAAACGAACACCCTGTTCTCCGTTGTTATCCTCACTGTCATTATGACTGCTGGGTACTCTCAGGTGACCAGGGGACCTGCCAATCAACCCGACTTGGGGCTGCAAAGCAGCATCGTCTGGCTGAACCCAATTAAGCCCTCTGCTTCTTTGGGGGCTCCTAGGGCAGTTGCAGGCACGGGAAAGTGGCTGCATCTCCTTTAGCAAGCTGCAGGAAGAGGACAGAGGCCGGGTTCGCGGGAGTAGGCAAAAACATTTGATCAGCCCTACTTGAGGACGCTGCAGGAACAGAGACCTGGAAACCTGAGGCTGGAGGAAATCAGCCTCTGAGCTTGGGGGAGGGGAAGAGTTCCACTGTCTGATTACCTAGACCTTTCATGGAGGGGATAAAATCTTCTAGCACATTTTCCTAGAATAGAGAGCTGAGTGCTGAGAACACACTTGGTGTTTAAAGGGCAAACTTATAACCCGAAAGCAGAATGGTGTTAATTTGCTCAAACCACCTGTTTTCAAGCCAGTTGAATAGATTTCAGCAGAATCTTTTAGGTTTGTTTTAACCTGAACAACAGTCTTTTCACCTTCGAAACACACACACACACACACACACACACACACACATATACATATTGAATTTCACATATATATTATATATATACAGCAACAAAATTATATATATATATATATATATATATATACACACACATGTTGCAACAGAATATATTCTGTTGCAATTTATTTTATGTCTTCAAAGTGACCTAGATCTCCTCCAGGCAGCATTTTGAGGTACACTGGAAGACCTCGGAAAGGATAAAGGCCCTATGCCCTCCTGGGCTTGGACTTGGACTTGGGCAACGTGGGACCATGGGGGTGGAGGGCACATGGGGTACCCAGAGCCCAGGGGCCCAGGCCTACTGCCTGGAGTGTGAATGGATAAAGCTTTCACAAGGCCAGGCTGCTTTCCTTAAGAGAGCCTTTCTTGGACTTATCAGATTCCCTGGGAGTAGGAACTTCAAGGTGTCATGTTCCCTGAGAGATATTTCAAACACAAATCGGTTCTTTGGAGCCAGCGGGAACCCTTTGCCTTGCTGCTAGCTATGGAGACCCATTCTACCTGTGTCTCTGGAATTTCATGTTGGCAGCATTTGGAGATTTTGTCTATTTCTATATTAAAAAAAAAAGCTTACTACTCAGCTCGAGTAGCCCCCAAAGAATTCTAGAATGTCTGTGCTGTCACTTGTTTTTTTTTTTTTTTTTTTTTTTCCCCTAAAGAGAAGCAATTAGTGAGAGCCAAGCAGGCCTTTGTGGCCAGCTCTAAGACCAGATTGGTAGCAGAGCTGTTTTTTGATCCCTGTCCTCATTTTTGAGCTTCTGGCTACTGTTATGATCACAGGGTATACATAAAATCTGGGTCTAGACCCTCGACTGAGTGAGGCTGCTGCTCCGAACCTCTCTGATGGTGTCATTTTAGGGGAGCAGGTGCCTGGGTTGCAGAATCAGACTTTGGCCAAATCTGAAGTTTCTCTCTGCTCTGGATTCCCACAGAAAGGCAGTCCCTGGGGTCTGTGTTGGGTTGCAGAGGTACTTTCTGAAGGAAAAGAGAGGTCGCTCCCTATGAAGTTATATAGGTAGAAGAGGCCCCACCTGCAGCCATGACTCTGCCATTTTCAACAGCCCGTGAAAGAAACCCCCCCAATTCAGCTCAAAACTGGCTCTGCCATTCTAAACTACTGCTCAGCGAGTTTCCAAGACTCGTGTTCTCTTTCCATGTAACCGGTAGTCATCACCCGTTTCTGCTGCAGCCATAATCTCGGTCATGGTAGCGGTGAATGGCAGCCTTCTAGGGCGTGTGAAGCCCAGTGAGAGAGATGACCTCATTGGATCCTCACATACTTATTCACGAGAATTATTTCACTCTGTGTAAAATGAAGAAAACAGTTCATTATGCCCCCTCAGGACCTCGTGATACTTTTGGCCAGTGCCTTGGTGAGCTGAGGTCGGCTCCCTTTCCACAGCCCAAGGAAACAAGAAACGGGATTACTGTCATGACACTATGGAGCGAACACATGCTCAGAGAGGGTGTGTGAAATGTTCTGAAGTAAACAGCAGATTCAGTCCTCAGTTCTAGCACTTCATACTCCAAGTATCCCATCTCTCTCCAAACACTAATATGTCTGTCCTTGTACTATTATTTATTTACTGGCATATCATGCAGCCCATGGCCTTGAACTTCCTATGTACCTAAAGATGACCTTGGGCTCCCTCCCAATCCTCCTGAATGCTAAGATTGCTGGAAAGCAGCCAGGTGATGGTGGTGCAGACCTTTGATCCCAGCACTTGGGAAGCAGAGGTAGGCACATCTGTGTGAATTCTTGGCCAGCCTGATCCACAGACTGAGTTCTAGGACAGTCAGTGTTGGAACAAGAAACCCTCTCTCAAAAAATGAAACAAAACAAAAAGATTGCAGGAAAGAACCATCATGCTCAATATTCATGGTGGTGAGGGTCAAAACAGGCTTTCATGCATGCCCTACCAACAGAGTTCCACCAACAGCCCCTTGTACTTTACTTTGACAAGTTAGGCTCTCCGTGTTACACAAAACCCGCACCCAAGTCATCCACCTCTCTGCCTCTAAGGAGCTGTAGGACACTGAACAAATTACTCAACTTCCATAAATTTCTGTAGCCTATTCTTTAGCCAAAGGGGTCTAATAACTAATAATGATTATGACAACAATTCATTGTCCAAATCAAGGTACTTTGAGAGTGAAGGGAAGTGTTCCCTTCCGGTGCTTAGCCTGAGAGAATAGATGTGACCCGGATTGTGAGGTTGTCTGGTTAGGCAAATGCAGTCACCACCAATTTGCTGTGAAGATTCCATGGGAGCATGCAGATAAAAGTGCTTTGTGAATTGAAGATTGCTCCAGAAGCCCTTATTCTCCATCTTCCTGTTAGTCGTGTAGCGGTAGAAGCTCACTGGATCTGTGTGTCCCTGATTTCCTTTGGAGAGCCAAGGCCTGGCTCCATCCTCACTTGCAGGGATATTTTGAGAATGGATGAGATCATCTGTAGCTTGGACTTTGATCTTAAAGGGAGGGTGCCAGGTTAGAGGAGGCAGTTAATATGGTTTGGTGAAGGAAAGAATAAAGAGCAGGGGAGTCAAAGCAAAAGAGAAAGCAAGTTTGAGAGCACAAACACAGGGCATTCTGAGCATGCTAGATCAAGAGCTCCCTCCATTCTTAGTCCCACCCTAGATCCCAGATACAGGAAATCACTCAAGAGAAGGGATTGTGGTGGACATGTCCCCTCAGTCATGTCTTGGGACCGGGGATATCAGCAGAAACTAGTGGTTCTCAAGCTTGGATCCACGGGCAAGTCATTTAGGGAGCGTTTAAGGCTCTTGAGCCAGGCCATTCCCTAGGCTGATGTCATCAGTCCCCATGGGCAGGGCCCAGAACGATCTTTTCCCTGCCATCCAGGATGTGCAGGCCTTATGCACAGCCATGGGTGGGGATGGAGCAGGCAGCTTCTGCTACAGCTAAAATGGTGTATATTAACATATAGAATGCATCATAAACTTGGGATGGGGGTGTTGTGATCAGGATAGTTGTGGTTGGGAAGCTCAACTCAATTAACAGTTGTTGATGGGCTGGTTAGTAAGTCTCTCCACAGAACTCTAGAACGGTCCATGTATGGATTCGGCTGGTCAGAGAGTCATCAACATTGTGTGCATGTGGTTGGAGAATAAAGCAATCCTGATTGTATGATGGAAAGGACTAGTTGTTTTGTTTACTAGTGACCCCAAGAGCTCTGACAGGGGAGCAGGGCAACAGTCAAGTCATGAGATACATAGTATGATCATCTGGTTTCCAGAACAGGCAGATGGAGTCTCATGGTGTTTCCCAAATAGCCATCAGCTGCTGTGTTGCTCTGACTGCCTGATCCCTTTGGGCAGCTCACCTAAGCATAAGCTATTTCATGAGGTATATGTGTGTGTGTATACGTGTGTGTGTGTGATGTGTGTGTGTTTGTGTGTGTGTGTGGTGTGTGGTGTGTGTGTGTGTTTGTGTGTGTGTATATGTGTGTGTCGTGTGTGTGTGTTGTGTATGTGTGTGTGTGTGTATACGTGTGTGTGTGATGTGTGTGTGTATACGTGTGTGTGTGATGTGTGTTTGTGTGTGTGTATGTGTGTGTGTCATGCGTGTGTGTTTGTGTGTGTGTGGTATGTGGTGTGTGTGCGTGTTATGTGTGTGTTTGTGTGTGTGTGTATATGTGTGTGTCATGTGTGTGTGTTTGTGTGTGTGTGGTATGTGGTGTGTGTGTGTGTCATGTGTGTGTTTGTGTGTGTGTGTATATGTGTGTGTCATGTGTGTGTGTTTGTGTGTGTGTGTGGTATGTGTGGTGTGTGTGTGTGTGGTATGTGGTGTGTGTGTGTGTGTGTGCGCATGCTTCTGCTAAAGGTATATGCTTGTGTGGATGTGTGTGTGCATGGTGGTGTATATGTACATGTGTGCACATGCATGTGGAGGTCAGAGGTATCTTCCTTGATCATTCTCACCTTAGCCTGTGAGACAGGGTCTCTCACTAAGAGACTCTGGGGCTCATCCAGCCAGTACAAGGGATCTACTTATCTCTGCCCCATCAGCACAGGGGTTACAGATGTTCTCTGTGTCAGGCTCTTACTTGGGCGCCTGGAGATCCGGACCCAAATCCTCAGTCCTTTACAGTAGGCATTTTACCTCAGCCCTATTTTAGTTTCTCCTGTTCCCTTCACCTCGTTCGCTATTTGGTTTCTCTTTCTTAATATCCCAGGCTTACGATCCGCTCTCATTATCCCAATATTTAACATCTAGTCGTGTGGGCAGTGCTTCCTTTTCAGGGTGTCAAAGGCTGAATGGCGCCCATCTCGGGCGCTATGGTAGGGTGTGGAGTGACCACGAGGGGCAGAAATCCAGGATCAGTGGCATATGCTCCTGCTCCTGTCTCCTGCTGACCCCGCCCCTCTCTAGCTAAATGTCTGCTGAAGCTCTTCAGCTGGGCCAGAGTCTATGAAGTGAGACAAGCAGTTAGGTTGAAAGCATTTGCTCCTTGCTTCTCCTAGACAGGCCAGGTGCTGAGCCTAAGGTAGTGGGAAAGTGTGACAAGCGTCAGGCTGTGATTTTCTAGCTGCAAAGGCTATGGCAAATTATTTGACACCCTAGGCCATCGTTTCCTTCCTTCCTTCCTCCCTTCTTCCAACTAATGCAATGCTAACAACAGCAATACCTGCTTATGGGTTTGGTCTGCTGTTTGTTAATTTGGGTGTGTAACTCTGGCCTTCTCTGCAGACCCTGTGTAAAACAACTACCAAAGACAACACCTTTAGACTTTCCTCCCTTGGATGGTATGGTATGACATAGTTTAGTCTGACCCTCTTGTCTCCTTGCTGGGGTCCTGACACAGACCGAGTGCAGCTGGAGCTCAGGGCAGCCATCCCCAGGTCCCAGTGCTCAGACTGGGATGAGGTGTCTCCGACCAGAGGCCATTGTCTAAAGGGTGTGGTTGGTGTCACCACAGGGTGAGTACAGCTCCTCCCACCCATCGTGGATTCTGGAAATTGATTCTTCCTGTCAGTTGCTTCCTCATCCAACACAGCTTCCACACAGCTGCTTCCCATGCAGATGAGATTTCAGGGCTCCGATGTAGAAGTTTATTTTTAGTTATGTGTAAAATAATTGTTTTATGTACTGTTGGGAGAGGGGCTGCCTAGGCCTTAGCCTTTTGCATTTTCTGCAGGGGTTGGATTTATGTGGGGGACTTTTTATTGCTTATGATCTGCAGGTGCTATCAGTAGAACAACTGAGGAGTTCTGTATTAGTAAAAACACCTGAACTCTGACGCTCAGAGTCCCACTATCCAGGATGGTGTTTCCATGATGGCGGTTCCCTCTGCTGAGGTGTGACAGGGTTTGCACATAGGAATATGCCTCATTGTCTCCCTTGGTGAGCCCACACAGCAGCCTAACAGCTACAGGGCTCTGTTCCTTTTCCAGTCTCTGGGCTCTGGGAAGAGTCTCCCAACCTCACCTGAGAATTTGTAACTTTGACGCTTGGGTGAGGAAGAAAATGTCTCTTGTTTCTGGACATCCCCTGGATCCCTCTTCAGATTTTCCTCCCCCTGCATGACTGCCAAGCCCTGCATAGGTGTAGAAGCTCTCGGAGAAAACACAAACACACAGGAGCTTGCCAAAGATGTGGGTGTGTAAAAGGTCACTCACAACCCAGGAATCCAGAAAGAGTCTGCTCTACACACCGAAGAAACGTCTCTGTCAGCCTCTGGGAAAGTTAGAAATGGCTATTTTTCCTTGAAAGGCAATTTGAGTTCCAAGATACGAAGCTATTTAAGGACCAGTAAGAATTTGCTATGAGAACTGAGATGAGGGCTTCATCGTAGAAAGAAAGGGACCGCAGCCTCTGGACGCCCCCATCACACTGCTGGCCCAGGAAGAGTTTGGATTTTCCCTATGGTTGTGGTCCTGTAAACACTGGTGAGAACAGAGGGTCTCAGCCTTGGGTGCACGGACACTTGTGCAGATAGTGTCTTCATGCGGTCTTCCTCAATCCTTCTCCCTATAGATCCAGGTTTCAGGAGGTTGTGGAGGGACCCAGCCAGCTGTATCCTTACAAAGCTACCCTGAGGTCACTTTGTGGCTTCACCCAAGACAGAAGAACCGCTGGCTCAGACTTGGGTGAAAGGGACCAAATGAGTCCGTGGGAGCACACAAGGGCGAAATGAAAGCTGGTTCCTGCTGAAGCTTGCATTTCACAGGTTGGAGGAGGTTAAGGCAAATGTGCTCATTAGTGTGAATCATCCCACATTGGCCTCAGCTAAACCAGGAGAGGGAGGAATGCTTTGGAGTTTGTTTTTTTTTTTCTTCCTATTTGCTCTTCTCTTATGATTTTTCTCAGTAATAAAGGAATGACAAGTAGTTGTAAAGGCCGTGCAAGTGTGAGATATTAACTAGATAAGGGACTTGAGGAGTTAGGACTTTGAGGGATTTCAGATAACGGATTAAGAAGTCAGAGATGTTTGTGAAGCACCACCCTGTGCCAGACTCTGAAAGCTGAAGGGAGGTGAGGGAGAGGTCCAAGACACATGGGGTCATAGCAGTCCAGGAGCATTCAATGAGGGAGATGAGGTGCAAACGTGCTACAGGACGTGACCAGATGCAGGATGAGGGGTGCAGAAGGAGGGACCAGGGCGGCCTCACGCAAGGACCCTAAAACTAACCTGGGAGGAAGTGAGACCTGTGGTGAACCTCAAGGCACGGTCCTAACTCAGGATTCTCAGGTGGCTGAGAGTAGGCAAGCGGGATGAAGGAGTTCAGGACCCAGGGCTATCCAGGGCTGCCCGCCAGGAATGGGATCAGCAGGGCGGCTGTTCGAAATGAGCCACAAACCTCAACAAGAGGAGGGGATCATGTGCGATACTGCTCCCCTGTAAGCAGTGGAAGTCACTGCAAGTGTCTGCCACCATTCACGGTTAGCAAGGCTTATCTGCTGAGTTGTACGATGCACTGAGACGGTAATAAACTTGAGGTCAGAAGATCTGGACCCTTGTCCTGCTCTACCACATATGGTTTGCCTTCTGGTGAAGTTAGCAACCATAAAATCATATCCTTTTCTATTTGAACTAATCTCTAGAAGTCACCTAGCGGGACTCTTTCTGAGCAGGCAGATTCAGTCAGATACTTTGGAGAACAAGCTGCGTGGTGAAGGAAGCAGGTGCTGTTTTGTCGTTGTGGGCATGCCCACCGTGGAAAGCCTTGAGGCAGGTAGGACACTACCTGCAGAAGTCTTCTTAGAAGTCTTTCCACACCCAAGTAGATTTTAATGGCAGTGGGTGCTGTGGAAGGGTGCCTGGAAAAAAGCCTGTGCAACATGTCGGGGTGGGGGGGTGGCATCAAAGACTCCATAGTGACGTGGTAAACTCCTCTCTGGAGAGGTGAGTTCTCATATTGTGAATGGTGATAACACTGAAAGGTTTGGCCATTGGGTCTATGACGGTGTCAATGCATTGAGTGGAAATCAACTCATTGAGCTTGAAGGCTCCTTTTCATGCTGAAATCCTATGAATGTACAGTAAAATCGGGACTGTGAGGAAAAAAGATCACAATTTCAGAATGGTCTCATTCGAAGCCTGGGCAGGGCAATTGTGCGTAAGCCTTTACGAGAGCCAGGGTGGTCAGGGTCAGGGCTGTGGATGGAACTTCTCCTTAGAGCTGTGGTTGAAGACATGCACTCCCCCTCGGGAGACCACACGGAGATGGTGGGAAGAAATAAGGACCGTGCACTAACAAAGGCGGAAGGATGAGGCACAGGAGAGGTCGGCAAAGGAAGGGGATAAATAGAACATTCTGAGTGGGTGAAGGAGTTGTGTGAAAGACGGCTCGGAGGCAAGAAATAGCAGGCTGTGTCGTCTACAAAGACCTCTGCGTGCCTGGGGCCAAGAGAGTGAATGTATGTCGGAAAGGCGGATGGAGTTATAAGTAAGGGTCCTCACAAGGATTACAGGCTGGATAGCGTATACACAACAGAAATGAATTTCTCAGTACTGGGGGCTGCAAGTTCAAGGCAAGGGTGCCAGCAGATTAGATGTCTGGTGAAGGCCATCATAAATGGTCTGGCTCATAAAATGTCTGGTTCATAAACGGTCCCTTTGAGTTGTGTTCTCAGCTGACGTGATGGGAAATCTCTAGTGGCTCCTCTGACCTAATTACCTTCCCAAATCCCTACCCCCAATAACTATCACCTTCAAGATAAGGTTTCAGACATTTGACCCTGAGGGAAATGCAGGTGTTCGGACGCCAGCAAATCACAAGGTGTCTCTGAGCAATGGAGACTTTTGATTTGTAATTCAGATCTGCTTATTAAAAGCGTTACTTTAAAGAGAGAGAAGTGCTTAGTTATCCAAACAGGGTTTCCCTGGCCCTGCTGCATCTGAAGAGGCTCCTGCAGGATGGGTAGAGAGGTCCCTGTATGTCACAGTCGTGGTCACCCACGTTTGGGATTGTTGGTTTCCCTGCACTAAACTCTACAGACCTTATCGTCCTTGCTTTCCATTCTGATCCATATTAGTCAGTGATAAGGGATAGAGAACCAAGAATTCAACTACAGAAGCAGCACAAAAGGTGGAGGAGGAAAAAAATATGCAGTGAGCAACACCTGACAGCCTATTACCTGGAATGAGAGGAATGAAACCCTTGTTCCTGTTATTGTGTCTTAAGAGTCCAATTAGGGAGGTTGTCATGGAGACGGATAGTCTGTTTGTGATGCAGTGGAAGACCCCTCTCCAGGAGATGTATACCGATGCTTCCTAACACCGTCAGTGAGCAAAGGTCCCAAGAACACTGCAGGCAAGGGGGAGGGGCAGTCTCTGAGACAGGTGAAAACATAAAAGTCGGGATCCGTGATGTCGTTGGGATTTGCCCCAGAAACTAAAGGGGCCGCCAGTCTTTGCTAGGTGTCTCAAAGGCATCAGTCAGATTTTCTTTGTAGAGAGAAGACTCTGAGAGAGTACAGCCATGTGGGGAGTCATGTGACTCTTCCTCATTGTCATATGCGTGGCTTTTGTTGTGGCTTGTATGTTGTTATTTTGAGACAAGGTATCCCAGGTTGGCCTCAGATTCTCTATATAGCTAAGGATGATTTTGAACTCTTGATTCTGCATCTATTTGGGTAGTGCTGGGATTATAGGCAAACATGACTATGCCTGGCTTATGGGGTGTTGGGTGTCAGAGAGCCCAGGGGCTTATGCATGCTAGGCAGGTACATTATCAACTGAGTCATACCTCCGAGGATCTGAGCGGCAGGATTCTTGTGAGGGTGAGAAAAGCTGGTGTTTGCTGGCAACTCACGAAAGCTGCATCCCTGGAGCTCCCCACGTGACTCATAGACTGATTCCCCCCATACCCACCCACAGACCTGCTTCCAGAGCAGATAAGGAAGTGACCTCAGCTTCTCTACCCTGCACTCTACCCTGCACTCTACCCTGCAAGCTCTCCTACCTTGGGTCCCCCTGGAGGACAATTTGAAGTGTCTATAGGCCTATGCTCCTGAGAAGCATTATCTGTGTGCCAAAAATCACTCTAACACAGGTGAGCCAGGCACCTTTCATTTCAGAGTGGGAGATAAATGGCTCTTAGCTGGCAAGTGCTTCGGACTCAAAAAGGTGAGCATACCGTAGAGGAGAGGAGGGCGCTTAGCAGTCACCTACTTGACGAAAGGTTTGGGGTGTAGGGCAAGCATGGCTCACATGGAGGTAGAGGTGAGGTGGGATAAAGGTTGCTCATGCCACCGTCCTTCCCTCTATACTTGCTGCTAATTCCCTTCACTTGGGTTCAAGCCAATAGGACAGGAACTCTCTGAAGCAGCGATCTCAAAGTCTCATATCGGATGGGCCCTCGGCTCATCCCGGCTGTTTCCTACAACGGAGTGTTCGTGCTATCAGTTCATTTTTGCATCTATATTACATGTGGGATTATTCCATGTTGACACAAACACATACATGTGATATAGGATCTACAATTTATTTGGGTATTCTAGTTTCATTTCTGTTGCTATGATAAAAATACACTGGCCAAAAGCAACTCTGGAGGAAGGTGGCTTTATTTCAGCTTCTAGTTCCAGGTGGCAGTCCTGGACCTACTGTGGAGAGGTCGAGGCAGGGACTCCAAACAGCTAGTCACATTGCATCCACAGTCAAGAGCATACATGCTTGTCATTTACTTGTATTCAGCTCAATTTCTAGACACACGATTCAGTACCCCCTGCCTAGGGGATGGTGCTTCCCACAGTAGGCGGAGTCTTCCCACATCAATTAACTTAATTGAGACAGTATAAAATCTTTCATTAAGACTCTCTTCCCGGTGATGCTAGGTTGTATCCAGCTAACAGTTAAAGCCAACTATCCCAGAATATATACTTTTTTCTTGAGGTTTGAGATCTAAGACTTGAAAGTCTACATCTCCATGAGCTTGGTATACATCCTTTGCTCACCAACTGATACTGCTGTCCTACCTTCACATGCATATCTCTGCTCCTTACATATTCAACAACTGTTTGAGTAGTGGGGTACATGATGTTGGAGTTCAGGAAACTTCTTTTTGTTGGGCAGGAAACTTTGCTTCCTGCCATTTTGTTGGTGGGAGCTGATAGCGTATGCGTCTTCATCTCTAAAATAAAAGAATTAAATGAATTGCTGTCTGAGATCCCCTTTAGATCTGATAGTTGATTCTTTTATTCTTCGCTGTACTGAGTATCACCAAGGGCCCTGTGAGATTCCAAAAGATTTACAAAATACTTGGTGAAGGAGCTGAGCTCTTATAGCCCAAGTCAGGGTAGCAAGTGTTCCTTTACAAAGAGTCCCATGGTAAATATTTCAGGCTTTGTTGGATACCATTGTCCCTGTCACAGGCATGAGGTGCTAAATTCTGTCACTGTAGCATGTGAGCAGCCAAAGACAACACGCAAATTAATAGACACAACCTGTATTCTAATGATACTTTAGTGTCACTGTGGGCTGACCTCTGACTTAGTTACCCAACTGGGATCATATACATCTGAATTGGAATTGAGCATGGCATAGTGGCCAGAAGCTATGGGCGTGGTCTTTGCTGTCATAGTATGGGAGAGCTGATGCTTTCAGTGGAGGCGGTCAGACCCACCTGTACTCTTTTCCATAAAGCGCCAAGAATGAGGAGTCAGCCTCAGAGCTATTAATGAGATGGAGTATTCTGAACATTTTAGAAAATATTTGTTCCTGTGTGAATCCAGGTTGTTAACGCCCGTTTTCTTCATGGGTTGAAATATTCACGCAGGCTGAGGTGTGGACTTTGTTGCCATGCTGAGATTTTATCATCACTACTGCCTCCTTTCCTAGAACGTGGGATCTACTGTTTTCTCAGATGATCCTGTTGCCATTTACTGCTTCACCTGGCTTCTACCGGGCCACTTGCTGCTGACATACGCTGTGTGTCTGGTTATCACCCTGATACATTTGTTCTAGGTCACAGCCACCTGGCAGAGGGAAGCTGTAACATGTCCTCCACAGAGAGTGCTGTGCAAAAATAACAGCGATCCCCTCACCTCCAGACTAGGGTAGAAACTTCGGTGAAACAGGCAAGCCATCCAAGGACCTCAGCTCATTTGTAGGGCCTCAGACAACTGTCCCATTAGCCAGGATACTGTTGTCCTCATGAGCTCACCTCGTCTTAATGGTAAACAGTAGGAGTGGTTTCTGCCCTTGACTTCTCTGTAGCCTTGACCAAGACACTTGACCTCTCTGGGGAATTTTTCAACTATGAAACAGATTGGAACGACATTCCTGGCTCTGCTACATGCTGGCCTTGGTTCAAATTGTATAAATATGAGGAATCCACTTAAAGTCACTGGATTTTATTGTCTTACACTGGTTTAAGTTCAAGTAAGCCAGCTTCATGGTGCCTGTGTGTATGGGTGTGTATGTAATGTCTTCATATGCAAGAACTTTTTTTGTTTCTCCATGATATGTTTCAGTTTGACAAAAATTTTTTCCCTTGGGTGAAAAAATTATAATGAAAAGGCATTTTTTTTTACCCATTATTTACGTGTTTATATTTTGGGAGTATTTTCAACTGGCTTAAACACTGACATTCGCAGTGGATATTGTAGCAGTACGCTTCTGCTGTGGGAGCTCAGCAAGGAGACGAGGAGGCATTTTCATATGTGGAAACTCTGCCAGACCTCAGCAGAGGGAACCACCAGCACGGCAAGACCCAGCCTGGACAGTGGAACCCTGAGCAGAGCATCTCAGCTCAGCTGTTTTTAGTGATTCCGGACTCCTATGCATTTAGACTCGGCCCCTAGGACTTGGTTTGGGGCAGGTGTTGCACTCGTTAGAAAATCAGTTCATGCACTCCCAGGACTTTAATCTCCCCCTTCGTTTATGCTTTGCTGTAAAGTAGAACAGATAAGAGTGCCAGCACTCTACTATATGAAGATTTTATCAAGGTTAGAAACGGGCTCAAATGATGCTCTGTTTTCAAAGAGCCACAGCTACTCAAAGGATCCAGAAAGGAGCCTTCTTCCCTGTATCCTGTGACTGATACAGTTTATGCAAGAGTTGAAGTTGCATTTGAAGCCTGGTTTCTGTCACAGGGTGAAAGATACGTAAAGGCAGAGGCATTGACTTTTATGTCCACATCCCCTATATGTTTGCTCAGAACTAAACGTTTTTGAGGTTCTCAGTGAATTTCTCAGAGACAGATCACCTGCTTGACAAACTCTTGCCTATTCTGATGAGGAGAGCTAGAAAGTGTTGAATACGTATGCGATTCTCTTTCATCCAAGATGAATTCTTCTTGCGGTTAGGGGAGGGGAAAGACTATGATCAAAAATACATTATAGGAAAAGTTTTTTCCTAATTAAAAAAATTAAGCCTGTATGCACTTCATAGTTTGCAATGACAGTGTAAAAACTAGAATCACAAAAATTAGAATCACAAAAATGTTCCTTTTATAAATCATCAGGTGTTTTCTGCTCACACGGTCTTGTGAAATGTTCCCCAACTCCTGAGATTTGGAAGGCAGGTCGTGCTCACTGAGACGCACAACTGGCTGGAGCCATCTGGCTTTCCAGCTGCTGCCATGTGTCACAGGTAAGGGTCAGCGGACTAGGGACACTCTCTGGGACAACTGGTAGATGTAGGGGCTCTACCAAGATGCTGTGATCTCCTTCCAACTAGTGTCTCTGTGCATGGACATACAGATGTGGACAGGTGCACAGACAGCCTGTGTCTTTTCAGGGAGGGGTAACATTATCCCACAGTGAATAAAATTTGTTCTTGTGAGATAAAAATTCTTACCATTTTATACAGAGATCACAAATACACATTCCAAACACAAATGGATATATGGTCTTAAACCAGAGAGGTTGGGAGAAAGCCTTGAGAAGCTATTTAAAAGACACACAAATAAAAAGTAGACGATGCTGTAGACTTAGAACAGTTAAGCGGATGTATTTACGTTCATGTACTTGGGCACATGCATATACAAGACACACATGTCTGTATCTTCTACATCTTGTGAACACATCCTAGGTCCATCAGGAAAATTAAGTTGGTGACTCAGCAGGACTGATTTCAGTATCCATTCCAAACTTGTGCCGTTGAAAACCTCACATGAAACATTTGCTGTCTTTCACTCTCAAGCGCCTATTTACAGTCTGATCCTGCGTGTACCTGTGAACCGTTACTCTCGTTTTGACTGACACATTCGTGTCTCACACAGTCTTCAGGCACAGTCTGCTTTTGCCATATTTTCTGGGAAGGCTTCCTCTTAGAAATCAGCTCAGCCAATAGTTTATCTCACCAGACATCTACGGAGCATCTCCTATGTGTGTGTTCTTGTGGTGTACCCCATGGTATCCAAAGATGGAGACCCGGTTGCCTGAGAACCCCAGAGACTGAATCTGGCTATCGATGGACATTATGGATGTGTGGACTCTTGTGCTTTGAAAGGTAATAGATGGCTTGAATTGAGGGCAAGATAGGCTTGTAATGATTCCTCTGGAATCCTTCATAATTCTTTTTCCATTATTAATATTTTTATTGGTCTTATCCAGGTGTCCTTCTTTCACCTTATTAACTGCTTCTGCTATGATCCTACCTTATTTTGAGCTTGAATGTATCAGTTTGGACACACTCATAACAGCCCCAGAGTTCTCAAAACTTGTCAGTGTCGCATTAAGGAAAAGAAATTATAAAGAACTTCCCGTGGATATAATTTAGTGAAGAGCAAGCCCAGATTTGAGGTCGTTATTTTTCTCTGCCCACGTTTCCCATTGTTTCCTCTCAGTTTGTGTTAGTGTGAATCCGTACCTTCCTGAATGCTGTCTTGTGAGTCTGTTCCTCTGTCTGCGTCTGTGTGTTCCTAGCAAAGGACTTTGCTCTCAGTTCTACTGAACAGCTGAACAGCACGGAAAGCATCACATGGGAAAGGAATGGGAGGCTTCGCGGAAATTTTAACAGAGCTTTGCAAGGGCTGAAGTCGCTGACTCCAATGGACTCCACCGGTCCAGATAACAAACAGTATTACAAATATCATAAGAGTCCCTTCAAGCTGTTTTTGCTTGCATTCATTACCATAACATGTAGACATGGTTTCTTTGTGGGTTAGGGGCATGGAAGAGTACAGAACTTAACATTATAGCTATGCAGTAGCTTGAGTTGTAAAAGTTGCAAAAGGGAAATTCAAGGCAAGTAAGTTTGTTTCAGTGTCCGCCTAAAGTCAGGTTAAACTAACAGGCCAAGTATACGTGGGATGGCAGTCTTATTTATGTATCAAGCAGCTTCAAGTTGTTTTATCAACTCTGGCTGTGTAATCCAGCAAATGTTCCAAAGAACGTAAGAGATATTCTCGTAGTAATGCATTGTCAGACTGCAGGATTCTTTGTTCCTTTTATTTTATGTGTATAGATGGTTTGCCTGTATGCATGTTTGTGCACTATATGCATGCAGTACCCTTGGATGCCAGAAGAGGGCATTGGATTCCCAAGACTGGCGTTAACAGTAGTTTGCGAACTCCTTTGTGGGTTCTGGGAATAGAACCTTGGTCTTCTGGAAGAGCTGCCAATGCTTTTAATGGCTAAGCCATTTCTCCAGCCCCAGTTTGAGAACTCTTAAAAATCTTCCTGGAAATAAACTGTATGCACAAAGTCTATAACACAAAATTAAAATCTAATTTTTAAAAATCTTAAAAAAGAATCAGTATAGCCAGGCGGTGGTGGCTTATACTTTTAATGCCAGCAATTGGGAGGCAGAGGCAAGTAGATCTCTGAGTTCAAGGACAGCCTGGTCTATAGAACAAGTTCCAGAACACCAGGGCTACACAGAGAAACCCTGTCTCAAAAAAAATTAAACTAAAATAAAATAAAACTTTTAAACATTACAGTGTCAATTAATATCTCTATTGGACCAGCCTGCCAAATACCAGTATTGAATTCTTTGCACTCATTAACCCCCTTCCATTATACAGATGATCTGCTGACCCTTTCTCTGGTTACCATGATGCCGTATTCTGCCTTATAGGGTACCTTGAAACCTTCAGCTAATGACATGCCAGGCCCTTCTCAGAAGCAGTGAGATCAGAAACGTCTGGGGTGATATCTGAGCTTTAGTGTTTCTTCCATGAAGCACTGTGATCCTAAATACATTCAGACTGGCCATCAATGGCATAATCCACAGAGGCTCCAAACAACTGAACATCATGGCCTCCTGCGGAACCTACAACATCACCCCTCCCTCCCTCCCCTCAGGTCTGCCCAGGAGCTTGTAAACTCCAGAGTAGAAGAGAAAACCTCATCTGCTCCTGTTCGCCACACAAAGTTCTTTTACACCCTTGTCTGTTTTAGTTATAGTATGCTGGTCTGCAATACTACCTTGTGTATGGCTGTGACTGTAGGAATGCGAAGAAAACCCCATATTCTTTTCTTTTTTTTTTCTTTCTGAATGGCGCAGACCTTTATGATTCAATATGGAGGAGGGGACACCTAGAGTTGGGTTGGGGACAGGGAAGACAGTCAACAGAGACCAGATTCTGAAGAGGGGATGCTGGTAAGGGAATCATCAAGATGGTGAAACCTATTATTCTCTGAGCCCTCTGAGTGTTCTGAGCAGCTACTGTGTGTGAAGCACAGGGCGTTACATGACAGGCATGGTCGCTGAGCACAGTAGGGTGTGTAGACTGTCCAAGAGGTATGCCCCGCCCCCTCATGGGGTGCTGAAGACAGGCTGACACTTGGTGAATGCACAGTTCATATAGAGCCTATTATTATTTATCTCAGCACACATTCCTGTTACCTTGTCTACAAAGCTCTGTAGCATTTCTTTTCAAAAATACATTTTAGTCGAAATAGAATCACATCACTTCTTCCCATCCCTTTCCTCCCCTAAGTCCCTCCCAAACCCCCTCTCCCCAGCCTCCCCCCACACTCTCAAGTTGATAGGCTGTTTTTCATTGATTTTATTAAAACATGCATAGATATGTGTGCTTATGTATGCACAAATATATAAATGCAACCTGCTGAGTCTGGTTTTGTTGCTTGTGCATATTTAGCTTCAGGACTGACCACGGGATGACCAATAAGGGCGCTCATCCCAGGGAGAGTCTGATTCTCCCAGCCGTCACTAGTTGCCTGCAGTCCTTTGAGGGTGGGACCCCGAGAAATGTCCCTCTCCCACTTTCGCACAGCCATTGTTCTGCTCTTGTTTACACAACCGTTTCTAGGAGTGATTCTTTCGCAGCACACTTCCTGGTATTCTGGCTCTTAGAATCTTTCTGCTTTATTCCTTCAAGAAACAGACTTCTCAGCATTTTATTGCGTGTGTGTGTGTGTGGCGCATGTGTGCATATATTCATGTGTGTTTAGGTACATGCCTATATGTACATGTGCGTGTGTGCGTGTGTGTATGTGTGTGTGTGTGTGTGTGTATACTGGTGTGTGTGTGTGTGTGTGTGTGCGCGTGCATGTGTGAGTACTGGTGTATGTGTGTGTGTGTGTGTGTGTATACTGGTGTGTGCGTGTGTGCGCGTGCATGTGTGTGTGTGGTGCATGTGTGCATATGTTCATGTGTGTTTAGGTGCATGCCTATATGTACGTGTGTGTGTGTGTGTGTGTGTAAACCAGAGTTTGACATTGAATGTCTTCCTTGGTCACTGTCCCCCTTATCTTTGGAGACAGGTCCTCTCTGGAAAGGTGCAGCTCTCAGACTCAGCGAGCCTGGCTGGTAGCAGGCTCAGGAGCCCTCTCGCCTCCACCCACTTGGCGCCGGCATTACAGCCGGCACCACCACACCCAGCTTTTCAGCAGTTTATCTTAAGTCAACAAAAATTCTCTGAGCACTTCCAATGTTCCAGCTATGGCTGCGCTAGACTCACACACGACAAACATGATCCCTAGTGTCTCCCCTTGACCAGACAGACTTCCATGCAGGTCTCTTGATCCTAGGCAGGGCACAGCAGGAGCCCAGATGAAGGTCACCGGAAACAGACTGCAGGGCCTCCAACAGGAGGCTGCCCCTCTACACCTGGGAGATGGGAAAAGGCTCCACACACACATGGCATTTGGACCGGGCCTTGGAAAGTCCAGGACTGGTGACACAAACAGATCCCAGCACTGTTTCTCTGCTCCTGTAACTCCCTCGGGCATCGGCTACACCTTTCCCATTTAATCTTCATCTTGTAAAGTCTATGCTCCGGAACCTCACTGGGAAAGCAGGAAAAGTGAGGCTTAGAGAAGTGCGGGCAGCAGCTGCTCTTTCTCTAGTATGTCCCTCAAAGACTCGGGTGTTGGGACTGGAGGTGTGGCTCAGCGGTTAAGAGTGCTGGCTGCTCTTAAGGAGCACTGGGGTTCTGTTCCCAGCACCCGTGTCAGATGGATCACATCCACCTGTTAACTCCAATTCCAGGTCACCTGACTCCCTCTTCTGACCTCTACTCCACTCATGTGCACATACTTACACACACACACACACACACACACACACACACACACACACACACGGGAAGTGAGGGAGAGGGAGAGAATCTTTTTGTTTTTTAAGGCAGGTGCCTGTGTGGTTCTATGAGGAAATGGACCCACTGGGAGCTGTTAGTCCTCGAGGCTGCTTCTCCAACAAAACAGAATTCAAATTTAGTCCTTCTGCTTTCAGCTCAGGGGCCAACACACCAAAGTCTGTCTTTGAAGCAGAGCATTTCCCCCACCAGACAACCAAATACCTTAGCATCTTCAAACTTCTCAGACCCCAGAATTGTGAGAAAATAAAGCTCTCTTCTTTATAAATTACCCCACCTCCAGGCACTCTGTTACAGCAACATAAAGTGAACTAAGACATCAGTACTCAGGGTCCCAGAATCAACAGAAAGGGGGTTAGCTGGAGTGCCTGGGAGGGACGTCCGGTTAGAGGGAGCAGCAGCAGAGCAACAGCATGAAAGGGAGGGTGTGGGGAGAAGCCCTCACATAGCTCACTTGGGCTATGCCCAGGGAGGGAATATAACCGCACTTGGCAATTTGGTCATTATAGATGACAGTCAAATTATATGACATCTGGCATTTGTCTGACTCTGGGACAAGGTCTAGAGGCCATGTTTCACGCCTGTCACTAACATCTTAATGTGGATATATGAAACACTCAGAGAGTCTCTCCAGTGTGGCGACCAGAGTTCTCTATAGCAGCTGTGGACCAGCCATTAGTGCTTTCATACTTGAACAGTAGGCCCAGATCCGATATTATCTCTGCATATAACTAAATCAGGAGTTTTTTAAAACCCAAGGTAGAAAAGTTTGGCATATTCTCCATAGGGACTTAGAACAACTTTTATTAACATTAGACCTCCACTTATTACAGTTAATTATTTTTTAAAGATTAAAAAAAATTATGTGTATGTGTGCATGTCTGTGTGTGGGTATATGCATGTGCCTGTAGTTACCCATAGAGACCAGAAGAGGGCATCAGATCCCTTGGAGCTGGAGTTACAGAGAGTTATGACCTACCTAAATTGGATGCTGGGAACAGAACTTAGGTCCTCTGCCAGAGCAGCAAACACACTTAAGCTGAGCCATCTCCCTAGCCCTAATTATTTTTGTTATGAATGTATATTGTTTTGATTTTGAGTGTCTTTGAAACCTTTTATGGAACGAAATAGAATAAATTGAATTCTGACCTATGCTGGGTCCTGTGCTCAATGCTTCATGGGCTGCAATCATTGTATCTGCTGGGACTTAATTCTCACCTGGAACTCTGGGTACTCTTCTATGCTCTGGTGGCTTCTGAAAGAATTCACTTCTGTGAAGTCTAGGACTCATGCCGTTTGCCCCTTAGAGGCTGCGCACAGCTCCCTGTCACAAGGCCCTCTCCATAGAAAGCCCACGTTACAGTAGCTTCCTCCTTCAAGGACAGCAACTTGTCAGAAGACAGCCTAAAGGACTTGGGTCTCTCCTTCTACCATGTAGGCCTAAGGATTAAATGCAGGTCATTAGGTTTGGTGTAAAGCACCTTCACTCACTGAGCCATCTTGCTGGTTCAAGAGACCATAGACTCCCTCCCTTTCACACTGTTGCTCTGCTGCTCCCTCTGACTGAATGTCCCTCTTTGGACTCCCCAGTCACTCCAGCTAACCCCCTTTTTGTTGGTTCTGGGACCCTGAGTACTGATATATCTCTATCCTATCTATCTATCTATCTATCTATCTATCTATCTATCTATCTATCTATCTATCTAAAACAGGCTTTGACTTTTTAGAATGTTTACTTAGAGCCCATTTGGAAGAACGAATATTATTAATTTTTTTGTTGTTACTATAAGCAAGGTCACCTGTAGGCATAGGTATGGAGCCCATCATCTTCTGTCATGCTTGGCTCTCCTGGGGACTTGTTGACCATGTTTTCTAAAGTACAAAGGAAAAAAAAAGTCAAGATGAAGGATTGTTTTTGTTTGCTTTTGGCAGATATGTCTGTCGCTGCCTCTATTAATTTGGTGACTCATGACTGGA
The DNA here is from genome assembly GCA_026225945.1 of Cricetomys ansorgei. Taxonomy (NCBI): domain Eukaryota; kingdom Metazoa; phylum Chordata; class Mammalia; order Rodentia; family Nesomyidae; genus Cricetomys; species Cricetomys ansorgei. The sequence continues at coordinate 3,210,260 of JAMJFZ010003581.1, read as the reverse complement.
ATCTAAACTAGTGACTTCATTATGAATGGAAACCAGTTTTAAAAAGTAATCTCAGGACACTGGTGTCGCCTGCAGTGAAACTTCCCCCCCAGCTTTTCAGATGAGTGCAGAGAACACCCCTCTTGTGTTTGACCTCGACAGCACCTCTATTCGTAAAACGTCCTGCAACCTGTATATTTTACAACTTGAACAGCTGCGTAAGTTAAATTCTTGACAGTTCTGTTCATGTGACCCTCCTTTACAGATGGAGAAGCATTTCAGGGAGGAGGCCTCCTTACCCAAGGCTCTATAGTTCGCGGAAGAAAGGAGGTGGGTCTTGTGTGTAGGCCTTTAACGCCAAGCCTCCACTCTAAACTCCTCTCCCATGAACAAAGACGGATATGTGGGTGGAGATGTCACTGCAGAGAGCTCATGACATGAGCTTTGGGGTGCATCTCAGTCTGCCGGATCTGACCCCAGAGTTAAATACTAGCCACCCGTGGATGCTATTCCTCAAACTCAGCCTCAGCCCAGAGGTGGTACTTCGGCTGTTGCCTCGGGAGTTCGAGGTATTCTGTTACAGCAACACAAAGTGGACTCAGGTAGCACTCAGAACCAGTGGGAATAGCCTCAGCTAGAGTCTGTGGGAATGGGGAAGAGAAACAGTCCAGCCAAAGGTGGGTGTGACTCACCCTGTGCTCTATCCACTCTTACCTCACTTTCAGAATAGAAACAGGGCAGACGATCCTTGTAGAATAGTTTCTTTTTAACCTTTCCATTCCGATTAGACTGTAGTATCCAGTGATGTACGCTGGCTGACTTTATACTATGTGGTATTGGAAACGTGGCACCCCAGACATTGGTTCAACAGGGAGGTAAGACAGAACAGTAGCAAATGCAAAGGCCCACTGCCTCTGATGGACGTCTGAACCTAGGATTTTGTTGTTGTTGTTGTTTTTTAATTAATTTTTAATTAATTTAATTAATTTTTAAATTAATGCTTTCACCAAAAAATAAAAAAAGAAATCCTGCCTGACTTTCTGCCAGCCACAGTGATCCCTTCCTCATAGAAGTAACGCCAAGAGTCCATAGTCGCTAAATACTTACATATTTACAGAACATACCGTGTGTGCAGGACGACAAAGAGAAGCTAGAGGTAGACATAGCTTCAACGAGCGGAGCCTTGGTTGCCACATGCCAGGCCTCCGATCTGAGCTCTTGGGATGGGTGAACCTGTGAGCCATTGGGAAAAGGGATTCTCAGAGTCAAAGGGAGGAGCCAGGACCTCAGTCCAATTGAGCCTTGGGAATAAGACACCCACCCCTGACAACTGCAACTCCAGTGGACTCAGAAGGAAGGGAACCGAATAAAAACATGTTTTCAAAAATTATCTTTTTATTACTGAGAACTTCAGCCATAGTGAAATATGACCTTATATAGGCCCATTGTTCTCCTCCAACGCTCTCCAAATCCTCCCCACAACGTCGTTCTTCCCAAGTCAGTACTGAACCCTGCGTACTACCATACCAGCCTGACAGGCAGGACATGCCCACTGGTGCAATGGTGGATGACTGCTGTGGGTAGCTAATTGCTTTCTGATTGGCTTTGGGGCCTGATGCGCAGGCGGGATTTCATGTTTCCTATTGCGACTCCCTTCTCTTTTACTTTATTCACGCTTGCTGGGATTCACTGTGCTTTCTCCTTTCCTGCTTCCCTTTGGAGGGCCTGCCCTATGGGGTCCTACTGCTGTGGTTTGGAAGCACGTAGCCTGTCTGCTTTTATAGGTTCGCAGCCGGCAAAGAGTGGAGTCTTGGGAAGAACCGTGCCCCAGACTCCTGCTTACCTGATTTCAAGAGACTTTGGGCTTCAAAGATGAGTTAAGTCTTTTGTGGGGCATTGGAAGAATGCAAGTATTTTTGCAGTGAGAGGAATGCTGTTAAAATCGCACAGCCTGTGATATTTTCTTATAGCAAACCTCAGCGTATCAAGGCAACCTCTTAAGTCCTTAGTGCCGTGATTCTAGCTACAACACGAAATGCATCTTACGGGTTCCTCTCAGACTGATTCTTACCATTAACCAATAAATCAGTCCATTTTTGTTCTATCTGTATATAAAGTCACCATGAAGAATACAGAGGTGAGTACAGTATGTTCCTTCATTTCACGGGACCCAGTAGCTTAGCAGAAGAGATACAGCTGGGAGCATCTATCAGCAGCCAAGCAGAAGATAGTGCTGCCTGTTGAGTTCTAAAAGAGAAACAATGACTCCTGCCAGGGTAGCGATCACGAGAAGTTTTAATAGAGGCTTGAGATTAACCAATGTCTCAGGAAGCCAATGTTCTGCAGCGCTTCCCATACACCAGCTTAGCTGACGGAGTCACATGCTTGGGTGGAGCCCACAGGGTGGCTTATGTTTGTTTCTATTCTCGGCATCTCCTACCGACCGCCGGTGGAAGAGTAGAAGGTCTCTAGTCTCATGGGCAACACAAGAGCCACAGTGACTTTCAGGAGAGACACGACTGCCCACTCATACTGCAAAAGAGTATCTCATGGAAAGTGACTCAGGTTAAAGCCATTCTGGAGTTTGGCACAAACAGGTCGGCTCCGGGGTCATCTGTCCTTTCACAAGCTTGGTTATATGGAGCTAGGTCATACTAACTCAGTGGTTCCCTGGGGCTTGAGCCATGGAAGATGGTGGTGGAGAGACACCAGACCAGACTCTGTCTGGTCAATAAGCAGCTGGGAAAGCCAGATAGATCATCACAGCCTCATTGATCCCGTAGGCTCTCGAGGACTAGAGACCTCACCGTACTTCATTTTCTTCTACTGCTCTTTCTTTTGTCCCTAAAATGTTTAGTGTTAGCGATCTTAGAAATTCTATAGGACAAGAGAGCTTTACTCATTTAGTGAAATAGCAACAGAGTAGAAAATGCCAGTGACCTCACCTGTAGCGAGGGTCAGTAGAGTTATTGAAAATGATCAGAAAAAAATTTTTGAGTCTCTTAGACAGCAAAGGGAAAATGAAGAAGCCGCCTTAAGGTTGTAAGTCACCCAGGGATTCTGCTCGTCTACCCGAGTCATTAAGACACTGAACAGTGACTCAAGAAAGGGAAGCATGTGACCTGCTTAGAGATGCCATTCAAGGAGTTGGATGGGAAGATGTGTCTCCTCCCCTCACCCTGAGGCTTGGTGTCCAGTCCATACATGTGAGACTTTCCATTTGTCCCGGGTCCTCATATCTCATGGTCAGACGTGAAATGACTATTCTTACTCTAGCATTATGAATCACCAGGAAGCCAAGGCTCAGAGGAGCTAGATGGCACGCTCAAGGTCATATTTCAGTGAGGAGAGACTCAGAATTAAAATCTAAATTCCCTAACATGGCTCTAGTTTTCCTCAGGCCAGCATGCTGAACTCTTTTAGAAAGCTGATTTGTAGTCCCCAGTATTTTCTCAACCTCTGGTACCTAGGACAGAGGTCCTTAAAGGAAGGGCCCTGGCCAGATGCCCAGCTGTATCAGCATCACCCAGAGTCTCCTAGAAATCTGTGGCCAATGAGATGGCTCAGTAGATAAAAGTCATAGGCCATATAAGCCTGATGACCGATTTTGACCCCTGGGACCCATAAAATAGAGGAGAGAACCTGTACCACAAAGGTGTTGTCTAACCTTCACATGGTCTGTGGCCTGCCACCAAATATATTTCTCTTTATAATAATAATAGTAATGTTTTTTAAATTTAAAAGAAATGTTAATTTCGGGCTCCACCTCAGAACAGGTTCCACCTTGTTCTGTTTTTAAAAAGCCTTGAATACGGCTTACCAAAAAGTTTTGTGTGTATGTGCATATGTACGCATACACATACACGCTCATGTGTGTTCATATGCATCCACATGTTTGTGCCCTGGCATGTGGAGGTCACAGGGGAACCTTGGCTGTCATTTCTGTGTTTTTTCTTTTGTTTTTTTCACTTGTGGTCTTTCACTGGCGTGGTATTATCGAGCAGGGGAGGCTGGTTGTCCAGCAGGACCCCGGATCCAGTTGTCTCTGCCTCCTGGTGCAGTGATGCCATTATGAGCATGTATCACCATATCTGGCTTTAGAAGTCTCAGCGAATATTGGGAGAATGGGAACTTTCCAGAATTCCCATAACTTTTTATCAAAATGTGTGAGAACTCTAATCATAATTTTATTTAAAGTCTTTTCAAGGCTCACTCAGGAGTCACCACCATTATGCTCTGGCAGGGGATTATTTTAATCATCCAGGGACGGAGACCTAACTCTGTGCTCCTACATGTGAAAATCACAGAAGGGAAAAAAAAACAATTCGCACACACACACACCTGGTGCTTAATGTGAGAGCAGGCATGAGATCATAACTATGGCAACGTGTCTGAAGGGTTCGTTTTGTACTCTCGGCTATCCCTAAACACTTGGCATGAGCTGCCTCACTTAATCCTGACCTCAACTTTACGATGTGGGTACTACAGCTAATTGCTATTCTACAGGTGAGCAATCGAAGGGCAGGGCCCTTGTCCCGACCGTGAAACTGACGAGTGGAAAAGCCCAGAGAGACTCACTGCTGTCTTTTGCCTTCTCATGCTGTTGGTGAGGAGGAGATCAGTGTGGTGGCAAACTGAGGGGTAATGTGTTGGGTTGAAACTTAGTAGCCCTTGCTTCTAGAACAATACCTAGTGCATTACCGATGACCAACACTTGTCATGCCAATGGGTTAAATGGTTACATAGTAACTACTTCTTATACAAGCGATCAGATGAGGGTTTCTAGGGTAGGTGGAATCTGAGCAGGTACTTGGGAACAGGGAAAGGAAGGAAAGAATTCAAAGGAGAATGGCATGTACTCAACTCAGAAGTTCAGACACAGCAAATCTGAGTCCTGTCAGAGAGGGGGTGAGGAGACAAAGGAAGAGGTCCTGAAATGGGTATACCCATCTGTAAATTAATTCTTTTTTTTTAGGGAGGGGGGTGTCTCCGTTGTGACTCTGGCTGCCCTGGAACTCACTCTGTAGACCAGGCTGGCCCTGAACTCACAGAGACCCACCTTCCTCTGCCTCCCAAGTGCTGGGGTTAAAGGTGTGTGCCACCACCAGCCGGCTATGAATTCTTAAAATGCAACTGATTTCTGATGCTGTAGCTGCCTCAAAGCCTTCTTTGTTTGGGGGCCAACTGTTTTCTTAATGAAACTCTCCTCTGTCTGAATCTTTCCAGCAACTATGTACCTTCCTTCCCCCAGTCAGGTCCTCTGCTACTGTCTTTTAACTGAGCCTAGTTCATGCCTGCCTTCCCGTCTTCATCTTCTGGGACTAAGTGCCACTGTCCAACTGACAACACTTTCTTAAAAGGGCTCCCAAGCTGTGCCCAGACCTCCAGGAGGCATGTAACCATAAGGAAGGCTGCACGATACCAAAAAAAAAAAAAATACTTCTTGGCAAAGTCCCACTAAACCCATCAAACTAGAAAGAGTCCAGAGAGTCAGTTCAAGGAGTTTGAATTTATGTTATTACCCTTGGAAGGTCATTGCAGGATTTGAGCACGGCTCAAGGGAGCCAAAGAGCCATCTGAAACAGTCTCTTAAGTCTGTTCATTATTTGTCATTTTAAAAGTGACAGAGAGTTACCTGAGCTGCTTCTCTGGGGAGTGTGGGCTACTGAGAGGAAAAAAAAAAAAAAAGAAATCTTTTTGAAAAAGTCACGGGGCTGGAGGGGTTGCTCTGTGGTTAAGCAGGCTCGCTGCTTTCCGGGAGGGCTGGAGTTCGGTCCCCAGCACCTACATCAGGTGCTCACAAACTCCTGGAACTACAGCTCCAAGGAGTCTGACACCTTCTTCTGGCTTCTGGGGACACCTGTACTCATCTGCACATACCTGCACGGGGACTCGGAAACAATAGTAAGTCGTATAAACGTTTTTTTTAGAAAAAGGTCACAAACCATTTTGGATTGCTACAATGATCACCAATCAAGAATAACTGCTAGCCATTACATCTAGTCATGGTATTTAAATTATGGTCCGTGGTAAGAGTCTAGAAATACTGTTCTAAAAAAGAAGGATGCAAAATCCAGAAGGCTGGGAAAGCCAATACAAAGAATGGAGACGTTTATACGGTTCTCGTTAATCAAGGGTTCCGAACAAACGCCCGATCTGCTTATGTAAAGCAAACATTTATTTGTCATAAATACTATCAATCATCAGTCGGCTCCTTTGAAAACGACCAAGTCATAAAAGACAGTGATTTTCCCTTTTGATGTATTGCTGGGGCATTTAGAAATATATTCTCTGCTTATCAGTGAAAGGTCAGACAAACATGTGGCTACGCTGTCCACCTGGCAGACACAGAATGCACATGCAACCGGCCCTACGAAGATACAAAGGATGAAGAACACGCTGTGGCTGCTGTTCTTATTGTTTCCTGACGAGTTGCTTTTTGTGTATTCTAATGATGTGAGGAGAACTCACAGTCCTGATCCATTGCTAGGCCCATCAACCATTCAAACATCTGAAGAGTCTGGAGCAGTAATTAATACTGAGTGGTCCAAAGATGTAAACGGATGAAAGACAGACAGTCCTGTCTGTCCATCACGGCTAGAAATGCACGGTGATATAATAGTTCTCACTGTGGTAATGGGAAATGAGAAAGCTCACGCCATGCACCCTCATTCCAGAAGAAGAGAGAGGTGAATACTGATATTTAGCTCACATCCTTTATTATTATTATTGGTTATTATTATTATTATTATTATTATTATTATTATTATTATTATTCAGTTCAGGATCCTAGAGCATTGGATATATGACAGGCACACTCTAGCTTGAACTCCTAAGTGACTCTAAATGCAATCAAGTTGACAGTGAAGATTAACCATCACATAGGGTGACCAACTCAGTTTGCCAGACTTTCCCAGTTTTAAACTTCAAAGTCCTATCACCACCCTATTCCGGGGCACCCTGATAAACAAGCAGACACAAATAAACCCAGAAAGGAATGGAGGAAAAAAATCACCTTTCCAATATCACACCAGTAGTAAACGTGTTTCCATGGACATGCTGGTACCCACAGTCACTACTGATTCCACTCTCCTTAAATTATGGTCACAAGCCCATTATAAGTCAAAGTGTATCCATTATACCTTAAGCTATTGAACATCCTTTCAGAGCGTAACTCAGCCTACCTTCAGTAATACTCAGAACTCACATTAACCTACGACTGAGCAAAATCATTGAACACAAAGCCTTTCTCGTAATACATACCAAATGCATCATGCAACCTATGGAATGCTGTACTGAAGTGAAAACAGAAAGGACCCAAAGCCTCATTTAACTCAAGCCATGTCAAGTTGAAGAGCATCTGTGTTACTGTTTCCATCAGTCCTTTTGTGAAGTTCAGGCTCTGGTCCTCCACCTGTACGACACAGAGAGATGGGCCACTCGTAACTCAGACCATGTATTGGTGCAATAACAGCAGCACCGTCTGGTTCCCTTGTCACCTTGCCAAGCGATGACAGACACTGAGTACTGTACCTGGATGTCATGGTGAGAGAGGTGAAGGTTTTGCCTGCGGTGACACCATTGTAGAGGGCTTGCGCCTAGGAGATTGGACAGTTGAAACAGTGGCTTGATTTTTGTGGTTTGAGATACTTAGATTCATGGAAACGTGGAAGATATTTCTAAGATAAACTGTATAACCACGCACATAGATAAACATAAATACTTGTGCGTGTACACATACATGTATACACGCGTATGTGTACACTCAGGATTGACAGGAATCTAGACAAAAGTAAATGATCACCTGTCCTATTGGGCTCCGAGATCATCACTAGGAGAGCTACCTGGATATATACTGGACCTTGAGGACATCACTGTGGGTGCCATCTTGATACGCTGGACATCCCCGGGTCACCTCACCCAATCTGCACTTACTTTTGGCAGAAATGCATTTGTTGCTATTTCATGTATAATCACAGAAGCCACATGGCATCGTTTTAAGAGCTCATTCTTTATTTCCTTCTATTTTATCAAAATATTTCCCTATCCCGATGAGGATGGAGTAGGGCTATGTAGACAGGCATACATCCTTTCTATTAAAGCTTTACACTCCAAAGTATTTGGAGTTTTGGAATATATCACTCCAAATGTTTTTGGATATTTTTTTGCTTGAAACCATATACTCAACAACAAAGATTAAGACTCCACTTTCACACCCTCAATTGCCCTTGTGATGATACTGATGTAAGGGCTTGGACTTACAGGTCAGGTGGTAGAGTGCTTGACCAGCAGGTGCTTGCATGAAACCCTAGCTTTGAGCTTCAGCATAGTGTAAAACTGGACATGGTGGCACACTTTAGAGCACTGGGTGCAAGATGATCAGAAGTTCAAGGTTATCGTTGACTACAAAGTAAATTCAAGGTCAGCCTGGGTCACATGATAATCTGTCTCTAAAGAAGGAGGAGGGAAAAAAAAGTGGGGGAGGAGAAAGAAATAAAGAAAGAGGAGAAGGAGGAAGTGGAAGAGAAGAAGAGGAGAGGAAAGAGGAGGAAGAGGAAAAGGAGAAGGAAGAGGAGGAAAAAGAAGCAGCTGATATTATCAGCATGTGGAACTGACTTGCTCTCTCTCACATATTCATGAGCATGTACAGGGTCCTATTTTAAAACAAAAAAGCAATCACAGCATTCATGTGCCTTTGTGACTTGCTTTTCTCTCTATGAAGCTCTCTCCAGAATAATATATGAGAATATACCTCATTCAGATCACTCAGATTTAATAGCTATATGTTAATCTTCCATATGTATTTATTGGATCATAATCACTGCTCTGCTATCAAAGGACACATGTTTATACTATATTTCATTTGAGGATCAAATGATGAAATGATGATATCAGGAAAATTCATAGAGAGAGTTTAATTAATCATATATATGGATATGGATCTATGGATATTGGTTGGCAAAGAGAATTTTGTTCTTCATTATACATAGGCCTATGTCTTCAGTAGACACAGGCCAGAGGATTCCTAAGAAGAAAGTAGGTTAGCTGCAATACATTAGCCCTCTTGTTTTTCCACATTATATACACGTTCTCTGCACTGGGGCTTGTAGGCAAGATTCTTTCTCAAGCCACTGTGCTGTAGAGAGATAGCCAGAGTGAGCTGTCAGTGTGACACCTTCACAGAGCCTCAGTCACAAGCCCGCACAGATTTGCACAATTTAACCTGTCAAACCAGCATCTGACTGGTCCCACAGGTAAAGAGGCAGGTGACCTCTGCGGGTGTGGGGTGGAGCATGCTCGAGATAAACGCTCTCTGTGGCTCTCAGCATGGCTGGCTTCTAACAGACAGGCCAAGTCCTGGAATTTCAATGAATAATTTAGCCAGCTCTCTAGTTGCAAGTTCAGTGTTCCCTTTCAGTCCCTGGCACCAACCATTGTCATTCGTAAGCAGGCTCCTCCCCTTCAGGAGGTACGGAAATTTGGCTGAGATTCACTGACATTTTGAGAACCTACTAGGGCCAGATTACTATATACAAGAGTGGAGATTTATTTTCCCCCAAATAGGAGTCATATGAAATCCAGATGTATAAAGATTTACCCTTTAAATAAAAAAAAAGCAAAGCTGGGTATCACTGGCCCAGCACCTCGATATCAGACTGTATGAAGTCTTTGTCTCCCGAACTTCTGAGGTTCCATCTTCCTAAACACTCACAGTGTCACAGGAGACCAAGCGTAGAGATGCTCAGATTCAGTAGGCACATGGTGGGCTGGAAAATCTGCCTTTCTAAGAAGCTCCCGGGAGCTGATATTGCCAGTACAGTACATGGAGACACTTTGAGTAGCCAGGCTGGAGGCAGCCTAGAATTTTCTCAAAAGGGGACAGCTCCTAGGAACTCCAGGGAGAGAGAGAAAGCTGTCAATGGGACTCAGCTGTGGGGAGGGGCTTGTTCATTTTCCTAAGGGAATGGCCAAGTGTAAGACATTGTATTCTAGCTACAACTGCAATCCACTGATGGGCTTACTATGGGGGTTGTTTGATGATTGAGCTTGCACTTTCAGAAGACTGGCAATCGCTGCTGTCTTCTCAGAGGACTTAGGGTACCATGGGCAGCTGTTACCAATACTAATTAATTACACATGAGAGAGAACATTGAGACCAATTCAAACCATATTTAAAAAAAATACTTCTCACACGAACGGGCAGAAAGAAGATCTAGCTACAAGTAGGATGGAGTAAAGACTCTGGGTGTTGATACACGCTCTTAAATCTGATCCTAAGGCCTGGTTTCTCATTGGCCCCATGATCTCTTTGATTCTGTGATCTTTGCATGCTAGCCACCTTTTGAACAACTTGAAAGGATATGTCCAGCCCTGAAGCATGTCACAAACTGTGAAGAGAAGAATCAAACAGGATCTGTCTTATGACGTAGCAGAAAGGAATCCCAGGGAAGTCATGGTCAGGGCTAATTAGAAAGACATAAAGAGACACTGTGCCTTTGGCTGGAGTTTGGCCTCATTTTCTCTCCTAGCTATTCAGCAGAGCCATCTCTATAGAAACAAAGCATCTGCACAGACTCCATGGAAGGTCAGTGTTATAAATAAAACGTGTAATCATCAAATCGCACTGACTTTCTTGCCTACTGATCCTAGTTTATGTATCAGGAATCTCCAGATCAGACTTCCGGTAGTCTTTTCAAACAGTCAGGAGACGAGGCACAAGTTGGAAGTCATTTGCTGTTCTTTTATGAAAATATCACTGGAAGGGGCTGCTCTTAAGCATAGAATCTGGGTGCTATGAAATCTTGAAGGTCATCTCCACATCATCTGTTCTAAACATAGCCCAACAATAGCGGGCTTCCTTCCTGAGCTATTTCTTTCAAGTAAAGGGGTTTGGGTTTGTCTTGGCTTACAAAGAGCTCAGAGGGTTTCCAGGGTGGCGGAGCAGATGGCTGTAATACAGTTTCTCATAAACAGGTACAATCACACGTGATCCTTTCAAACAAGATGGAAACATACGTGATCTGCTTTGATGATGATCAATAGTTACAGATACGTTTGAACTGGGTGGTTTCTGTTAGGGCTGCAAACGCATCTTCACATCCTCTAACAGCCCAGATGCCCCACGGGAGGGATCCACTCCGTGAATGTTTCTGCCAGGAAGCTGCCATAGCTAGTGTTTGTCAACTTGATACAAACCTACACATTCCTGAGAAGAGGGAATCTCAACTGGGGAATTCCTTCCATCAGACAGGTCAGTAGGGATGTCTGTGGAGCATGGGACATTTTCTTTATTGTTGATTGATGTGGGAGAGCCCAGCCCACTGTGGGTGGTGCCTCCCTCATCCATGGGCCTAGGTTGTATAAGAAACATAAAGGAAGGAGGCCAGCAAGCAGTGTTCCTCCGTGGTCTCTGCTTCAGTTCCTGCCTCCAGGTTCCTGCCTTGGCTTCCCTTGATGATGGACTGTAACCTGTAAGGCAAGTAAACCCTCTCCTCCCCCAAGTCAGTTTTAGTCACCATTTATCACGGCAGTCGGAAAACAAACGAGGACAGATGCACGCACCAGAATAAGGTTTTATGGAACTTGGGAGCTGGAATACAGAAAGGACCCAGGTGATGGAGAAATCTGCCTTATTTTGGAGTCAACCCATGGGTGCTGTTTTCTTACCTGTGTGTGTGCTGGGCTCTCACGTGTACAGGTGCATGTGTGCGTGTGTTACTGTGCATAAGGAGGTCAGAGGTTAACCTCTGACAATTCTCAGGCAATTCTCATGTTATTTGTTGGGAGTTTTCTTTTTTGTTGCTGCTGTTGCTTGTTTTTGCTTGGTTTTATTTATTTGTTTGTTGTTTATTTATTTGCAACTGGCTCTATCCCTGGGCTAGGACTTGCTAAGTAGGCTAGCTAGCCAGTGAGCTCCAGGGATCCACCTGTGTCAGACTCTCCAGTACTGGAATTCCAAGAGCATGCAGGACATCCAGCCTTTTTAATGTAGATTCTGAGGCTTGAACTCAGGTCTTGTTTACTAGGCAAGTATTTTACCAGCAGAGCTCTCTCCCATGCCCGGTAGGCTCCTTTCTATCTTCTTTTGGGACAATCACCATGGCGGAACAAGCCCCTGTCGAAGAAACAGGAGAATTTGAGCAAGGCAGTACTCACACATCTCTTGTTTCAGAGGCAAGGAAGCACAAGGCCAGACTGAAGCAACAACTTGCTCAGGGGACATTTCTCTTGGAGCACAAGCAGGGCCGGCGTGTATCAGTCAGAGAGCAGGAGTGTGTGAATCTCATAAGGCCAGGGGCCTTTAAAAAATACTGGTGGGTCTTAGAAAAATTCCCTACTTCCTTCCTCTTAGGTTGTGACTTCCTGGGTGATTGTGTGGGCTGCGTAAATTCTTGGGATGGGTTTATTTTTTAATGGGAATACAATGACTAGGACATTTCCTGCTTCAGTCTCCCACTTGGAAAAGGCTCTGACTGTGGCTCAGCCCCGAGCTTGAAAGCGTAACGTAGTTGGTGTAAGCTCAGAGCAAATTCCTTTCAAGGTAGAAAATGAAAACAAATCTCCTTGAGCTAATACCTGGGCTCAGTCTCAGCGTCTGGAACTGAGAGACTGTTTTATAAAAGCCCCCTTCTAAAGCAGAAGACAGGATCACTTAGAACTTTGCTGCAAGGGCCGGTTTCGGAGTTTTGTTGTACTGGGGACTGAGCCTAGATCCTTCCATGCTAGGGATTGCCAATGAGTTGCATACTATCTCTCTGCCAGTATCGTCCCCAGGTTATGTCTGCCATGTCCCTCAGTATTCTCAAGTACCCCATGATGGGCAAGAGGACTGTGAAGGACATGGGGTGGCAGTGGACCAGAAGTAACTCAGCTTGAGGCTTCTCTCTTATCCTTCTGCTGAGACTCAGAAGCTGCAGTAGGATCCTGTCTTCTTGTCTTTACTTCTCCTAAAAACTTCACATTATTTCTTCAGCATTTTTTTTTTTTATTTCAGCATTTTATGATTTCAGGAGAGTAAAACGATGGATAAGCAGAGGTTCGTGGGAGGCCTTTAAGCGTGACTTTCAAAGCATTTCACATCTTTTGTTTGCTTGTTTTCATTTTCTGTATCAGTCAGTTTTTTTTTTATTACTATAACAAAAACCAAGAGGCTAGGTACTTTATGAATAAAAGGTTTATTGGGCTCACGGTTCTGTAAGCTGAAAGGAATGGTACCAGGATGGTGCTGGCACTGACTCTGCACTGGTGGAATTCTCTTGGAAGATGATATATCAATGCTGGGATCCCACTGGGGACAATCACAGGGTAAGACAGGAGGCCACAAGGCTTCCTGTAACAACATTCTCAAGAGATCAACTCACTCTGTAAGACCAGCGTCAATCTTTTCCAAGGGCCGTGACCCCAGTGTGCCTAAATTCTACTCTTTGCAGGTCCCACTGCTTCCTGACAACCCCACACTGACGATGAGGCTTCCAACACATGAACCTTTCGGAGACAAACCCCTCCCAACCACGGCACATATATTCTGTGACCCCCGTCTTAAAACTCATGCATTGATTCTGACTGGGATTTCAGCCATTTCAACTCAGCTGCAAAACCCACCCTTACCATTTCTGTTCATGGCCTTGAAAAAAGTCACGCAAACCCTTTGGTTCAGAAGGGATGACTTGGAGAGACGGCTCAGTAGCTAAGACCCCTGCTGCCTTTGCAGAGGTCCCTCATCCGGTCCCCAGCACCCGTGTTGTGTGACCCGCAACCCATGCCTACTGAGGCTGTGGAAGGCCACATTATTTTGAGTCGTGCTGGAAACGGAGAGCACATTTGCTCAGCAGATGGAGAAACACAAGTCAGGGTGGCCCTGTGCGATGCCAAGTACTTCGTTTTCTGGTGGTAATTCTATGGTTATACTTCTGGGTAAATATGGCCGTTTGGTGGTCATCCTGGAGGGTAACAGAGAACTGTGACTAGTTTCAGATTCTGTACCTAGCCGCTAGGCACAACCGACTCTTTTCTGGTCAGTGCAGCCACAGGCCTGTACTCAAGGACATTTCCTTTAGCAAGGCTTTAAACGTTGGCTTTGTCTAAGATGGAAGGTCCCTATGAAGTCCTGTTGTTGGCTCTCTTGACTGTCCAGAGTACTAAGACTCTTCAACCATACACATCAAACTGGGCCCTTGATGAGGTGGATCTGGATTACTAACGTATGTCTATGCCCAGAGCCAGTTTGGTAACAAAGCCTGGGAATACAGCGATGGACAGGACAAGCCTCCTTCTTGAGGAACTGGAGCATAGTGCAGACAAGGGCAAAGGCGAGCACAGTGATGATGAAACAGGAGTGGGAACATGGAAGAGCCCACGAGGGAGGTTTGTGGGTAGCCACGTAATGGTACGGACCTTGAAGGATGAGAGAAGCTAGGTATGGGTAAGTGGCAGGCAAGGAAGCGATGATACGAACACAGGCCCCACACTGCAGTACACAGCGTGTGCGTGCCAAGAACTGCAAGACTGTGTGAGGATCAGAGAACTCTCCAGTACTCTTTCTTTCTCTTGCCTGAGGATCCCACTCCAGACATGAGCAAAGTCACAGAGAATTGACTGCCATCTTCTGTAACCTACACATACCCTTCTGGACCCTACAACTCAAAAGCATTTCTAGTTGAGTCTGACTGTGGATGGTGGGTAACATTTGTTCTCCATGGGGTACTGTAACTCATCAAGGGCAAGGCCTTCTGTAAGCGGTCTCCGTCATGGTGTTTTAGCACAGCAACATGGCTGAAACAGAAAGTGACTGAAAAGTGACTGAAACAGAAAGCAATGGGAACAGCACAGAAGTAGAGCGGGGGGAGAAGGGGGCAGAAGGGAACAAAACTTGAAGGAGCAGCCACTAAAGAACACAGGGTGTGAGTACAGTAAGAAGCTTGGACACGGCGGTGCTTGGTCCAACTAATCACCCATGTTCCAGACCTAGGGTCTCTGATCCTGCCTCTGGTGGGTTCTTTTATTTCTTTGTTCATTTTTTTTTTTCAATGATCTCCTTGCGTGGTTTTGCTGCGCAACCCCCAGTGAGCAGAAGTTGTCAGTCTCTGGCAACTCTGGGAAATCTAACAAGAATTGGTGATGTTGAAGCTAGACAAAGTCAATCCCATATCCAAAAGAGGAGCCAGGCATTACATTTTTAATGACTATTGGAATGGAAATTTCAAGCCCTGTAAGTGTGCTTTGTTGACATATTATCAAATACTGATTTTGCACAGATTTTTTTTTTCTAGAAAGTCCCAGGCATAGGGGACCTTTAATAAATCTCATGACTGATTTGATCTCAGTGCCATAAGCTTTTAATCTGTTATGTTTGTGAATTTTGGGGTTGAGAACCACTTAGCTTAACTCAGCTTAAGGAGGGGATGACAGATTCGGTGAGTTCTCTAAAGTCTGTCCAGACTGGCTTATCCTACTAAGATTCAATATCCAACTTCAACATTATGACCAAGTGTGGGGCTGCCCTAGAACTAAGAGTGAGTCAAAGCGTGCCTTGAACCCCGGATTTTCTCACCCTGAGAGTGGTAGGAGTTCAGTTGCTCCCTACTTTTCTTATCCCTGGCCAGAACTCAGATAAATATTAAAGACTGCTTGTTTCACAGAAGGTCATTAGCAAAGGAATGTGGCTCGGTTGGTGCCTCTCTCTGCTATAGCTGAAAGCCTGGGGCTGAGCTCATTTTCTGATAAGGTGTCTTCCTCTTTTCCCTGTGCGACCTTATGAAGAAGACACCCTTGCAGGGCTTTGACTCTTAGACTTGAGCTCCACATGCAAATGGGGCTACTCCAGTATCCTTGTCTTAACCAGTGGTTCCCATCGCTGAGTACCAAAGACCCTCCCCTGCCTGTACCCTATAAATGTAACCACCCTTGCTTTAATAAATGAGAGAGATGTTTCTCTGACAACCTCCCCTGAACCTTCTGTCAGCTCTTAGTCCACCGATCTGGGACCTGCCTGGACGTGTTGACCCATATCCTGAGCTTTCTTTCTAGGTGTGTGTGTGTGTGTCCTTAAGCTAAGTGAGCCGATAGGTTAGCCATGTGCAGGAAAGGGAAGCAAGACCCCGCTGGAGGGGCAAAAGACCCTTCAGGAAGAGAAAGAGAGAGAGAGAGAGAAGAGAGAGAGAGAGAGAGAGAGACCACCACAACCAAGCAGAGCAGACAGAAAAATGGCAATAACTAATGAATCTCATCTTTCCCCGGATCCCAAAGGCCAAACTTAGCAGAAGTAACAGTTCCATGTCAAGATGCCTTTGTGTGGTATACAAATTCTGGGAACTATTGATTCAGGTCATGGGTATAAGGGAAATGGCTTCATGATCAAATTCAGAACTAATTTTGTTAGCAAGCTTTCTTCATTAAGAAGGCTTCTTTGAATTCAGCCCACGTGAAGAAGAGTTCTATCTGCTTGGGGATATTGATTTTTATCACTTCTTTGTTTTCTGTGCTTCGGTATGTTTCTGAAGTGGAAGATCTCCAGCTGGAGCTTTCCTGCTCCAAGCACTGAGAGCTACAATCAAATCTAATGAATAGCAGGGAGGACCCTTAAATATTTGTGACAGAAGTTCCCAGTTGTTGAGAAAACAGACTTCTGCTGGGCTTCAGTGATAGACTGCCAAGAATCTGTCCCTACTTGACCCTCTAGCTTCACCCATCTATCTTCCTGGGTTCCAGTCCTTTCCCATCTTTGGCTTCTATACTCCCTTAAAAAAGTGTTTTGCTGTAGCATGTTTCTCTGCACAGCAACATTCTGGCTTCAGAGAGAACAGACACGTACCCGCTTGTAAATAAATGTACCATCTGTTAACTCCGAATGAGTTCCTTCCCCAGGGTCCCTCCTTAGGAAATGTGAGGGTGACATTTTTCTCTGGGCAGTGAATTTTGGCTACAGTCTCTCCTGTGTTTGCCCTCTGGATTGAGAGTACTGCTCCCCTATAAACTCCTGAGTACAGGGCATTGTTGAGCTTTTGTGCCTTCATACAGAGGCTTGCTGACTCTTGACTAGGGCCTAGAATTCCATAAATGAAACCATCTAAGGAGCTCTTCTAAGTCCTCGTGATCTAGCTCATGATGACAGTAACTCTAAATATAAAGCGAATCCCATGTGCTTTTATACATGCCGTCATTTAATAACAGACCTGCAGAGGTTAGATATTTCTGCTCCAAATTTGAACTTAGAGAGGAAGGGGAAAAGGAGGAGGAGGAAGAAGATGACAAGGAGGAAGAGGGAGAGGAAGAGGAGGAGGAAAGGAAGAAGAGAAGGAAGAAGAGGCTAGATAGATGGCTCAGTGATTAGAGCACTTTTTAAGAGGACCCAACTTCAGATCCCGCTCCCGTGTCCAGCAGCTGACAACCACCTATAACTCCAGCTCCTGTGGCTCCGATGCCCTCTTCTGGCCTCCACAGACATGTCCATACATATGAGCGCATAAACTCACACAGGCACATCCGCCCAGACATCCGCATGTATGCATAAGTAAAATAAAAATAAATAAGATTCCTGCAAATACAAAAATAAAATCAAAACCAACTTCGTTGGGCACTAGAGAGATGGCTCTGTGATTAAGACCACTTGCTGTTCTTCCAGAGGCCCGAGTTTAGTTCCTAGCACCACACTGGGTGGCTCACTGGTAACTCATGCCCCAAGGATCAGATGTCCTTGTCTGGCCTCCACAGTCTCTCTCTCTCTCTCTCTCTCACACACACACACACACACACACACACTCACACACACTTTATTGGTATGCCATATGGAAGTGGCAGGAGTTGAGAGCCCTACGGAGTCCCCACCCCCAGGGTAGGAGAAACTGAGGCCCCTCCTCCCACCTGCGTCAAGTCTTCTGCCTGCTGCCTACCCTTGCCTAATGGTCGTGCAATCCAAGTGCTAGTTTGGCAGGTGGGCTACCTGTCCACTCTGCCCCCACCCGCCTGATGTATTCCTTCGCCCACCCTGAATAAAGTGACTTTTGGCTTCCATCATAAACAGGTCCGGGGTTTTTTCTTGTACTTTGTATGATCCACACCCCGCCCCCCTCCTCTCCTCCCACGCTCCTGCCTAAGATCTCCCAGTCTGGTGAGTGTGGAGAACCGAATCTGGCCGGTGAGCAGAAGCGGGGAGAGAGAGGCCAGAACACTGGGGAACCTATAACATTTCATTTAATAGAACTTTTTTTAGGGCTATTGCTCCCAGAGCCCCAACATACCACTAGTCATCAATATGTGTTTGTTGAATCCAAAGGATGCTCTAACCAGTAAGTAATCTATTGAAACTGAAGGCTACATAGTATCCAGAACGTAGTGCCATGCTGAATGGAGTGCTGACTCCTAGGATGATCCTGGCCCCAGGAGGTGGAATCACAGCCCAAGGTTCTGTCCTTGTGACATCCTTACAGAGCAAGAGTGAGCAGAGCTCCGGAGCCCGTGCTGCTCGTCACCTACAGAGCTAGGGACTGAATCTTTAAGTTGTGCTTTATTTAGAGAGCTGGTAGTTTCAAAAGGCTATGTGTTAATGCCCTGAAAGTCTCTTTTGTAGCTCATCTCCAGCCAGCAGACGGAAAAAGGAGAATGGGATGGGTTAAAGGCAGCCAGTCATTCGGCAATTCAGCATGATAGCCTGGTCAGGTGGTCAGCAGCACTCCTGAGAGGTCTGTGCCTCTCTCCTCGGCCCTTGCGCTCTTCCTTTCTTTTGTGAATATTTGGGCTCAGGCACGTCTTGAAACATTCGGTCAAGTTGGTTTCTGCTGGTATCGCTCTTGTATTTCTTCAGGGGCTTCTGGGCTGGGCAATGGCGGTAACTCAGAGCAAAGAAATCATTAGCACGGTGTGCACTAAGCTATCATAACATGTACATGCAGATTCCTTTCTTCAGTGTGGAGCACACATGTGCCTTTATGATATAGAATAGGAAAGTGCCACTATCCGTCCCTTCTGTCCCCATCACAAAGACCAAAGGGGGCAGACGTGGAACAACAGAAAAGCATATTTCAGCTGAACAGCAAAGGAAACCTTGTCTAACTGGAACATTCCCCAGAAAGGGCAGCTTTGTGCTCAGTGTGGACGTCTAAGCACACACCAGCTGATTACATGGATGTGTAGGTGCTCTGGGGTTGCCAAACTCTGTGGTGGCTGGAGGTCCACTTTTTAACCTGATGTCAAGGTTCTAACGATTCAAGAAGGTTGTGATTCTAGAACATCTCATGTTGGAAACTCCAGCTCAGCGTTTATAAGGACTGTGCAAAGTGCCAGGCATTGCTTTGCGCAGACGTTCGGAGAACGCAGATGGATACAACGGGTCTCTAACATTAGCTGGGATGTGGCTGCAAGCCCAGACTCTGTTCATTACCGTCTATGTTCTTTCTTGTTTATTTTGCCCTGAGACTCAGGCTGCTGTTCTTCTCCCTCCCAGGCTGGAATCGATGGGGAAAGCATTGGCAACTGTCCTTTCTCTCAGCGTCTCTTCATGATCCTCTGGCTGAAAGGAGTTGTGTTCAATGTCACCACTGTGGATCTGAAAAGGTAAAGGACCCCATTTGTTCATGAGGGTGCATCTAGCAACAAGGCAGAGTCAGATGAGATGAGAGGAAGTCAGAGCAGTCAGTCCTGTGGCTCCAGGCAGCAGATCAGCTGCTGGATTCCGCCTCATTGCCCAGACTTGTTCCCAGCCCCCTCCCTCCCCTCAACCAGTGCACAAAGGAAGCCAAAAAAGGCCGTACAGCCCTCAGGGCTGTGCTTCACTTTGCTGATTGGCAAGGATTGATTAGCAAGAAAAAAGGGATAAGAAATGCCCAGGCCACAAGTGTCTGTCTCAAAGTTGGGCACAGGCATCTAAAAACATATTTGTCACAAGAGCGTAGACATTCCATTTGTGGGACCCTGGTGGGACTTCAGGAGTGACAGCTGACTCTTCAGGGAATTGAAATCCAGACCATTTCTGATGCTGTGTCTTGACTTTCAGACTGGACCAGAGGGCTGTATGTAGAGGTTCTAAAGGAAAAAAAAAAAAAAAGCTTGATTATGTCTGTTCATTTGAGCTTTTTATTGTTTTTGGTTTCTCAAGGGTTTCTCTGTTGTAACTCTGGCTGTCCTGGAACTCACTCTGTAGACCAGGCTGGCCTTGAACTCACAGAGATCCACCTGCCTCTGCCTCCCAAGTGCTGGGATGTGCGCCACCACCACCTGGATCATTTGAGTTTTTGAGTATAATTTTATTCGTATGTATTTATTGTGCTGAGGATCAAACTTGGAGCCTCCTGCATGCTATTCAAGTGCTCTGCCGCTGAGCTAGAGTCCCGGTCTTCCTCAGACGTCTTGAAGCATAGCAGGTGTCTTCCTCTGCTGGGGCCGATGGTGTCCACAGTGGAAAAGCATCCGAAGTAGTCTATGTTTCCCTCAGTTCTCTGAATGCTTCTCAGTGTGCCCTATCTGCCCGAGACACTGGCCTACCTATGGCTGCTCTTGTTCCCAGCACCTCTTGGCTAGGAGGCTTTTTCCAAGTAGACAGAACTAGAGACTGCCCTGCCTCCCGGCTCAGCTTCAGTCCCGATTCCTTGGTAAGGCCTCTCTCTGCACCTCATCACTCTCAAGACCTCTAAATTCACTTAGATCCTACTATCTGAGCTTCCTTGAGCAAAACCATTATTCAACATTTCACCCAGTTGTAACATCTACAGTCCAGGTGCTTTATAACTGCCAAGGGCTTTTCCGTGCAAAATCCTGCAGTAGATAAATAGCAAGGGAAATTCCACCATTCTGTATTGTACAAGGAAACTGAAACAAACCCACTGAGGTGACCTGACCCATGTGCCCAGCTGGAAACGGGAGAGGCTGCTACTAAGATTCTAGCGTCTGGCTTGGTTTTAGTGCAATTAGGGAACATGTGTCCGCCCTCGTGACAACTGAAAAGAGCAAGACTCCAGAGCCTGAGGGCGGAGGGGTGGGGGTAGGGGAGCACTTATTCCACAGAGACCGTGGGTCCTTAGAAGCTAGTGTTTAGAGTCTCACCTGTGGGAGCTCACTGCAGATCCCAGCTGGAGCTCAGGCTGGGAAGGGGAGACCCTCCAGCATCTAACAGATGCTTCTGTTTCTTTCTCCTGTTACCAGCATCTCTAAGGCAGGCCCGGTACTATAAATACCACCTTAGTTTACAGTACCACCCATTCACACATACAGACTAATTTCCACAAAATCTGCTCTCTTACTCTGGCACCACCACTAATTGGCTGAGTGACCTTGAGCTTTTCCAAACCTCGGTTTCTTCATCTGTCCAATAATGATCAAAAGAATAATTCCTTCTTAATCCACAAGAAGGTGTTGAGGGTTTAAGGAGGTAGTCTGTGTATAATTTCAGGGTTCTACTCACTTGGCTTACTACATGAACTTGAAACCCAGCAGCCCTTCTTAGCAGTGTCCCTGCCCCATGTCGACCCAGAGAACTCAAGAAAAATGAGGCACATGAAATGATTTACAAATCAGATCTGGAAATATGTAGTTCTATAATTTTATTTTAAGTGCTAAGGGAGGTCTACACATAGAGGAAGGGGGTGCAATCCCCCAGCACTCTTTTGGCAATGCCCAGCTAAGCTTCAGAAGACAGAAGTGGCGTGTTCCCAAGGTGTCAGAATCCAACAGTCCAAGTGCCCCCCATATTCCAGAAGCAAAACCACACCATAACCCTATGAACACATCGCTGTATCTTTAAACCACAGTAACTGCTCAAAAACCACACGGGTTAGGACTTCCTTCTCTGCCAGTGTCAGAGTTACTGAACAGGAGGAGCAGGCAAAGAATGTCCTTGCTTTATGTGAGGGGCGGGGCACACGCAGAGTCAACAAAGGTACTAAGTAAATTAGATTTAAAAAAAAAAAAACACATACTTGCGCTCTCAATTGTCTGAGTCCCAAATGTCACAGGAGGTTGGAGAGCGGCCTTAGGGAGTTACACCAGAGCAGCACGTCATTGAAATTCTTCCTGTCCCCTCCCTAACAGATTAGCCCAGGAATTTTGTCTCATTACAGACGCCTCTGCCCCTCTTGTTGACTTTCGGTGTTTCTCTTCTCATGTTTCCTGCTCCAATGTTGTAAAACTCAACACACATCCAGGGCAATGGATACCCCACCGGCTGCCCAGCTATCAGCTGCTATCAGCCCCTCCCCACTTCCTCATTGCAGCCTCTGGCTCTCAGCTTTCTGTTGCCAAGTCTTCTTCCCCTCCCTCATCCATCCTTGCTCTCTCCTTTGACCAGCTGGTGGGAGTAATGGCAGAAGCATACCCCTTCGCTGGTGTTTACAGAGTCATGACCTCTTGAAGAGCAGCCAGTGCTCTTAACCGCTGAGCCATCTCATCTCTCTGGTCCCTCAAAGATACTTCTTATGATAAAAGTAGGATCTGATGGGTTCCTTTTTTTGTCTGTGGAGGCCAGAAGAGTGTATCAGGTCTCGGAGCTGGAGTTACCAGTGGTTGTGATCTTCTTGATGTGAGTGATGAGAACCGAACTCAGGTCCTCTGGAAAAGCAGAGTATGTCCTTAGCCACCTCTTAGCCCCAATGTGTTAATTTGTCAAGCCTGGAATTGTGTGTTTCCTTAGACTAATTAGTAAAGCAGCATTTGGAAGCACAGCCCTGTACGGTTAAAGCTGGGAGCTAATTTAGAGAGTCGCCATGATTCTCTACAGACTTTTCAGTTTGTTCGGGTTCATTTTGTGAGGTTCCTCTGCCATTTTCTTCCCCAGGATGAGTTTTCTGTGCCACATCACAGGCCTGCAGAGCTCTGTCCAGCTTCTCCCGTCTTACACCCCTTACTACAAATCTGGTTATACTGTGGGCATGTTGATTAGCCTCAGACAAGAGTTAAAGCTGGAGGCTTCTCAGACCAGGAGGGCCCCCGGTTTCCACCAGCACCTGAGTCTCACTCTTCTCTACAGAAAGCCAGCTGATCTACACAACCTCGCTCCTGGCACGCATCCGCCCTTCCTGACTTTCAACGGGGACGTGAAGACTGATGTCAACAAGATCGAAGAGTTCCTGGAGGAGACCTTAACCCCTGAGAAGTAATGATCTGATTCTTTGCAGAGCTATGGGAAGGGAAAGGGAGAGGGCTAACTGTGGGATGACAGATTTCAAACACCTCTTGGAGCTGGGACTTCTATTTCTCAGCACTATGGAACCATAAACTCAAAATGGAGCCAGTAAGGCCAACTGTCAGTAGGTATTGCTAGTCAGTTCCTACATGGAGTGACTCTGGGGGTCCTGGGAAGATCCTGGGAAGCACCTATCGGGCTTGTTCCCCTGACTCTAGTTCACCGTATCTGGAGAAACTCGAGAAGGGGCAGAGTGGCTAATATTCAGAGGAGAGATGAATGGCTGATGCAATGAAGACAAACCAGGAAAAGGACAGCTGGTGCCTGAAAGCACACCGAGAGTCGTAAATCCAGCCAAGTCACAGATAAACAGATACCAATCCTGCCTGTGACCGGCGGGTACAGGAGCTGAAAGTTCTCAAAGGGGGCAGATTATCTGCTACTGATACTAGAGGAGAGAAGAGACATAGTCTAAAAGATGGTGCTGTCGGTGAGGGTTTGGGGGGGGGTGTTAGTCTAGGCTCGTTCATTGTGGAATATTGGAATCAGAGATTAAAGCAACCATACCTCAGGGTTAAACCGGAGAACCGGCATTGTCTACAGAGTGAGGCGTGGACTTGGTGCAGCAGGGTAGCCAAGGAAAGATCTTCAGCAGACAACTTGGAGGGTCGGATATAAGGCTTACTCTGGGGGCTGGGAAAGAATGCGGTGCAAAGGGTTGGGGATGCAGCTCAGTTGGCAGGGTGCTTATCGGGCAGAAGCACACAAACCAAGTGTGTCGGCGCACACCTGTATTCTTGGGAGGTAAGGTCAGGAAGGGGAGGTAAAGTCAGGAAGATCTGAAGTTATTCTTTGGAGCATAAGGAGTTCAAGATAAGCCTGGAATCCATGAGATCTTGTCTAAAATAAAACATCATCAGCTGACAGGCTATAGGTTCAGAATCAGGTGGGAGGAGCTAGTTAGTGGTGGTTTAGGCAAGATAGAAAGAAGGAAGGGCTCAGCCAAGGGAACAGAGTAAGGAGACAGGGCCTACTTAGCAGGTAAAGGAGTGGAGTTGGACTACCAATCACCCTCTTGTGTTTATTTTTTTTTTTTACTTGTCAACATATGTAGTTCTTATGTTATGTTAGGCACTGAAGTCTGTGACTCATGGCCACCCTGTCATCAGCCCTGGGACCTGGGAGAAAGGGTGGTCCTTACCCTCACTTTACAGTCCAGCTGGGTGGGGCAGCCCAAGGCATACCAATGGTGCCTTACTGTTGGAAAATGACAGTTCCCTGGTGTGCTCTGATGAAGTTCTAAGCCAAGGAGTGCTCACTCTTAAGAACAGCCTTTGTTGTCATGCTGGGGCAGCTCATTTTCACACTGAGTGGGAGGCTGCCTGCAGCCCATTGGAAGCAGCTGGCGTAGACTTTCAATAAGGGCATTCGTTCAATCAACAAGGCAGCCACAAACACACACCACCCAGGCCACAGCCAGAAGCCACATGTGTCTTTTAACAGAATGCCAGCCAGCTGCTTGGATGGATATGTCCTGAAGAGGCTGACTCCTTCTTGCTCCTCTGGGACTCAACCTCATTTGCTGTTGCACTGGTTGCAAATCCCACATGAAGAAAACTGTTTTCAGTAACTCAAGCCAAGAGCAGACATTGCCTGGCAAGGTTAATGTTGCCTCTCTGGAACAAATCCTCCCATCCAGAAGGTCTACTTCCACCCAGTCTGGCAAGGAGGAGGGAAAGCCCAAGAAGTGAGGGACAGGGCTGCCCACATGGTCTTCAGCTAAGCTGATAGATAGGATCCACTGCTCACTCTGCCAAGGGATATATGGGACCTCTTGATCCATCCTTTCTCTGCCCTTGGATTCAGTCCTCCTTAGTGGAAGAACACTTCCCCTCATTTCCTACCCCAGTTCTTCACATTCACGTTAGCCAAGTTCCCCAGCTCTCATTACCTCAAGTCTAGCTGTTTGAGACAAGTGTCCCTCATCTCTTTCCACAATGGGACCAAAGGGTCACAAAGACCCTGGGGTTATATATTTCACACTTTTTGAACATTGTTCCCGAAGAATGTGCTTTTTATCTTTTTTACATTCTTCCTGGAGAATGTAAAGTTTCCGTGGTCCAAGCAGGACCTATTGGTGCTGGGCAAGGACATTCCAGCTTTTCTTCTCTGCTCGCTCATGCTATCTGTGCTGAGCGCACTGCTTCTGGGCCAGGTCTTTTCTGGACTTAAAGTAAGTGTAAGAGATGTGATGAAGGGCATTCCTGCCATGCTTGTGACCTGACCATCAAGCTCATTAAAGGAATGTCTTCAGAAGTCTCTTAAAGTAAGGACATCCATGACAAGATCATCAGTTACTGAAGATACTATTCACAGACAATGTCCTTAGATGCCTTTGTGCCCATCAGGCAGGGGCAGGCGCTACAGTTACAGGCCAGTAAATGCCACCAAACCAGTGCCTCATCTCCATGCTCAGAATCTCAACGGTGTGCCCACAAGCCAGCAGCTTAGCCAATGTCCCCACTAACTTGGGCTGGAAGATGGGGTGGCTTACATTCAGAGGGAGTATTGTAGCCTGGCCTTCTGGTTCTCCAGAAAGCCAAAGGCCCCTGTTTCCTGATGCCGAGGGCCATGTGTTTCTTATCGTGCTTCAGTTTGTAAAAACTGCCAGACAGCCAGGACTTTTCTCCTTTAGGTTTTTTTGTTTTTTTGTTTTTAAGAAATCACATACAAATACCCCGTCAGTTAAAAGAAAAAAATTACACTTGGTTCCATAGAGCATTTGATGTCAAAATGAAGACTCTGAGAAATCTGGAGTAGTTTCTAAATGAGACTAACGTCCCTTTCTTTCTGTGGACTGGCCCAGTTAACACTCAGGGAAAAAGTGCAGAGGCTCCTCGGAGTTACTCCCTAGACACGCCTGGATCTTGCCTGTAGTCTCCCTCTGGTGGCCAGAGTCTCTTAAGATTCAGAACAAAGAGGCATGGCCACCTAGGAACCAGTTGTACATCCCGTGTGACTTTAGGCAAGGCTCTCTCCCTCCTTTTAAAGATGGAAAAGCATCTTGATCACCTTGAAAACTGAAGGGGTGACATTCTATGTTCTCCAAGATCCCTTTTAAGCCCTGAATCTGTGACTTTGTGAGTTTCACAGAGGGCTTTCCTAGAGCTGACTGCTGTCTTAAGATAATCCTAGAAGCTGGGATAAGAATTCAGGGGGGTGATACAGCTCAGCACATAAGTGTTTGCCTCACACGCATGAAGACTGGAGTTTAGAAACTCATTTAGATGTCTGGAGGGCATGGTGCTTCCCTGTCATTCTATCCAGGAAGGCAGAGGAAGGGGACCTCCAGAGCAAGCCCGCTAGCTAGACGAGCCACGTTGGGAGCTCTGGGTTTTACTGAGAGACCCTGACTCGGTAAATGAGAACCAGTCAGAAGGGCAGTGCAGGGGAGGATGATGACAGCTATCAACCTCGGGCTTCCACGTGCATGCGCACACATAGGCACATGCACCCCTACACACACACACACAAAAATACATGCACACACACACCACACACACACACACACACACACACACACACCTGAGGAAGAAAAAACAAAGAATCCAGGAGGCTAAATGAAAACTAGTTACACAGTGTGCCACGCCATCCGTCAGGTGGCAGGCACGTCCTGAGTCTTAATGAGGTGCAGAATCCTAGTAACACCAAGGCACTGTGAATGCATTGCTGTATATGTATTTTTAAAAAAGCATATAAATCTCTTACAGCAGTACAGCATAATGATGTTCTTCTGTCCCTCTGAGAGGTAGAGACAGAGTTCCAGAAGCTCCCACAGGAGGCTGCAGCAGCTGACCGTGAGCCATAGGGTCCCTGACTAGGTTTCGGGTCTGTGCTACCAGGTGGTGCTCTCATGCAGTAACGTGAGGCACAGCGGCTTAACAGAACGAGGGTCTTTGCGGCTTGAGCAGAGGCTCGGCGGAGGCCTGGTACATTGCCTCCAGGGTGTCTTCAGCAGATAAAGGCAAAAGGACAAAAAAGCACAAAGTGTTTGGAAGGAGCAGGGCTTGGAGGAGTTATATCACTTCTCCCCCCTGTTCCACTGGCTAAAATCTAGTCGTATGACCCCAGTGTAACAGGAAAGGGGACTGCTGGGAAACGAGGAAAACCTTGTTGATATTTATTAAGTACGTGCAGTCACTGCTACAGGGCCAATTCAAAACAGAACAAACAGAAAAACAGCCGTCTGATTTCAATGCCCGCGTGCTGCGTGATGTCCCATGCTGCAACAGGAGCAAATGTCTGTTAAGCCTACGTAGGTACCACAGCGGATCAGTGAAATGATTCCACCCAAGTTGAGCTTAGTAAACTAATGAGTTTATCAGGATTGGTTCCAGGGGCATGGGCAACTCAGAGGTCAACCCCGGCATGGTCACCAATAAGGAAATCGTTCTCCTGGGTGATCTCTGCATCCCCGGGACTTGAGGCCCTCTCCATGGAAAGGAGTGTCCTCTTCCCCAGTACCTTAGAGGGGAGCTTTGTGGATCCTGGAACTTCCTGAGTTTCTGGAATCTTATGTGATGCCCTCCTTACTCCAAGGAAGGAAGCTTTTCGGTTTGGAGGAAATCTCCATTCATCCAGATCTATAAATGGAGGCCCATCATGCTGATCTCACGGGGCTAGCGTGGATGACACTGTTGCAAGCCCAGTGCCTTACAAAGAGAAGATACACGAGAAATTTCTCAGTAAATGAGAAAGAGTGAGGAACAGAGTCCACATCTGCTCTGTGCTGTCTTTCTCTGTGCTGTCCTAAGTACAGCTGGTGGCCTTAAGTCTAAGACCACAGATTGGAGGAGATGGCGTTTAATGAATAAGCCAGACTTAAAGGTTCTTGGTTTTAAAAAGCACAGATACAGTAAACAGGCACACAGTTGAGAGTTAGAAGAGTCAGAATCATTAACCTGCCCCCACGTGAGGGTTTGGTGAAGTGAGGATTCAGGAATCACAGAGAAAGAGAGGCAAGGAGGATTCCCACTCTTCAGCCTGTTAGGAAAAGGAGAATTCACACTCAAGCTGCCAGGCAAGGCTCCCTCACCCCCAAATCAGCAGACTTAATGACACCAGGACTGGGTCTCTTTTTCTCTGGTTCACCTATACTTCTACCCAACCCAAACAGGTGGAGGGCCTGGCCTTTGTTGGGTGCTTATTGTATGTTGCTTTGATTTTCTTCAGTAGCTGAGGATAGCAGCCTGTCAGTCGAGCATTTACTGTCTCTGTGAGAGAGGTGCTTTTTGTGGTTGTTGTTTGGTTTTTTTTGTTTTTTGTTTTGGAGACAGGGTTTCTCTGTGTAGCTCTAGCTGTCCTGGAACTTACTCTGTAGACCAGGATGGCCTCAGGCTCACAGAGATCTGCCTGCCTCTGCCTCCCAATTACTGGAATCTTTTTTTAAAAAAAGATTTTTTTTTAATGAATATGAGTCTATGCTCTATCTTCATACACGCCAGAAGAGGAATCAGACCCCATGATGGTTGTGAACCACCATGTAGTTTCTGAGAATTGAACTCAGGTCCTCTGGAAGAGCAGCCAGTGCTCTTAACCCCAGAGCCATCTCTCCAGCCCTGACGCCAGCTGTTTTATTACCCAAAATGAACTTTAGGTGCAGATCTAAGATGGTTGCATTTGAAATAAGATACCTTCAAGACTGGGCAGAGAGTACTTGTCATCTATTAAGTCAAGACTAGAAAACTTGGTCTTTCAAAGTAAGTATGTTTTGGCTTTGTGGGCCACACGGGGTCTGTGGCACCTCCGCTGTTGTAGTGTGAAGGTAGCTGTTCATGGTGTGCGTATAGGTGGGTGTAAGTATGTTCTGCTAAAAGTGTACTGATAGCCTCTGGATAAGGCCCAGTGGATAAAGCACTTGCAACACAAGTGTGAGTTCCAGAGTTCAGCTCCTCATAACCCATTTAAAAGCCAGGCAGGCAAGGCAGTCACCTGAAACACCAGCATTCAAGAAGCAGAGACAAAGCATCCTCAAATCGGGCTGGCTCTTCCCCTCACATTAGACATAGTTGCTTGCATGAGGTCCAGGACCGTGCCTGATGCACAGTAACCCCTCAGTGCAAGTTAGTTTTCCCATCAGCAGAGCATCACACAGGAAGGTCTCGGATTTACAGCAACAAAACCAGTTTCTTACTGGCCTTCCACTGGCATCCTTAAATGATCGTTTATCTCGGGCCTCCAACAGCCTTTTCTATAAAATGGGAGCAGCAGCTCCTTTCTCACCTGCCTGGTAGTTGAGAGCTGGGCCTGATATATTCCTGAGTCTTTTTCCAAGGGCAATGCCTCTGATGTTGAACAGCTACCTGCCATGGCTCCAAGAGAGGGACAGTCCTAGTTAATGAGATCATTGAAGAACAAAGAAGAAATGAATGATGACAGATGACGTGTGTGTGTGTGTGTGTGTGTGTGTGTGTGTGTGTGCGTGTGCACATGCATGCAGGTGTGTGTATACATGTGTGTTCATGAACCTATGGAGCCCAAGGTCAACTAGAGTGTCGTTCCCAAAGTGTCACCGCCTCTCTAGTTTTTTGAGCCTGGATCTCTCCCTGATCTAAAGTTCACCAATGTGCCTGGTCTGGCTGACCAGAAAATCCCAGAGACCCACTTGTCCCTATTTTCCAGCACTGGAGTTAAAAGCATGTTACCATCTCACCCCTTTTAGGTTCTGGGAGTCAAATTCAGGCCCTTATCTTGCTATCTCAACTGACTGAGCGATCTTCGCAACTCCACAGCAAATGATTTTTAAAGACTTCTTTGGTTGAAAACATAAAAACCGAACAAAAGAAATTTTGCTTAATAAACAGAAAGTGAGCAAGAAGCATACAGTGAAACTTTTCACTGCAGATCACAAAGACCCAAGCTTATCGTTGATAATGATCACCTGCCCCTGACTCTGCCCACTTCTCTCTGGCCATATACATAATGATCTTGCAAAAAGAGTAAGTTTATTATTATTATTATTAATTAGCATTACTCACGTGATGACGGTGTTGGGTTAAAACCAAGGATTCCCACCCATGTAAGCTTCCTTCCTCACTCAATCTCAAGGCCAAGGATCCCAAGCCTGGCCCACCTCTTGTACTCTTTTATTTCAAAATGAGAAACAATGTAAGGGATGGAATGGGGGGGGGTCATTGTCAATCCCCACACACACACTTGGAAATCCAAATGATAAAGAAAACGGGACCTGCAGGTGGAGCCTGGTTAAGTTTTTACCACACATATGTGATGAACATCAGAAAGACATTTTAGAAGCATACAGGGGGCACTCTTCCTTTGGAGCAATGACTAGGACATTGGTGCTAAGGGACCAGGCATCCACTGGCTCTGGGAAGCAAGGATTGAGGGGGGGGAGGCCCTGAGGGTAGATGGCTATTTTCATGAGTTCAGGAGAAATATCAGGGACTCCATCTGACACAGGCCAGCTATGTGTCACTGGTGCATCCTTGGTAGTGGCTCTGGGAAGAGGCTCATGGGTGGCATTCTGGTCCTTTGCCCAACAGACCGAGTCACTGATAAAGTCTCTCAGGACATCACAGCCCTCTCTGATTTCCTTTATTATGAATAAGGGCTGAGTGCCCACCCTTCCTGTAGGATGCCTGTGAAACCCCAAAAGATGATAGCTTTAGCGGGGAAAAGGAACGCTGATCACTGTATTGCAGACAGGATCCCCACTAAAGAGCCCCGTTCTTACAGTTTCATAGAACTGTGTTGCGCCTTCCCTTGCAGGTACCCCAAACTGGCTGCGAGACACCGGGAGTCTAACACTGCGGGCATTGACATCTTCTCCAAGTTCTCAGCCTACATCAAGAACACCAAGCAGCAGAACAATGCTGGTGAGTGATCCTTCTAGGGATACCAAGGCAGGGGTGTGTTTCCTGCCAAGTGGTGCGTCTTCGGTCTGCCCACGGCCATTTCAGACCATCTGGCTAGAGAAGCCCCCCGAACCAATTCTCCTGCTTGTTAGTTTCTCACCTCCTTTTGTCCTCCTGGCTCAGAAGGGAGGTCACAGAGCCTGCTGCCTGTAGCATTAGAGAAAGGACAGCGTGCTATCGCCGACTAAGAAGCGTGCATGTCGCTTGCTTCTCCAGATACCGCCTCATCTGTATTCACAATGGGACGCAACTTCCCACTTCTTTGTGGTCCCTGGAAAGGCTGACGAGAGCATGAGAGAGGCAACCAGGGTCAAAATTAAGTCAATGCTAGACCTAACTGCATTCTCTTCACCGCGAGTGTGGAGAATCCAGGGAAGGACTAGGAAAGCATGGCTCCCTCCTCCACACGGCCCTTCCTTTCTGGCACTGGCTGTGGACTGAGGACGTGCTTCTTTTATGACGCTCTGTCAGAGGGGTCCGAGCACCCCACGTCTCGGCTCGTGTACAGTCCCCTTATTCGGCATTGCCCGTTAAAGGTTTACTGAGGTGTTTGGATGGGAATGTGTGGCAACTGAAGAGTGACTGTGAGACCCTCAAAGGAAAGGGGTGAAGGAGAGCGTCCCATCGATGGCAGAGCGAAAGGATGAGCTGGATCCCTGGGGTCCGGTACCAAACCCACCCGAGGAAGCGCTGCGGGAATCTTCATGAATGCACCAGTGAACAACACACAGTGGACGGCAGGAAGACACCAGCTACTTTTTGAGTTCAGAGTAGGGGGTGTCTCTGAGTAGCTGAGAGAGAGAGAGGAAGAAAACAAAAAAGCAGTAGTGAGAACGAAACCAGTATGGTAGGAAGGGACTACGCCCACCGCAGATCCCGGGGTCTTGGTTTATGCCGTGTGCCTATTGAGATCCTGGAGGTCCAAAGAGAGAGGTTCTTGACAGAGTTCAGGATGGGAGGAGTCAGGTGTCTTAATTTAGGTTTTATGGCTGCGATGAGATGCCATGACCACAGAACCTTTTATAAAAGAAAGCATTTAATTGGGGCCGGCTTACCGTTCGGAGATTTAATCCATTATTGTCATGATATGGAGCATAGCAGCAGGCAGGCACGCACGGTACTGAAGAGGTAGCTGAGAGTTAGTTTTACATCCGGATCAATAGGCAGAAGAAAGAGAGAGAGAGAGAGACACCGGGCCTGGATTTAGCTTCTAAAACTTCAAAGTCCACCCCCAGTGATACACTTCCTCCAGCAAGGCCACACCTACTCCAACAAGGCCACAAGTCCTAATCCTTTCAAAGGATACCGCTTCCTATGAGCCTGTGGTAGCCGTTTTTATTCAAACCACCTCAGTGGGGGAAGTCAACAAAGGATTTATTGGCTCATAGTGTGAGGCACCTGGTCACTCTGTGCCCATAGTGCAGGATGGTGCAGGAGGAAGACTCCAAGTCACATGCAGCCAAATCAGAAGACAGGAGGCGTATTCTGGTTTAATCAATGGGAATAGAATGCTGGTTAAAGGGCCAGCAAAGGGAAAATCAACTTCTGTGCCTGGTGCCTGGTGCCTGGTGCAGGGGTTCATCCTCTGAGAAAGCTTCTAGAAGGATGTCAGCTAGAATTAAGGCCCCAGTGTGTGGGAATCGGGAAGATGGGGTGGGGGAAAGGCTAGATGTAGAGAAAAGAGATCGGAACCTGGTGACAATCTGTGTGTCTTAGATTTCATCCCTTGGACAACGATAGCTCCTAGAGGGACACTATAAAGAGAGAAACCTCTGAAGGACGAGAGACAGTGTGTGGAAAATATTTTAAGCATTTTGGTGTACTTGCTTCATTACTGTGTGGATCCTGTAGTTGGCTGAAGAGTGCCCTCCCCTCAAAGGTAACGTCTACCTGGGAACCTCAGAATATGACCTTATTTGGAAACGAGGTCTTTGTACATGAGATTAGCTCAGGATCTCAAGATGAGATCTTGCACTTAGTGTGATCCCTAAATCTAATGCCTGGTGTCCTCGTGAAAAGCAGAGAGGACACAGAAATGAGGGGCAGAGGGTGGAGCCATGCAGCCACAGCCAAGGCTTTCCAGACACAGGAGGTGTGGAAAGGTTGCCGTTTAATTTTGGAATGTTCTGTCTCCCAGAACAGTGAGGAGGTATCTCATGATTTTACGCCACCCGGCTAGTCGTCTTTGGTTGCTGTAAGCCCTAGGAGACAAACGTAGCCTGTGATAGCTGTTTTTGACTTACAGTGGGAGGGTACTGTCGGTCTCTGCGGGAAGGCACGGGCGGGGGCTCGTGGCAGCTGGTCACAGTGTGCCCGCAGTCAGGAAGCAGGTGGAGGCTGACATACTCAACTCGTTTTCTCCTTTTATCCATTTTATTAAGTCCAGGACCCACCCCATGGGATAGTGCCACCCATGGGTGGGTCTTCCTAGATCAAACTTCTGTGGAAACACCCTCGTAGACACACCCAGAGGTCTGTCTCCCAGAGGATTCTAAGTCTGGTCAAGCTGTGAGTCAAGAGTATCACAGCCTTCAGAACTTCCTGGAATAGAACACTTATTGACACTTGGCTGGCCTAAGGCCCAGAGGGAAAGGAGAGGACTAAGGGACTTCCCTCTCCCCAAGGGCGGCTGGCTCTTGAATACATCAGTGTCTTTTCATCTCAACCACAAATATCTTCTTCCATACTTGTCAGAGTGCCCTCAGAAAGATTATCTCATTTGACCCTTCCAGACTTTTAGAATTATAAATGGTATTTACATATTAGTCACATTTACGGCTCTGTTGCTCCCAAAGCCAAACAACGGGTCCACAGAATACCGCATGTGGATTTCCTAGAAAGTTAACACTCTCCAATTTTCATTGTTTCCCTTCTTCTATTTCACTCTGGTTCTCCCCATAATGAGCTTTGCCCTTGTGACTCCTTCCCCTAACTCATTTGCACATTTCAAAGCTCAGGGATATCTGCTTTCTCAATAGCCATCCCCACATGCTCTGTTCTTCTCAGTCCCGGGCTGAGATAGCCCGCTCTCCTTCCTTGTAACTGGAACTTACCCACTGCCCCACACCCCTTCATTTTTCTTTCCTCCCTGTCCCACACCCAATTTTGGTGAGCAGGATCCAAAGGTCCTTAGGCTCAGCAAGCCGGAGGCCCATGCTTCTTCGGGCCAGGCTTCCTTATAGAGATAGCCTTGCTCATGCAAGGGTGCCCAGAATCACACTCCCAAGCCAGAGCTCACAGTTCTATGCTCACAGCCCACAAGCCCCAGGAGATAGGCCATGACTCTCTCCACCTTCTTGGAGCTTCAGGATGGCCACTCCAGGCTTCCTGACATCTCTCACTTTGCTCTCTTTTTTGCTGACTCTTCAGCTAAAGATCTATTTTTCTAACATTGCACTTCAGATGCTACCTCTTCTCGATTCACTTTTTTTTCATTTTAATTTTTTTTCCAGACAGGGTTTCTCTGTTGTAACTCTGGCTGTCCTGGAACTCACTCTGTAGACCAGGCTGGCCTCCAACTGCCTCTGCCTTCCAAGTGCTAGGATGAAAGGCATGTGCCAACACTGCCTGGCTCATTTTTAAAATTTTTTTACTTTGTGTTCTTGTTCATGTGTGTCAGCGTACACATGTGTGAGTGGCAGAGTATGCATGTGCATATATGTGTACGTACATGTATGTAGAGACCAGAAGTCAACCCCAAGTATCATTCTTCAGGTGGTGTCCCGTCTTAGTCATTGTTCTATAAAGATAGGAACTACAATCTTTTACCCTCAGTGTAGAGAAAGAGAAAGGAAGGATAGAAAGAAAATTTCACTGCTTTCGCAGGTGGCCTTGATATAGAATGAGAGAAAGGTAGAAATCTTCACAGCCTCTTTTAGGCTGTCCTAAGCTTGAAGGGAACTAGCTGACAGCGAGTCAGACTAGTGTCTCAGCTCACTGTCTGAAAACCCAATCTCTCCAACCTTTGTTCTTTTAAGCAAGAATAAACACACTAACAATGGACAGCCCAACCAACGAACTACCAACCAACACCTACCCCAGCTCTCGGGGCTTCAGACCTGTTATATGCTAAGCAAAAGTTCCCATAAACCCAAGCGGCGCACAATCCCGAGAACAAGCTACACGTGCCAGAACGACTGCACCTAACCAAATTATAGCCCCCTGCATCAAGCATTCCAAATCCAACTCATCATCAACAACTATACCACACCTGGGGTGGGAACATAAATCTAGTCCAAATGCCATTTTGTGTTTTTAAAGAAACCAAAATAACAAAAACTTCTTCCAAGTAGCCTGCTACAATTCTATTGTTCTGAAAAGACACCATGACCACAGCAAGGGAAACTGGAGTTTCTTACAGTTCAGAGGTTTAGTCCATTGCTGTCATGGCAGGAAGCATGGTTCTGGAGAAGGAGCTGAGAATTCTACATTGGGATCTTCAGGCAGCAGGAAGAGAGGGTGACATTGGGCCTGGCTTGAGCTTCTGAAACCTCAAAGCCCCACCCTCAGTGACACACTTCCTTAAACAAGACCTTATCTACTCCAGCAAGGCCACACATCCTTACACCGTCACTCCCTGTGAGCCTATGGGGGCCATTTGCATTCAAACCACTGCATATCCTCCTGGATTTTGTTGAGACATGTCTTGCTGGCCTGAAACACACTGCTTTGGCTGGGCTTGCTGCACAGTGAGCTCCAGGAGTCCATTTGGCTTCCAAGAGATGGTGTGGCAACTCCAAGCCATTCTGTCCTATACTGGGAGGGGAGCAATTTACCAACTGAGCTATCATCTCCAGCCCTTTCCTTTCTCTCTTGAGCAAAGCCCTCTCCCTTCCTCTCAGAGACACACCGTTGATGGTCATAATCTAGTTCTGCCTTGTCATCAAAAAAGCTCGAGAAAAGCCAACACTGCAAATACCACTCAACAGGGTCAATCGTCCCTCCACTTATTTGCTGCCTTTCATAACTTCCATCCAAAATCTCCCAACTACTGAAAGCCAGACCTCATTCATGGGCAAACTTCCCAGGCCATTAATTTGTATAATTTACTCTTTCGTTTAGCCATTCAACGAAATTCTGTGGAGACCGAGGAAATGGCTCAGCGGGTAAGAATGACGAGCATAAGGGCCTGGGTTCAAATCCTCAGCACCCTTGTAAAAAGCAGGCGTGGCTGCATCGTGTGTCTGTTATTCCAGTTTTGGGGGGCAGAGGCAAGCCAGCCTAGTGGAGAAGTTTCAGCGAGAGACTCTGCCTCAAGTCAAAGCAAAAGGCAATAGAGGGAGACATCCAATATCCCAATATCCTGTCCTGGCCTTCACGTGCACACACTCATGTGCAAACACCGTGCACACGTGTGCGCGCATGCACACATACACACACACACACACCGCACAGAACAGCACCTACTCTGAGCTCATTTTGAAAGAACATGTCTTATGCGGCAGCCACTGCACTAGGTTCTAAAGCTACCAAGAGGAACAGAGAAGAGTCATTGCCCACAGTGAACTGGCTGTCTACATGAGCCAGAAATCAGGCAGATGTAGGTTTCCTGGCCCGGGTTTGGTTTGAATCTCACAACTAGCGGCACAAATGTGCCCAGGAGATGTGTTCTCTCCAAACTTGTTTCTGAAACTGTGACATGAATTATTAATACTTCTGCCAGGCATAGCCACAGTGTGTGTGGTTGGTTTTTTGTTTTTGGTTTTTTGCTTTTTTGGTTTTTCGAGAGGGTTTCTCTGTTGTAACTCTGGCTGTCCTGGAACTCACTCTGCAGACCAAGCTGGCCTTGAGCTCACAGAGATCCTCCTGCCTCTGCCTCTCACATGCTGGGATTAAAGATGTACACCACCACCACCTGGCTTCTCCCTTTCTTTTTTAACATTCAATATTATTATAGGTTGCAGGGCACAAGCCATGGTATGGGTGAAGAGGTCAGAGGGGAACCAACTTAATGGGGTTCTCCTACCTGTGCATGGCATCTAGGGGTTAAATTCAAGTCACCAGGTTTGCAGGACAATTACTCTTTAGCTAGCCACTTAGTCTGTTTACTTCCTGAAGATTTTTTTAAAAAAATATTTTTAATGGTGTGCATGTGTATTTATGTGTGTGTCTGCAAGTGAGTGCTGGGGCCCGTGGAAGCCAGAGGGGTTGGATCTCTGGCTCTCTTGGGTTACAGGCCACCTCACCTGAGTGCTGAAAACTGAACCTGGGTCCTCTGTAAGAGCAGGAAGTGCTCTTAACTTGCTCCTAAGATCTGAGCCATCTCTCCAGCTTCCTCATCTCCCCCTTTCCTGAAGCTTGATGCTGTACCCCAAAGTGCACACCCCAGAATGCCACTGGCAGGGCGCCGATCTCACACCTTTGGCCTCCTGGCGTTCTTTGTGCTTTGTGTGGGAGCCTGCTACTGCCCTGCCTCCTGTCCCTGCCATCGCCACATCCCCAGTCCCCTGTGGAGAGATTCTACCTCCGGCCTCTCCCAACCCTTCCATACCATTCCCTTCAAGTTCCTCAAAGTGGCCTGGACTTTCCCATGAACGGATCATGAGAGTCTCCGATCAGTCAGGTATACATAAGCAGATTGCTTTGTTTTCTATTGTTGAGGATGAACCCTCATGCCTCAACCCCTACCCATGGACAGCTCCCCCCTCCCCCCTGCCATTACCTGGCTTCAGGGAGACAGGAGCTGTGTGACATCACACGCCATCACTGCACCATCGAGGTGTGAACTGTGGCATCTAAATGCTCCATCATACCATGGCAGTGCTGCATTATGACACTGTAATGTCCAATTGTGTCACTCCAAGTCTCATTGTGACGTCACAATGCCTGCACATGCCCTGTCTCCCATAGCTCAGAGCCCAGGGGATTCCCCACTACTGCCTGGGTTCGCAACCTACCCGGGCTTCTTGGCCTCACACATGGAGGTTGCCTCGGTTCCTCTATCTGTAAAATAAGGAGAATAGCTGTGTACCCCACACTCGTTCCTGTGAAATGACAGCCGTCCTCCATTCGAGGCTGGCTGTTGTTCTCTGACTGACAGCTGTAACTTGGGGTGGGTAGTTTGGGGGATTAAGTCAGGGAGTGAGCAGCACACTAAGGTCAACTCCCAAGGAACTTGTTTGAGGGAGGGCAGAGGGAGAGGAGGGGCATTCAGCAAGACCAGCCTATGAGGAAGGAGAGAGCAGGAGGAGCCATGAAGACAGGCAGGGCAGAGAGTTTAAGAAAAGCCCAGAGTTATGTGTGGCAAACTCTCTGTGCACAAGGTGGTGGGTCTTGCCTGCTGCGCGGCTCTTGGGGGTCTGATTTCCAGTTAACTGCTTTCCCCATGGCATTGCTGCTCTCTCAGGGAGACCCCAGCTGAGTGAGGAAACAGGACTCCTCTCTTGGAGGGGAGGCATTGAGATGGAACTGAATGGAATAAGGAACCTGCCAAGAGAGAAGACTCGGCCTTATGCAAGAACACCTTTGAGACTAGAAAGAGCAGCCAGGCCTTTAGATGTGGCTGTCCAGGCTGCCGGGATCTCTGCTCTCCCTCTCACACGTGCATTTTCTACTGAGCAGGAGAAAGCTGTGTCACTTGGTTGGCACTGAGGTTTCTAGAATCCTGAAGAGGTAGGACTCGGGAAGCACGTGAGCCCCTATTTTCCTCCTCAGCATACCCCGTACCATCCCTGAGGTTGACAGTCAGGCAGCAAGCTCTGTTGCCCTAAATACTGCTCCTCTACATTGGGACTGACATATGACAGAGTCCGGATTCCCATTCTAACTTCCCGTCACCTGTCTCTCCGAGTGCTGCTGTGAACAGCGCTTGCCTCCCAACCCTGCTCCTTGTGCCCTCCTTGGAGGTACCACCAAGGGCATGGGGAACCCCAGATGGATCAAGAAGGCCTACAGTCCCAGAAGCCCTGCCTGTCTCCATTGTGAGGTCATTGATGTGTTCCGCTGGGGACCTCAGTTTGGCTCCACGGGTTCCCCTCCTCCCTGGAGGGGTTTCTTTTACATTCTACTTCAGGGCATCCCTCCTCCACTCTCCGTCATCTCCCAAGACAATCTAGGCTTCTCCCTCTGAACACTCATCTTACAAATTGCCATCAGGACAGAGCTGGAAATCTCTGCCAAATCACTGGGCGCTCGCAAATTCCTTCTAGCTGCTTACCATAATTTAGGCTGCGTTTTACTTCATTTCTCACAAGCTCTTTTCCTTACACTTCAATCCTATCATTTCCCAGGGAACATTGTGCCCCATACCATATGGTGAATTCCAGGCAATTAGCAAGGGACAGAATGCACATGTTTAATTCTCTATTCTTATTAACTCGTTTGAGAGTCTCTTTTGGTTTCTCTTAACCCTATTGGGTTTCCCTCAGATATAGTTAGCATTCCTGGACAGAATTACCATCCTTGTCTTGGGGAAGAGTGTCAGATTCTCGTGTGTTTTCTTGCTAGCTGGCAAGGAACGGGCATGTGTATGCTTTGGACTAAGACAAAGATCTGGTGTGTGTTTCCCCTGGGTTCATATTCACTGTCTTCGGTCCCCAGTCATAGAGATGGGAGAGCAGAGAGTTCTAAAGACCACACTTCTAGGGTGGGGTGTGGCTCCCTTTTTCTGTTAAGATGCTAAAAAGTCCCAGTTGTAGCCCCTGAGTGTGGACTCCATAAATCACCTACAGTTTGGGGGGTTTATCGGGCTGTCTGACCACACACCTCTGGGCTGAATGTGCTTTTTCCCAATGTGAATTCTCCCTTCTATTCTCTGTCCCAGTCTCCACGTCTCTCTCTTTTCTACTCCTGTATCCTGTCTTGGGGGTGGGGGGCTTCTTTTCTATTTTAAATGAATGATCCATTTGTTCTAGAAGGCCAAAGCACCATCTACTACTAGAAGGCGAGAAAGAAAAAAAGGTCTATAAAATGAAGCTCTCTCTGTGTGTGTGTGTGTGTGTGTGTGTGTGTGTGTGTGTGTGTGTGTGTATAAACCAGGACCAGAGTCTTCGACTGTCTGCCTGACAGGCATGGTGGGCCA
Source organism: Cricetomys ansorgei (assembly GCA_026225945.1). Taxonomy (NCBI): domain Eukaryota; kingdom Metazoa; phylum Chordata; class Mammalia; order Rodentia; family Nesomyidae; genus Cricetomys; species Cricetomys ansorgei. Next base: position 3,170,221 of record JAMJFZ010003581.1, on the reverse strand, counting down.
CCAGCGTGGATCGAAACTCCCAAGCAGATGAAGCAAAATAAGGCTTCTGGTCAGTGCAACCTGGTTCCCCCTGCAGATAAAAACAAACCGAGCTCCCCAAAGAATAACAAATATCCCTGACTTGAGCCGCAGACACCGAGGGGCTGCTGTTTCCATTTTCTTTGGCTCTTCTTTCTGTGCTTTGCTTTCCTGCCTGGTGACTCCAGGTCAGGCTGCTCACACTTGTCTTTTCTCTCCACTGGGGACCTGCCTCTGCTCCTGCCTCTGTACCCTTGACTACCCCTGTCTCTATTGTATTTTCCCTGCACCCCTACTTGACTTGCTGTTCTCTGTCCTTGTTTCTCTGGAAGCCTCATGAGGATTTGCTGCAGTCCCAGGCCTGTGTCAGAAGTTTTTCTGGCCCTTTCTCTCTGTGCAGGATGTGTGCAAAGCAACCTGCCTATGGTCTCTCTATTTGTTTGTTTTCAACTTTTTGAGACAGAGTCTCATTCTATAGGAAGCTTAGGCTAACCCGGAACTTTTAAGCAATCATCCTGCCTCAGCCTCCCAAATGCAGGGATTACGGACATGAGTCACCATTAGCTCCTACGATGGGTTTGCAGACATGTCCCTTTCTCATCCTAAGGTCACAACAACTTGCACAGGGGTGGCCCTGATCACAATGGGCTGGGCCCTCCTACATCTTAGCAATCAAGAAGATGCCCGCAAACATGCTCACAGGCCAATCTGATCAGACACAATGGCTCGATTGTGGTCCCCTCATTCTAGGTTTCTCTAGTTTTTGTCAATTTGACAAAAAACCAACCAACACATGCTGTATTTGTTATAACCATAGAGGCCATGCTTTACACATCGAAGACCGTCTCTTTACATACGGCCTTCATTGACAGCAACGTGATGAGAAGTAGGTACAAACATATCAAATCCAGGAGCTGTGTCTCCCCTCCATGTAAAGCAGTAGGCAGGGGCTCTGCAGGCGGGTGTACTATGATACAAAACCCACCCATCCACCCACAGAGCATTTGCTTCAAGGCCATTCATTTAAAAGGTCTCTGAGCAGCTACAGCTCAAAGATGTCAAAATGTGGGCAAGCCCACCAACTCAGACTCCATCCAACGTAGGAAACAATTTTTACAGTTCTTTCTCCAGGTGATTCTGTGAGACGTCTCGCCCTCCCGATCGTTTGCCCTTGAGCTTCCCTGTGGGAAAGGAGGAAGTCCAGGTCAACACTACGCCCACATTCCTCGGGAATAGCTGCACTGGCCCTCCCGTGCACAATAACGAAGTGTCAACCCCAACCCTGTGTCTGGAGTCAGGCACACTCTTGTCTTAGGTCAGGGGCTGATGAGCTTTCTGTGAAGGGTCAGATAGGAAGTACTGTGGATTTGGCAAACTGCACAAGCTTGTTTGCTCAGCTCTGCTGGGCCAATCCCTAGAATGCACGCCAGACAATCCATCAACAAGTGTGTGTGGCTGTGTTTAGGGAAATTTCATCTGTGGATCTTGAAATATGGACTTCACACCCTTTTCCTATGTCCCAAAATATTATCCTTTTCACTCTACGTGTCCGGCAACTATACGAAGATGTAAAGACCAATCTTAGCTCAAGGACGGCATAAATACGGGCAGTGGGCAGCGACATGGGTCTGTAATGTGTCCATTTCTGTCCTGGGCAGTCTCTGGTTACAGTAGCATGGTCTCTTGATTCCCTGTGTGGACTCCTGTCTGTGATGAAGAGATTAAAACAATGCATTCTCTTGTAACATTGTTATGTCAATTAAACACCTGTGTGCACACCGAGCTCTTATGTTTCCAGCACCCGTAACCGCTGCTGTTGCTGTGGCTGCCCTATGCTGCCTGGCTTTTCCGCAGAGAGAAAGGCATGTGCTGCCCTCTGCTGGCCGGCAGAGAAAACAGTCCCAGAAAAGCCAGAAGTCAGTCTTGACTTGGGGGTTCCAAAGCAGACCAGGTCTCCAAGCTACTTCCCACATTCTGTGCCTCATACTAAGGGGAGGATGCTTCTACCAGGCCTGACAGACCCTCATAGGTCCCTGGCAAGCTATACCCCGCGGCCTCTTTCTCACATTCCTCTCCTACCTCCAGCAACACTGGTCTGAACCTTTACAAACTTCTTTGACTTCAAACGGAAATGTTAGAAAGGATTGAGCAGCCTGGGAGGGCTATTAGGTCAGCAGTAAGGAGCTCCTTATGATCAAGGAGCCTGTGTCTGCCTCGGAGTGTCATGAAAGCTCACTGCTATTAGGGAGAGAAGTGAGTTTAAATTTTTTCCCCTAGGATGTGGTAAGCCACAGTGAAAATAGCGTGTGTGTGTGTGTGTGTGTGTGTGTGTGTGTCTGTGTGTGTGTGTGTGTTTTAATTACTCCAAAAGCAAGGCACTTAATGTCTTCTCTTCCTCCCCTCCCCTTGGCATCCACTCTTACCCTGGGCTCAGTATGGAAGCCTGGCTTTTCTCAGGGGCTGTGCCCAGCTCCCACTCATTCACCCCCTAACCTCTAGAGCCTATCGAAAAGGCACAGTGGTTCTGCAGCCTTCTTGGGGTCAGGCGGGGCTGTGGCCGGAGGCTCCCTGTCCATTCTTCTGGAATACTCACTGTTTCCTTTAGAGAGCAAGACTTGGTACCAACTGGGAACAACTGGCTCCCAGCTGTGAGAAGCCCTGGGTGGAGGCTGGGGTGGGCTGTCATCATGCTGTTATCTTTGGGTTCCTGGGTGGCCAGACCATCCATAGAAAGCAATCAAGGTTCTCCTTTCAAAAAGGCCTCTGCCACAAAAGGAGCCCCCAGGCTGCCTGTCCCTGGCTCCCCCATCTGCCTCTTGCCAGCTCGGGGTATTTTGTTGGTTGGTTGGGTTAAAGCTGTGCTTTGATTAGCATTCTTGCAAGGAAAAACAAACAATCCAAGCACTGTGGGACCCACCTCCAAGTTTTGGCAGGCCCCACATAGTTAGACTTTCCTCCCATGCAGGGTCTTTGAGGCTGAGAGTTAGTGGGGCTGTGACTTCCTGTGGCACCTCCCAGGAGCTGCCCAAGGGATTGCTCCAGAGGGCCTTTGGTTTGGTTCCTTGTTGAGGAGGCCTCTGTGATTTTAATTTTAACAAAGTTTGTTCCAGAAACAAATGAATCCTTGGGTAGCCGTGAGGAAGGTGGTCGGTGGTGTGAGGGTGTTGAATGGGACTGGCTCTGGTGGGAGGGGGGGGGAGGTGAGTCCTGCGTGGGTGGGCTCATTCATTAGTGAGATTTTGCTGTGTGGGCTCCTGGACTGCTGTAGAGTGGAGACCACCAACACCATTCGTGTTGGAGGAATTTCCCGCTGTCTGACCAGAATGAGTTCTGCTGGCCTTGTCTGGCCTTAGATCAAGGCCTAGGGAATAAAGGACATTAAATGAGTGATTTGCACAGAACTTATATGTCCCTTTACCTGTGGCCACTGTCACCTTATCCTGTGTGACAGACTTCTTAAATCTGTGCAGTCTACAAATAAGTTCTGTAATAACTCTCTCCCCCTCTCCCCCCCTCTCTCTGTCACACACACACACACACACACACACGATTTATTGTCTGTGTGTTCTGATGGTCTTATGTGCCAGCAAAGGCCTTCACATACCTCTTTAAATAATCATATCGATTAGACCTCAGTTAGAACGAAGAAAATATGCTTACATTCATTTACATTCATGACTACACCACACAGATGTAGCTTAACTGGCAAGCGCAATGGCGTCGGGACCACAGCAATCCCGCCTGGGTGTGAGTGTCAACATCTCCCAGTGTGCACACAGTTCTAGAAAATCACAGTTGACTTGTACGGTGTCTGTATTTGTGAGCCCTTATCCAAGATCAGGAGAGAGTGTTCTCCCACGCTTCCCGTGAGTCTCCGTGGAGAAGGGCCCTGTGGAAGTTAGCATGAAGAATGGATTCGCCCTCCCCAGACCCCGTTTTCGGAAGAGCTGTGACTACAAATCACAAGATGTACACTGTTGAGCCTATCAGCAGAAAACTTTAGACGTCCTACCTGATAAGCTGTCCCTGTCAATGTTGTCCCTATCCTGTACAGACCGGATGGCTGTCGCACAAGGACGCTCTGACGTCATGCTCAGACAACTCAGGTGGGGGTGGGGTCAGTGATGGATCTGGGACGTCTCTGGTACTTCTCAGCTTCTAGACGCTTTGCTACACATAAGTATTACTGGTCCATCAAAGTTAGATTCAGGAGTTGGATCCAGTCTGATACTGCAAGTTCATTATCAGCATAGAGAGGATACTTTGTTGGAGGCAAATGTTGCTACTTTGACCTCAAGCCTCTGGATTTCTTTTAAACCCCCCTCTAGAGGCATCTCGTAGGAAGTCACCTGTATTAGTTATGTTCTCTCACCTTGCTGTGACAAAGCACAACTGACTTTGGAAAACCTATCGTCTTCTTTTCAACAAACAGAGAGGGGATGGCAGAAATGCTTCCCGAGTCAGCTGCTACTGTACCATCCTCACCACAAGCATCCTTCATGGTCAGAGTCTCCAGTTCTGGTCCTGTCTAGGAGAGCTAAGAAGTAGATACTGAGGCGGTGGGCTTGAAGTAAGGCTCATTGTAGCTGGTAGCTACTATGTAAGCTCAGCAAGAAGGACAAGAAGACATTTCCATAGATACAAACCTGCCAGACCTTAGCAGAGGGAGCAGCACCTCATGGCAAGAACCATCCTGGACAGCTGGATCCCAACAGTCTGAAAGTGCTTTTATTGATACAAAATCTCCACCCACAGGTCTATTTACAATGAGGAAAACTAGTAACTTAGTCTCATCCCACAACCTTTTAGCAGCCTAAGGATGCCACTTTTGTGGTGGGGGAGCTCAAAGCCCAAGGAAGATGTTCTCTCCTTGCTGGCTGAGACTGTGAGAGAGGGACTACAAGAGGAGCAACTTTGCTCTTCGCCACAGTGGTTCTGTCAGAGAGCCGAGAGCAGGCACAGGTGCAGGTCATGAGGAAGCAAACATCTGAATCCCCGGTTTACATCAAGCCACACCTGAAGATGGAAACAGACTGCCAAGGCTTAGGCAGCCCTTCCCCCAACAATTGTTTTAAAGTTACATGAACATAACTGGATATAAATTTCCCCAACAGCTCATGGCTCCCAAGCAATTTCAATGCCGTTACCAGTCCTGACGGTACTCTGCAGAGCAGGGTGTGTCTCATTCATGATCCTCCCCAGACTCTCCACGGTCCAACACACTCTCACCTGGGGCAGATGTTCAATCAGGTTCCACTAAGTAGGAGTTGGCGAGACAGCTCAGTAGGTTAGAGAATTTGCCAGCACCGAGTTCACATCCTCGGCACCCAGGCGATAGCACTGGTGGGTGGGGCCAGGAGGATTCTGAGAGTTCCCTGGTCAGGTGGCCTGCCTGCTCAAGAGTGTGAGACCCTGCCTCAAGGCAATAGAGCAGAAAGTGGTAGAGTAGAAGCCCAACATCCTCTTCTGGCCTCTGCATGTGTGCACATGGATGTGCACAACTGTACACACACGTGGGCATGCCCCGCATATCCCACCCCCGCTATACGTTCAGCAACAGGTGCCGTGCAAGGTGCTAGAAATAAAAATAGAATGACAAAATACTGGAATACCTACAGGTATTGATAAGGAGATGCTTCTCTATGTATAACAGAAACCTAACCACAGTGGCTAAAGCTCGGCAAAGCCTGTGAAGCGCCTCACCCTGTTTTAAGCATTCTTGATAACATTTACTTCTCAACAGGAGCTCGCTTTTCTCACATAACAAGAAAACAGAAGGCAAACATTGTGGCTTAAAGAAATGGTGGACGCAGGCCCTCGGAGCTCCTGGTTCTCCATTTTCAATCTTTGGCTTTGCATCTGTGTGCATGTGTGTTTGCATTTGATGTGCGTACTGTATGGTACTTGTGTGTGTGTGTGTGTGTGTGTGTGTGTGTGTGTGTGTGTGTACAAGCATGCGCACTACTGCACATACGAGGCCGGAGCAGAATGACTGGTGTCTCCTCACTGTGCTCTATTGCCTTTCGACCGAGTCTCTCAGAGAACCAGAAGCTTGCTATTTCAGATAGAATGGCTAGCTGCAGAGCTTCTAGAATCTGCCTGGTTTTGCCCCACCCCCACCCCTGCCCTGTGCCAGGATAGGCTTTTTTATATTCGTGCTGGGGGTTTGAACTTGGGTCCTCGTGCTTGCAGAGCAAATGCCCCTAGCCACTGATCCATCTCTGCACTGTAAACACGGTTGCTCTAATGGCTTCCAGACATTACATCTGAGTTTCCAGCATTGTTAGTGGCCCTGTCTTTCACTTTCTTGCCTATATCTTCTTAACCAGATCTACCTGAAACGTTGGCAGTCTGGGAAGATGTGTCTTTCTGATCGGGTGCTCTGCTATCCTAAGGGAGAAAAACATGGGCCCTGTTTTCTATTAGCAACAAAGAAAGGAAGAGTGAATTCTTGCATATAATTCACTTTCAAGTTAAGGTCATTCCCCACTATGGTGAAATATCTGATCTAGTCGTGCCACAAAAGATAAATCATTTCTCATGCTCTTTTGGGATTGACAAAATCTGCTAGGCTTTATAAAATCATGAGCAGAATCTGCTGTGTTCTCAGCTCTAACTTCAGAAGGCACGGGCGGCCTTCTGTTGTAAGAATCGCATAACTAAAACACCTGTGGGCGGATTCTATCTTCAGACCTTCTATCTTCAGACCACAGTCTGCCCAGGGGCAGGTGGGGCACCGAGAAATTGCTCTGAGCAAGACAGGGCTGGGCGGCAGGAGTGCAGTCTGAGTGTATCTGGGAGGTTCTGTGGAAGGGTCTGTCAAAACCCCAGGGCTACCCCGTACTGCGATGAGGAGGGGGAAGGCTTGCCTTGGCTAGACCATGGCTGGAGAGTAAAGAAAAGTGTGATGAGGTCTGGGAGATATCTCAGTGGTAAAGTGCTTGCGGCATAGACACAAAGACCTGAGGCTAGGTCCCCAGTACCCATATTTTTCAAAAGCTTGTGATTTCATTGCTGAGGGGAGCAGATTCCTGGGGCTTGCTGACTACCGAGCGTAGCCAGATGGGTAAGCTCCAGGCTCTATGGAATACATTGTCTCAGAAGAGTAAGGTGGAAAAGGACTGAGGAAGACACCCAACCTTGATGTCTGGGCCTGTACAAGCACCTGTACTCATGTGCACAATCACATGAATACACACACACATGCACAATCACAAGCACCTGGACACAAGTGCACAGACACATGAACATACCCACATACACATGAACACAAATACACACACGTACACATACACACACACACACACACACACACACACACAGCCAGATAAGAATACCATTCATGGGATCATTTACTAAGTGTAATAAAGGGCGTGCGTTTGTCCACAGTGACTTCCCAGAAGAAGATGAGTCCAGCGCAATGTTTGTCCAACAGAACCAGAGTGTGAGTGTGGGATACTTTTCCTCCTGCATCTTTGATTAGTTTTTCATCTGTCTTGATTCTCAGACACCAGCGCCCTCCCATGTCACACAGAGCAGTATGCTGCTGGCCAGATACTGCCCCCTACAGTCAGTGACTCGATTATAATGCCCGCCAACCCAATGAGGTGCAGCAGGCTGTGACCTCCACTTTGCAGACACGGCTCGGACGTTTAAAGCAGCCCACCCCTGCCTGTACAAGGCAGAGAGAGCAAGGGTCACCAACCCAGCAGCCAGCTCCACGGCCTGTGATTGTTTAAGAATGCATATGGTGCTGGGTTTTCAAACAAGAGTAGGGCACATAGAAAACTGTGATAAAAATCAGTTCATATGCCAGCAAGTCCTCACGGAATGCCTACCATGTGTGCTTCCCTAATATACTCAGCAAACCCAGCTTCACCATGACCCCAGACTTCACCATCCACGAGGGAACAAGAGGCACCACACCAGCGCACAGTGGACACCGAGCATAGGCAACTGGGAGAGAGCATGTATTCACAGAATTACCCAAACCCGGCAAGGGTGGTGGAAAGGGGTCTGTTTTCACATCTGCAAAGGTCTTGCATGTAAAAGATGTGGCCCTCTGAGGATGAAGAAACCCATGGGAAATGGAATTCCTTAGCCTACCCGCTCTTGAGGGGGAGAGAGGTGAGCAAGACCCAGGCCTATACAGGAACAGATAACGGATATAACTAAAGTCTCTCTGGTCAGTTCACTCCTTAAAGTTTGAATATCTGCGTTAAACCTGATTGATGCCCGACACTTAAAAATCACCTTTTGTAAAGTACCTGTAAACAGCTCCTAGACTTCCCCCAACCCAGTCAGCCTCGTGAACAGCACTGGCGGCAGCAATACCTTCAGTCAGCATTTATGTCGTTCCTTCTATTAGCACGATGAATTTTACAGCCGTTTATGAGTTTCTGGGAAGCCTAATAGGAAACACACGCACAAGTTCCTACTGAAGCGGTCGACAGACGCACTCTTAAAGACAGGCCAGCAGGGGTCGCCACCGTCCCACGGCTAGAGTCAGTGCTGGCCATTAATCAGAAGCATATCCATTCAATTAGTCAGTTTCGCTCTCTCTCCCCAGCCCCTCCGTCTCTCTCCTTTCTCACCCACTAATAAATAAACACGTGGAGACCTTGCATTGTACAGATTGTATAGAGCCTTAAATTTGAAGACCTAAATGACATTTTCCCCCCCTCTTCCAATGTACTGTGGCTTTGAGGAGATTTACAAAAATATCTGCAGCTGGAACCTATGTCACCAGTATCATCCTTCAGAAGATGTATTATCTGAACAGCATGCCGAAATTGCCCTGAATTCCTCACCAAGACAATGCTTTAAATGTAACTGAACAATTACCAAAAGGCTCTCATCTTTTAAATAAAATAAAATGTATGGGTGTTGTTTGGTATTATGCCCATAAATGTTGGCTAGATATAAAATGACCTTGGAGCTAAATAAAAAAGTTTTTTTTTTTTTAATTGAAAAACAAAACAAAAGAACTGGTTCCTCTATAAAGCTCGGGGAAGCAGCTCCCATGGAGAATGTCTTCCTTAAAGAAAACTCCCTGACTCTCTTGGGGGCATATCTGAGAGTGTTCTGTTCACTCCGTGAATCTTTGGGACACCCATAGTGTCCCAGCTCCTAATCACCAAGGTTCGAATCCTGCCTGTGGAGTGAAGGATCATTTTATCTTCCATCCAAGGCTGAATTCTTTTGCAGGGCAAACAGATCACACCCCTGGAAGTAGGAACTGCAGGCTCTCTTCCTTAGCCTGCTGACACCTCCAGGGTACAGCAGAGGACCTGGTGTAAGCAAAGGGCCATGGAGTCTTGCTTCACTTAGTCTTCTTGCCATTTCTATTTGGGCTAATGTCTGGAAACGGAGGCCCAAGGATTGCTTCCCACAGGTAAGTTCCTGGGTCTCCCAGAGCTGGGGGTGATACAGTGGCACACGTCTTGCTGGCTAATTGAACCACGGTGGTATTGGTCTGGGCAGATCTGGGCACAAATTCTCCAAGCGATCAGACCAACTGACACTGACAGCATGAAGAGTATAAGGCAGGGCCCTAGGAGACGATTCCAGACAACTGCAGATTCTGCTGTGAGAGGGAGTATCACTGTCCCAAATCCCCACGATGATCTAGTGTTCTTAGATTTCCATCCCACACTGAACTTCTGGCTTGAGTTGACCTCCAGTTCACTTGGTATCCCTTGCCCTCTCATTCGTAAGCTTCAGTGCCAGCCACAATAATGCTCTTAAGTTAGGCATTCTGCTCGTACTAGGCAGTGGAAGCTGCTTCAGCAGCAGCCTGTACCCAGCCATCGGTTAACGGCAGAATTCAAGAGCAAGCTACCTGTGGGTGACATGTCACAGAGGGCTGGCATCTATTGTCACCGACCGTCTAAGGGCAGCACGGTGCCTGGTGCCGACATCTCTGAGCAAGCCTCTCTCTCTCTCCATCCTCTGGGGACACTGGTGATATGTGGTCATAGCCGGAGGCCCAGAGACAACAAGGGAAGCTCCCACACCTCCCTGCCTTTTGGAATCCTGTGACAGCTCTGATCACATGATGGCTCTGGTGATCTCATGCTTTCTGAGACAGAATGCTTGTAAGAGTCAACCTCACTTTGCCTTCTGTGCCTTCGCCAGTGGGTAGCCGAACCCCAGTCTACCTGTTTGACATTTTTCCTCTGCACCCTCACTCACACTCAGATAACCTGACCGTGGCTGACTCCCCAACCCTGGACAGTGAATGTAAACCTTTATGCGAGGTTTCATATACGGGGGGCGGGGAGAGACCACCCTGCCAACCACAAAGATGAATGTCTGAAGCTCTCTTTACAGCCCCTCTGACTTCCTCAGAAAGGCACCTGGTGCAAACAGTATCAACATGTCCGCCATTGCCAGGCTCCATCCCCTTCCAGCTCCTCATGGCCATGTAGAGCTCCAGCCTGGGATTCCTGAATATTTGGCTCTGAGCAATTCAGCTTCTCCACTTTCCCTCTTAAGTAACCAGGATATGGGAAGAAAACTCCTTACTCCAAAAGGTGCCAGAGAGGTGATGTCATGAAATCATGATAACGTTTCAGATGTTAACAAGATGTGGCTATGTTTATATTCTGCCTCCCACAATATGATGGCTAGATATTCCCACTCGGGCCTCTCTCAATACCACAGTTACGTTTTTATACCCTTTTCTTTTATATCCACATGAGCGCAGATGGAAAGAAGAAATTCCAGACGATTCTCCCAGCACTTCTCAGTATCTAGATGTTTCTTCTCAATCCAAGGAGAAGTTTCAGTTCTCCTCACACAGTGTTGGTCCCAAGCACTGGCAGAGCCTCTCTTTGCTGCTTAGAAAGGATGTGAAGGACTCTGCCAGGCTGTATCCTACTCACAATTTCTTCTAGACCATTCTGGGTGACTCCTGAAGCGTCAAGATTCGAATTAAACCCAGCCATTAATAGTCGAATGCAAATGTGTCCTCAAATTCGTTGTAAGTCGGGGCATAAAGAAACGATGCTTGCTTTCACAACGAGATGCATGAGACGTGATAGACCACCCGGATACCCAGAAGCAGCGGAACAGCCCTTGGCACTCACAGTGGCCTGCAGAGTCGGTTTCAGACTTTTGAGATCCAGCGTCTCGGTTTTGAAAACCAGGTTTTGCTTCTGACTTGTATGCTGTGGCTAATGTTTTGAAACTACGTTTTTCCTTTGCATTTCTGAGTGCGCGATTCTAATTCAAGCTATCTCATCTCAAGCTCATCTCTAGAGATTAGGATATTTTAAGAAGGCTCTCCCTCCCCCACTCTCTGTGTTGGGGGAACAGGGGTCAACCTTGGAGATCTTCTTCTATTGGTGTCCGAATTATTTCTGGATGCAGAGTCTCTTCCATGAACCCAGGCCTGCCGTCTCCCCCTGACTAGCGGGTTAGTAGTCTCAGGAGAACCACCATCTCCAACCAGCTGTGCTGGGGTTACCTATCCTTGCTGCCATGCCTCGGTTCTGCATGAGTATTGGTGAGTCAAACTCAAGGCAAGCATTTTACCCGTTGAGCCATCTATCCAGTCCCACTTTATTATTATTTATTTATTATTATCCCATTTATTATTCTTTATTATTACTATTATTATTATTAATATTATTTTGGTTTTCTGAGGCAGGGTTTCTCTGTTGTAACTCTGGCTGTCCTAGAACTCACTCTGTAGATCAGGCTGGCCTCGAACTCACAGAGACCCGCCTGCCTCTGCCTCCTGAGTGCTGGGATTAAAGGCGCGCATCACCACCACAGGGCTCCAGTCCCATTTTAAATAAAATTTCTAAGAAAGGAAAAGAAACAATTTGGTATTTAACTCCTGGAATTCAACATCCCTCCTTACTTCCTTGAGATTTTCTAAATTCTTGTCTCTCCTTCAATTTTTTTACCCATCAAGAACCTTGCCTGGAAAATTTGCAGAGTACAGACAGCCCTTCTGCCCATGCACTGAGACAGCAGGCTTGCTGCTGTGATGTTGATGCACTGTTTGACATTGGGAAAAAAAACTGAAAGGAAGGCTTAGAGGATGTGTGGATGGAGGAAAAGGGAGAGAGGCAGGGGAGTCAGCAACCTAGACATGTGTCTAAGAGACCCATGTAATGCTCTGTTTGGAAATCCTTCCAGCACGGGGAGGAGGGCAAAAAGCCTACATACAACCCACCTTTAAAGCCAGCATCTCATGGTCACACTAGAAAGGAGTCGAGACTTGTATCAGTTCCCACCCCTGCCCAGTGCCACAAAGTCACAGAAGCGTCCTCCCCGACCCCAGCCATGATGACGCAGTGGGAAGAGCAAGGGAGAGACAGTCTGTCTGAGAAACTGAGCACATCTATGCAAAAGAGACTGAGAATTCTCTAGAGGGACTATTGCATCAGACTAGGTTATAATCCAGAATAGATTAAAAATTGTTATTTTCCCCACGCTCAGGGCATGGGGTCCTGTAAGGAAACATTTTTTTTTTTTAAACTAAACAGAGCACACATTTATTTGTGCATGCATTGTGAGTGGTTTAGATGTTTCAAGAAACTAGCTATGTATGTACTAGTACAAGTAGATGTGCTTTGGGTATGCCTGGGACACAGTTTCCTTAACTGTTAAGTGAGACTAAATACTAACTATTATCCCTTCATGTATGTGTGTAAGCAGCAGAGACACCGCATTCTGGGGTCTCTTCAGGAAACATGAATGTTGCTTTCCTGCTGTGGGAATGGTGTTCACTGGAGCAATGAATGGAACAGGATGTGCAGGGTTCACAGCCCACGGCCAGTGCCCAGCAGCCAGGTTCTTCTTTTCCATTCAATCGTTGGGCACACACCCATCTAGGCTATAGAACTTTGTCAGACGTGGGCCTCGATTCCTTCCTTAAACAAAATTTGATATTTTATTTTACTTGTATGGATGCTTTGTCTGCATATATGCCTGTGCACAAGATTCGGGGAGTGCTTAGGGAGGGCAGAAAAGGGGCACTGGATCCCCTGAACTGGAATTACAGCCATCTGTGAACCACCATGTGGGTGCTGAGACTTGAGTCTAGGTCCTCTGCAAGAGCAGCTGCTGCTGTCAACCACTGAGCCTCTCTTTGGCCAATTTATTTTTTTAAAGATTTATTTTTATTTATGTTTATATGGATGTGTTTGTATGGGTGTTTATAACAGATGTGTAGTTCTCCAAGCACACACGACAGAGAAAAATACACAGGGAGAACCTCCAAAGCTCCCGAGCCCAGACCTGCTTTGCATCTTCGCAAAGACCACCCTTGACATCTGCCCGTCTCTAGGCGAATTTGGAGACCCTGGGGTGCTGCTGGTCTCTCACTCATCAGTTCCCATGCTGTGCCCAGATGCTGGCAGATCCCATGCCTCGGTAAGACTATATTATTTTCCTAGCTCAAATTGCCATTTCCAACTCATTATTTCTCTATGACGAGCAAACAATATTGGCTCTTATGTAATAGCAACCTCAATGAATCTGGAAGTGATCATGGAATGGGTGGATATTTTTTCCCTCCTTAAAAAAAAAAAAAAGGAGAGCGAGAGAAATAAATTTGAGATTGTTTGCATATGGCCGAGAATATTTATGAACTCTTCCCCTTTTTCCTCATACATATTTTACCCAGCACGTTTGTGTGTAGTACAGAATAAATCTTTATGGGGAGCAGAGGCAGAGAGGGGAACAGAGCAATTAACAGCCTGGGTATCCATCAAGTTCATGGGACATTAGTTGTCGGGGGTCACTGGGTGCTGTAGCCTCTCTGAGGTTAGTTGCCCTAGCCGGCTGCTCCAAGGAAGTCTTTCAGAGGCAAGATTTCAAACGCAAACCCTGAAGGAGTTAATATCCCTTGTCACCCTGGTCTCTTTCCCATCCCTCTTACCAGAGTAGAAAGTTCACTGTGAGTGGTTTCATGGCCTGAATGCCATCAGCCAAAAGAGATCACTTAATCCTGTGGCTTCAGGACTGAGCCAGCCAGCAGGAGAGAGAAAGCACACAAAGAATGTCTAGGTATTGCCACTGGTGATTTGTCGGCATGGCAGTGGGTATGGTGTATCTGCCTCTCTCTGATCATCCCTTCCTACATGGCTTGTAACTGAGGAGGATTCCAGGGAGCATAAGGGACGGGACATACAAAGGGTGGGAGGCTCTTACCTGTAATCCTAGCACTAGGGAGGTGGGGCCAAGGAGATCAAATGTTCAAGGCCGTCTTTGGCTAGTTATTGAATATGAGACCAGTCTAAGCTTCATGAGCAAGTCTCAAAAAAAAAATAAAAAGCAATTTAAAAATACAAGTAAGTAAAGGAGAGAAAGAAAGCCTATTTCAGGGACTTGACTTCAGAATTGAGGCTACTCTGAATCTCCCATTCTCTGCTGCATCTTGGAATGTTTAAGGATATACCCATTGAAGAGAATGGGAGGATTCGCACAGATAGAAGGGATGCCTGCTGAATTGGGTCACAAAGAAACACTGACAACCATGACGGATCTTGTACAGCTCAGTGCCCTGTATCAAGATCTCTCCCCGCAATGTCTGAGTGGAGTGAGCCTAAAAGAGGTCCCGTGTCACCTGGGGATCTTCGTCATCATTATTGAGATGGGGAAACTGTCATTCAGTGAAGTTGAGGAGCTAACTTCTAGCCACAGAGAGGCATCAGGACTTAGGGGGCACAGGTGGGGAATTCACAGTGTCCAAAGCTACCGCAATAAGCATACACAAGGAAGGGAAAAGGTCATGCCCAAGACCTTGGAGAGAGCTCTTCAGTTGAAGGAACTTGACGCTATAACCTCAACCGTGAGCCTAGTCTAGGTACCATCCAAATCCTAATCTACAGTAGCTACAGTTCACATGGTTTTTTCCCTGCTTCTCATCTCATCTCTCTACCGCGATTAACACCAACTCCAACCTCAACACTCCTGACCAAGAATACACAGCTTCAGGTTAAGTTGCTGACAAGCAGTGAGCATGCTCAGAAAGAAGGTGCATTCCCTGTCAGGTTGTAGTAATACGAAGTGGGACACAGCTACCCTTTCCATTTGAAGACAGATAGTTGGAATCTATCCAGAGCTCATCTTCAGAGATCTCCATCATTGCTTCAGGCCTCTTTGCCAAAATTCATTGCTGTTTGTCTGCAAAGTGACCAAGAGACACTTGAAGTTAGGAATTGAAATGTCTCATTTCCCTTTGCATCCCTTTCTATCACTTGGATGGTATAAACTGATCAAATTTTAACAAGTATATATCATGTGTAATGGTCATTTTTAGATGTCAACTTGCCACAACCTAGTATTGCCTGGATAAACAGTTTCGATTGAGGATTTATTTAGATAAGACTGGCCAGGAATTATATTGACTGCTCATTGATATGAAAAGATATAGCGTATTGCGGGTGACACCATTCCCTACACAGAGGGGATGGGCCGACTTCTATAGGACAGGAGAAAGCTTGATAAGAGAGCAAGCATGCAAGAGGGGGCAGTCTAGGTATATTATTTATTTCTCTCTGCTCTTGGTTGTGGGTATGGTGTGACCAGTTGTCTCAGGCTCCTCCTGCTTTTGTGACTTCCTCGCAAAGATGATCTGCAATTCAGTAGTGTGTGCCAAATAAACCCTTTGCTCCCCTATCTTGCCTTGCATCAGGATGTTTGAGCAGGACAATAGAAATCAAACTAAAATACTATGTTATTTTTTTTTCCTTTTCCCACTGTGATTGAATTCTTGCCCCACTCACTCACTGAAAGGAGTAGAGAGATTCCAGTAAGCAAAGAAACCCAGCATGAATTGAAATTGCTTTGGGGAGAAAAGCATAAGTATTGTCTAGTGCCCACCCTCTGCCTTTGCCCTTGAATAGTCTCCTAATCCTATCACGGTCTAGACAATCACGGAAGGGAATTCGAGCATTTTTCCCAGCCCGTCTCACACTATTCTCCCAAACTGGAAATACAAAGCAGATGATGAAGATGAGTTCGAATGCCACACCAGGGAGAAGGAAGGATTGAGAAACTAGCAGCCAGCCAGCTGGTTTCCAAACATTCCAGGAAGTGTTCAGAGGCATCGTCTCAGACTGGTGTCCCTCCATTGTCCCAAACAAAAGGCCTCCTATGAAAGGACAAAAGTAGGTTATGTGGGCGTGGCTAATTAATGGAAGGCACATGGGAAACTGTGAAAATGAGGCCAGGCCTCACAACTTCTCCTCTGGATGGCAATGTGCCCCTTGTATCTGCGACCGCCATATGGACCAGATGGGACTCCCATGATCTCAGGAGCATGTTGTAAACCAGAGTCTCGGGAACTTGTGGAGTAGAGCTGATGTCACAGGTACAGTAGACAATAACCAACCAGCTGTCTATTCTGCACCTACCCTGGATATTCAGTTGCAAAGTTTCACCTTTCTATGACTACAAGGTTCTGTGCGTCTGTGTGTCTCAAGGAGTCATTTGGTAATTAATCAGGGCAAGAATATAAAGGCCTTCTGCCACCTCGTCTTCCTTGAGGTCAGTGGTTCTTCCTAGTGCTGTGACTCCTTTAATACAGTTCCTCATGTTGTGGTGACCCTACCCAACCATAAAATTATTTTCGTTGATACTTTGTAACTGTAATTTTGCTACTGTTATGAATTGTAATGTAAATATCTTGTATGCAGATGGTCTCGGGCAACCCTGTGAAAGGGTTGTTTGACTCCCAGAGGTCGAGATCCACAGTGTGAAACCACTACTTTAGGTGTTTATTCTTTGAGCTGTATCCATGGCAAGAGACAGTCTCTGTGCGACTGGAATTGATTACATACTGCTAGCGGCCATTCCTGTCTGTTGCATTGGTCTGGCCCTCTGATATGGCTTTCAATTATCTGCTCTAGAAGAACCTCCAAGCCTCCGGCGTGCTTCTCTGATACCTACTGCGCATCTGTCAGTCTCCCTAAATAGGACTGCTCTCATTCCTATATCCTGTTTCCTGAAGGCCCAGTCCCCTCTCCTTCTACAGCTAGGTTAGTCAAAGTTAATGCTACCACAAAATCTGGCCCTATCTCTCTCTTAGGACTACTTCTGTGACACTTTTAATTACTTAATTATCCCTTTATACACATTAATCTGTGTCTGTATTATCAATCACGGACAATATAAAAGTAGGTAAATTAAGAAAGTAGAAGTTGCCTACTATCGTACCTGTTGGAGAGAACTGTGAACACCTTTGCATGCGCCCAGCTGCCGTACTTCTTAATTTATTAGAAGGCACATCTTAATCAAATTAAAATGAATTTAATCAAATTATAAGGAACAACTGGTGTTTTAATCAGATCAAAGGAATACTACTTGGCTAGTTTTTCAGATTGATTTTATTTCTCTGTGTGTGTGTGTGTGTGTAAGTGGCCATGTAGACTAGAAGAGGATGTTAGGTTCCCTAGAGCTGGAGTTTCAGATGGCCATGAACTGCCTGACATTGGTTCTGGGAACCAAGTTCCAGTCCTTGGTAGAGCAGCATCTGCTGAGCCTTCTCTCCAGCCCTTGAGTTTTCTCTTTCATGCTATTTAGTACTCTCATATCAAATCATGCTCGTAGCTGCCAGGAATTCTACTGTGTATGTTGAAACGGTAGAGCAATGTGGGGACGTGACTCGCTATGCTTAGTCCCTCTGACTGTCTATGACTCTCTCTGCCTGTGACTGTATTTGGGAAGAAGAGAGTTGATCCTTCTTTTTTTCTTCCATGTCAGCCCTTGAGAGAGGCTTGACCAAGGCACTGAAGAAGCTTGATGACTACCTGAACACACCTCTGCCAGAGGAGATTGACACCGGCACCTGTGGGGATGAGAAAGGGTCCCAGCGCAAGTTCCTGGATGGGAATGAGCTGACCCTGGCAGACTGCAATCTGCTGCCCAAGCTGCATGTGGTCAAGGTAAGAGAGATCTTTGCATGGGTGCTGGCTTCATCTGAGGCCCAGCCTACTGAGTGGTGACTACCGGTAGTCAAGACTCTGGGTTCTGAAGTCAGATTTACTAGGGACCCAAGATCAGCCTTCACTGCTTGCTGGATGGATAGCCTCTGTGAGATTCAATTTTCTTAAATTAAAAAAAAATTATGAATCTGGGTGTTTTGGTTGCATAAACACACACACACACACACACACACACACATACATATCAGTTTATATTTGTGTGTGTATATCTATATATCTATGTATTTATATCTATCTCTATATTTTTATATAGATATAGTGTTTACTACTTGGTTAGCTTTTCAGATTTATTTTATTTCTATTTGTGTGTGTGGCCATGGAGGCCAGAAGAGTTTACATATATATATAGGTATATATACATACATACAGCCAGAAGGGCATCAAATACTCTAGAACTGGAGTTACAGATGGCTGTGAGCTGCCATGTGGGTACTAGGAATTGAACCTGGGTCCTCTGGAAGAGCAGCCACTCTTAGTCACTGAGCCATCTCTCCAGCCCCCTGAGCTTTTGTTTTCATTTATGAAACAGTCACCTGTTGTTTATCTCTATTGTGGGACTCAGTATTGTATGAAACTGCTTATTATAGTGTAGGGGCTCAATGTACACTAAGTGCAGTGCCACTGTATGTACAGTTGTATCACAGCCTCTCCACGGAGTTATTCCTGCCATGCTTCCATACCTGCAGTACATGGATCCTCGTGGGTCTTCATACATCTCTGTGCACAGACCTGTAGAACCTCCCTCTGGTACCCACCCATCGTTTTCCTCCCTATTGGCTCAAGCAGTAGAGGCTGCGTAGGAGTGGAGGACTGTTTGCTCTCAGTGTACCTGCTGACCGGGTGCACCGTGTGCTATAATCCTTCCCTATACAGAAAGTCACAATCTGAAAGCTTTAAAGAAGACATTCTAGGGCTTATCTTAAACAACCTCCAAACCCACACTGGTCCTCTTCCTGCAGAGACTGTGACAGCCTTCTGAGCATCGTGGTGGCACATTTCTGAGTGACAAGGAACCTTTTATCTTACTACTGCATATAGCTCTGTTTACTAAAGCATCCTTCCTTATATGGAGCTCAAGCATGTTCCCCAGGGCAGCATGGAACAGTTCTGTTCTCCTTTATCTCAGGATATGGAAGACTGTGGGACTGTCATAGAGCTAAGAGTGGGTGGAAGCTGTCTTAGAACCCATGTCATCCCAGGAGATGAGAGCGGTAGGCTTTAGCTGCTCCTCACTTTAGCCCTGGCCAGAACCCAGCTAAATATTAAATATTGCCTCCTTCACAGAAGCAAAAGAATGCCACTCGGTTGGTGTTACCTGGAAGTCTAGGGACGTGTGTGTGTGTGTGTGTGTGTGTGTGTGTGTGTGTACCTAATACATCTAAGTACATGCACACAGAGGCTAGATGTTAGCATTGGGTATCTTCCTCAATCTCTCTCCACCTTATTCTTTTAAGGGAGAGTTTCTCATTGAACTCAGAGCTCACCGATTTGGTTAGAGTAGCTGACCAGTGAGCTCTGGAGACCCTCCTGTCTGCCAGCACTGGGATTCCAAGTGTGCACCACCACACCTGTCTTTGTTTGTGGGTTACACTAGGGATTTACACCCAGGTTCTCATGATTTCAAAGCAAGTACTTCACTGACTTAGCCCTCTGCTCAGCTCACCCAACCCCGATCCTCTTCAACACTCACTGTCCAGACCAACACGGAGCAGGGTCCTATGACCGTAGGGTCCCCCACTTTTACAATGTCCGTGTCTCTCCATCTCACTCTGACAATAATGATCTCTGTAAGAACAGAGCCTCTCCAAAGCATGGCGACCCTTTAATAAATACTCATCTATGGGCAAACTGATCAGCTACTATGCGTCTTTTAGAATACTCATGTTATTTCTGCCCTTCACTGAAGAGAAGGCCAGCCCGTTGCTTGTTAGCAGGGCATATGTATTCCTTTCGGCGGAGTGCTGAGCTGGACACATAGACTTTCCTCCAATCAGAGCACACGCAGGCTTGTGTGACGTCACCTAGCTGGCTGAGTGAGAAGTGTCTCACAGCCCTGGAATAAGGCTCAAACTGGGGTCACATGATTCTAGGACAGGCCAATGCAACACTTTAATAAGAAGATGTTTTGGGCTCAGGGCCAAACTAAGGATCTCTTGTAGGTCCAGCCAAGGACGTTACTTTGAAGTTATTAATTATCTCACTCTACGCCCAGCAAATTGTGGTTTCTTCTCCTTTCCCTGAGGAACAAGCAGAACCATTAGGTACATGTGATGCCCACTTGGTCACACAGTGTCAGAGTGACATTATGGGAAGATCAGAAGACCTGAGTTCTATGTCATCATCTGCCACCAACTAGCAAGGCGGACTAGGACAAATCGTTTGATCTTTAGGATTTCATTTTTCTCTTGCCTGAAAGAAGAGGCGTGGGTCAAACCCCCTCTTGCTTCCCTTTCCCCCCTTCCTTCTCTCTGCTCTACTGCAACATGTATGGGCAACTCACTTCAGCACCCTTCGTCAAAGTAGGCAAGCAATGGCACCCATAGGCTTCTGCTTCATCCCCTGAATACCTCAGCTCCTTCCGGCCCTAAATGACTAAGTTAATCCCCTGTCCTTGGAGACTGTTCAGAGGGTTTCTAGCTCCGGGAAACTGGGGATCAGATGGAGGATGGCCTAGGAGGGAACAAAGGCTGGGCCTAGACTCCTATCTCTGTGGATCTCTGCTGATCCAGCTTATCATATCCAGGGACCTGGCAAACCTCCGCAGCGCAGAGACCGTGAAGGGGGAGCCAAGACAGTTTGGCCTCAGATGCCAAAATCTGATGTGGGCTGTGGGAGCTAACTGTTTTCATATGAAACAGCAAATTCAGAACATGAGGACCAACGTTCCTCCAAATGTCAGAGTCCCGTGCACTCTTGCTCCCGCCAGGCTTCCTTTCGTATCTGTCCCCATCCTGGGATGCTGAGTGGCTGTAGTCCACACTCACTGAGAGCCTGGTCTTAACTGCCATGGGTCAGCCTTTCCTGGCTCAGCGCAGTGACCATGTTTTCTGTGAGGCAACTTGGAAGAGAGATACGCATATAAAATGCAAATATTTGATTCTCTAATTGCATGTCTGTTATTTTGCAGTTAATAAAGATAACCCCCAGGGACATGTGCTCTAGTTTGCTTTTCTCTTGCTCTGATAAGACAGTGACCAAAAGCAACTTGGGGGTTTATTTGGCTTACACTTCACATCATAGACCATCATAGGGTGAAGTCAAAGTAGTGACCTAGAAGTCACCTTTTTTTTATATAGTCCACGCCAACCTGCCTAGGGATGGTACCACCCACAGTGGGCTGGGCACTCACATCAACAATCAAGAAAATGGCCCCATAGCTATACGCACAGGGCAACTTGATGAAGTTCTTTCTCCCAGATGACTCTAGTTTGTGTCAAGTTGACAAAAACTAACCAGCGCAGTTCTCACTTAGCACTGGGCTTGAAACTCACAAAACAAAATAAGCAAGTGGATACACACACACACACACACACACACACACACACACACATACACACATATATGTATATATAAATATATATTCCAAAATTAAAATACTAGCATTAACAAAATATGGGCTTACCAATTAGTATAAAATGTGCTCCTCCATTTCTTTGAGATCAGTCACACAGGGTCTAAACATATGGTTCAGGTTGTCCTCATAGTTGAGTTCCTCCTGCCTCAGTCTCTTGAGTATTTGGATTGCAAGCTCATGCCGTCAGGTGGAACCACGCATACCAGATCTTAGTAGATTCCTTCACTTTACCATTGTCATTCCATCTGGCAACTTCCAGCTACTTCTGCTCATTAGGCCATCAGTGCAGCCTAGATTTGCTCCGAGCAAAGCTAATCTCTTTTCAAAGGCCCCTGGAAAAACCAGAAGGCCCTCCACTTACAGGCTCAAGAGGAAACGTGAGGACAATTGGTAGTTAGTGTTGACCCATCACCTCTGCTTACCAGTCACACTCAAGCAGGGAAGAACACCATGGGTGGCTTCTTTGGGTTCACCTCCAGGAGAGAATCATTTCATATCAACAAGAAGTTCCACATCTTGAACACTGGGGAGAACAGATGCACCAGTTGTCCCATGCCCAGCTGCTTTCTCAGGGGAACATTCTGGGGTTATGGAGACTTGTTAACTCGGAGCTCTGCAGGTGTGGCTCCTACAGAGATGAAAGAAACCTGTGCTTTTGAGGTTAGAGGGATAGCTGGCTGGGTTGGGAGCCAATCTTTGCAGCTGAGTCCCTGTTGCGTTCTGCTCTTTCTGGGCTGGCACAATGTAGTTTTAGGTGTGTGTGTGTGCGGAAAACCCCATCAGGATTCAATGGAAAGCTGTAAATTAACTGTAAGGGACATGTGCCTCCTGCCCTGGCTTCCAGCCTCGCTGTGGGATAATAGTAACTTTTCTTCAGAGTCTGACAGACTTTCCTGGGGAGGCGTAAGTAGGGTGTTTACAACCCCAACGTTACAACAGCAATAACAAAAAGGAAATCAGAGAACAGAACTGGAGATGAGCACTGGTTTTGAGGAATTAACTGTCAATGGACAGATTCTATGGAAAGAGGGGGGGGGTCACAAATTGCTTACTATACTGGAACATGGGGCCATCCATAAAGCCCGAGGTCAGAGACTAGAGTAGATGAGGTTCATCTGCCCCTTCTTAAAGGGAAGAGGCAGATGGGTAATACAACAATCTCGAAAGTGCCTTGATGAATATTAAGGGAAGAACTGTACGTAGAGACACCCTCTGCCAGCCTCCATGTAGTGAAGAAGCAAATGCATGAAAATGGGTGTGACCCAGGTCTCTGCGAGCCACGTTAGACACCAGCTATTGAATGTCTACTGTATGACAGGCTCTCCTCTAAGTGTTTCATCGGGACCCGCTGACCCGTTCCCGCAAGGTCCGATGATCGCCTCCATGTCAGAGAAAAGCAAACCGGGGCTCAGAGAGGTACCAGAAATGTGTCCTTGTTCACAGCTGTTAGATGGAGTCGGGGTTACAAATCCAGTAAGTCGAGACCCAGAGCCTGGGTTCTAACCACCGATGCTACCGCTTCTGTGAACACAAACACCGTTTCTCCAAAAGTCCCAGTGTACATCCCATGAGTGTGGCAAATCAGGAACATATTAGAGAACACTATTAGCCAGTGCCCACACCAGATCTGGAAACCTACAGATATGTTCGAATACCTAACTCAATTCCTGCTCTCCCCCATCCTCCACGTCCCGATAAGGATGCTTATTTAAAGCAAAGCAGAAAAGGGTCCAAAACAGAAGAAAATTTGAACCAAACATGGTAGCATGTACCTGTAATCCTTGTACTTGGGAGACAGAGGCACTAGGATTGGCAATCCAGGGACGCCCCCAGCTACATAGGAAGCTTGGGGTTAGGTTGGGCTGTGTGAACTATATTGCTAATATGCTTATGGCTCTTTATATATGTCCCCAAATATGTTATACTGTACACCAATTATGTCTATCTCAAAAAGTTTCCATATCTCTGGGGGGTTTCCTTCACAACACACTTTTTTCACGTTTGTGTGTGTGTGTGTGTGTGTGTGTGTCTGTGTGTGTGGTGTATCTGTCTGCACATGCATGTTTGCATGCTTGTGGGCATGCGTGTGTGCGGGTGCATACACACATGTAGTTGCATGCATGTGGAGCCCAGAGGTTGATGTTAAGCAACCGTCATTCTCAATTTCTCTTCCACTTCATTCATTAAGGCAGTCCCCCTCAATCAAACCCAGAACTTGCTGATACGGCTACTTTTTCTAGCCAGCTCCTCTCATCCGTGCTGCCTACCTACGTGGCGTGCACAGCTACCCACGATGTCGCGGTCCCAAACACCTCCTAATGATTTGTTTCCTGCCTCCACACCCTGTCTGTCTTCTCGTCTTTGTGTAGATTGTGGCTAAGAAGTACCGGAACTACGACCTCCCGGCGGAGATGACCGGTTTGTGGCGGTACCTCAAGAACGCCTATGCGCGGGATGAGTTCACCAACACCTGTGCAGCTGACAGCGAGATCGAGCTGGCCTACGCAGACGTGGCCAGGCGCCTCAGCCGATCCTGAGCTCAGCTGTCTGGCCCCATTCTGCTGCAGAAGACGTCTACTTTTCCCAAAGGCCTTCAACTATACAGACTCCTTCCTCATTGCCTAGGGGAAACATTTTTTTTTTTTTAAATCAAGCCACATCTCGCTGGCACCCCTGAACTCAACTCCAGCCTGCTACCGTCTCAGATCAGTGCCATCCTTCTGCATTGTCCTGCAGGAGCCCGGCAAGCAGAGAAGACACAGGGAAAGATCTTTCCACCTGCCAGTGTATCTGGAGTCAGTCTGGAGAGCTTCCATGGGATTGTCACTGGTCCCTTCTGCCAATATCATAATGCTTTCTTGGATGCTTTAGCAACTTGAAATGCCAGCTTCTCTTCCACCCCCCTCTTCCTCAGTAACTGTAAGACGGTGGACGAATGTCATTACAGGATCATTAGGGAGAGACCCATGCTTTGATTGGGTAGACAGTTGTTGGGGGAACTCAGCTGGGTGTGGCTCCGGGAACCTAACAAAGCATCTCCAGCTGCTCACTATTTCTGAGGGAGGGCCAGATCGTAATAGCCCATTGGACACACCCCATTTAGCTGCAGTGCTGGAATTGGGGCGATTTGATTGTGTCCTGGCCGGCACTGAACCCCGATTTTCTTCTGTCTCACAAAGTCAGTTGACCTCTAATTCTAAGCTGAGGTGATCCCAGATGGAAAGGGACTTCTGGGAAGCAATATTGATGCCAAAAGGCCCACCAGGGTCTATAGCCATGGAGGTCCCTGACTTAAGAGCAGTTGTCCACCGGAGCTCACACATGAGTGGGTGTGACTGTTCTTCAGTGAGTGACTTTCAGATGAAGGAAGAGCTGGGAGGGGGATGTCGGGGGATGAGAGGAGATAAAGTTCTATATGAGTTTGATATAGCCTAGTAAACTTTTAGTCTTCTCTCACACTATCTAAATTTTCGACTGGGGTTAGGGCACACCTACCAACCATAAAGCAAAATCAAACATCGGCCAAAGATGTCTTCCAAGTCCCTCCTAGTGGGTTGCTGCCTGGGTACATTCAGGCTTCTTCAATTCCTGCCTCTGATGAAGAGAAACTCTATTAGGGTACGGTGTGACCATGGGCTACCTTAGGAAGAAAGTCTGTGGGTCTTTCTGACAGGGAAGCCACAATTTGAATTTGGAAAATATATACTCTCCTGGGTTCATTTCCCGTCATCAGACTCATCTATCAGATTTTTAAGAAATAGCAATCTTGTTTCAACTTCATTTTTTTAAAGCTAATATTTCTCTCCTTATTCTCCTTGAGTGTACTACACAGCTCATGGGGCCTGACCATGGGAACCTGGACTGATCAAGCTCTGTGACCAACGAGTTAATCATTAGCTCTTCCTCTACCACTGAGGTAGTGAGTGCCTGGAAGAAATCCATCCGCGGGGCCTCAACTCCAACAATCCTGCCCTCTGTGTCACTGCTGGTGGAGGGAGAGGCTCCTGAGAGCCGGAAAGCCCCTGGACTTGGCTCATTGCTCTGGAAGGTGGGGCAGCACGGGTCTTTTCCATAGAAATATCAACATGGGCTAACCCAAGCAGTCACCAGACCCACCTGCCTCTAGGGATCTCCAAAGCAAAGAGTGACCATTGATCCGAGGAGGAGGGAGGAAGCGGGAGGTCTCTCTAGCCCATTGGGGAATAAACCCATTCATTTCCACCGCTAAAGGAACCTTTCCACAGGCTCTCGGCAAGCTGCCCTGAGGATGTTTAAAGTGTAGCTCTGCTGAGGGGACAGCCCCTATTTACAGTAGGGAAGAGCCTTCAGTGAGCCTCCTGCAGGAAGAGAGCTTCTGGAAGCACCAGGAAGGGTGTTTACATAATAGGGATCCACATTGTTCTCAGGAATCTTTCTCAGATCTCACAAGCAGGCAGGGTGAACCTCAGGCAGCTAACAGCCCTGTGTCACCCAGGGAGACTGATGGTGAAGATATGAAGACCCTCATTCATACAGACGGACCCCCAAGGGAAGAGGAGAATACTCAGGACCCCCATGTGATGTTCTGAGCCCAGTAACTACTGAGTCTTTAAAACAAACTGCCCAGGACGAGTCAATATTGTTTCTAGAAGGTCCTCTTGTGGTTGAGTTAGTTTTACATAAATAACAATATTTAGACAGTTTTGGATATTATAGGACCAATCATATATCCCCTCTAGAGACAGGAAAGATTGTAGGAAGGAGGCTCTTCTGAGTACTTTAATCCAGAAGTAATTTTAATTCTATAAGATAATCATAATGAGACTGACCAATGTCTTAGGACCTAATTATCATGGCATATAAAAATATCAATAAAGTAAATGATAACCCCCTGCAGGAGATTTTTTTCTCCAGAGCTTCCAGCTTCTCTGAACTTTGGCCTTAACCTTGTCATGTTTATGATTTACCATCTGCAGCCACTCTGTGGTGAGGTTCCAAGTCCCAGCTCAGACTGTGTGGAAGGGTTTGCAGTGTGGACTTTATCTGTAGAGACTTTAGATAGGAGCTATTCTGACAAACGCCAATCCCTCAGGAAGCTTTTGGGTGGCAGAGAAAAGGAAGCTATTTTGATAGAGCTGTTTATTTTATATTCATTTCTGACCTTGGATCGTCACATGACAGTCTTGTGTGTGTGAGAGGTAAGTGGAAGGCAAGACAGACAGCTGGAATCAGACTTAAAATTATTGAATTGCATGTACCTACCTATTTAAAACTACCTACTTTTTTAGGCTGACCCAGAGAGAAGGCATTCATTAAGATATTACTAACTATACACAATAAGATAGAAAGTGAATTTTTGGTTGTTCCAGAACATAATTTCACATTCTCCTCAGAAAGGAAAATTCCTGGTAAATTCAAAATCACAGGCGTGTAGATAGCTCACCTTTTTAAAAAAGAGTCTAGGTAGCTTCCCAACACCAAACAAATCACTTGCAGAGTAGGAAACAGTCAGTTTGTTTGGCAGGGCAATCCCAAACTACTTCCAGCTTCCTGGTAGATAGGACTGTCCCTGGTGTTCCCTTCTGGTGCTGGCGGGACCATACAAGGATCTTGATCTTTTCATCAAAAGAAGCTGCCCCAAGAGTGAGGTGTGAGGCATGTTTCTGGTACTTTCTGGTTCTTGTGAGATGAGCCAATAGTAGTGAAGACACTGCCTGTGCTAGGAGGGGGACATCCTGCAGACCAACAGCCCCAAGCATTTCAGGACCATCACGGAATGGAGCATGCCTGGCACAGGCAGATGTCGACCATCTAAGAGTCCCTCCCAGGCACCTGCAAGGCCCAGGCAAAGTGTATTATGAAGGAATCTGGGGCAGAAGCTGTGTCCATTTAGTAGAAGAAGTTCACCATCACTAAAAGAGTCTGCATCTTCAATCATATTGTTCTAGAAGCAATAAGCATCTGGTAGGTGCTTCTGGGCTTCTCCTCCATTCCTCCATCATCCAGGAATGATCTCACCTGCAAAATGGGTCAGGATACTAATGTGGCTTGGAAACACTACACATAAACTTGTGGTTGAAACTAAGTTCAGCGGTTCTCAAGGGTTGTATTTTGAGAACTACCTATCTGTATCATATATATTCATATATACTCATCTATGCATAACAAGAAGAATCGTTAGAAAACATGGATGAAAGAAGTGTGCCTGTGACGCTCCAGATGCTGCTGTCAGGAGAACATGTGTGATCGTGTCATTGGCCTAGGGCCTTCTACAGACAGGCCAGTGGCCATGTATTCACTGCTCTCTGCCACTCAAACCAACAGCTAGTGTGGAGTCCTAAGTGCTTCCTCTACTCCCTTTATCAATATTCCTCTCCTAGCCTAGTTTCAAGACACTTTCATACCATTATTAAGTATGACTCCAACTTCCCAATCTTATTTAATGTTACTTAAGGGAATAGAGCTAGTCTTCACTACCACCACACACACTACCAAAAATAAACAAAACACTGTCCCAGTGTAAGCTTTGGGTTCAACTGTATTTTCTATAAAATCAGTCTGATGTTTGGCAAAACAGACATGGTATTATTGTATATAGCTTAACATGTCCCAACATCGACTATGAATATATTTATAGAAAACATCAGACTAGGATCTGGCTTGTTAGATCGAGTGTTTGCCTAATCATGAAGCCCTGGGTTAGATCTCCAGCACGGCATAAATAGTTTAGTGAACACTTGTAACCCTAGCACTAGAGGGGTGGAGGCAGGAGGATCGCAAGTTCAAGGTCAGCTATAAAGCAAGCCTGAGCTACGTGAGACCCTGTCTCAAAACAAAACAAGCAAAATATTCAACTGATGTTTGAATTTGTCCCTTCCTTCCCCAGTCATCTAGCTTTTCCATTTTATAAGCTGAGGAGTTAACTAATTTAGCAATTCTAATTCATCACATGTAGACAGTCCAAATGATGGTAATTTACTTTCCTTGAGACCTTTAACTGTGGTGAGAAGATGCCTTGCTTTCAAGCCTTACTAAATGTAACATGCCTCTGAATACACACCACTCAAGTGTTTTCTTCATTTCTTGAGCTGGCTGTAAATGTGTTTTTCTGTCTTGGTTGGTATTGACTGATTCAAATAAAGTTGGTTTATTTTCAAATATTACAAAAGAGCTCTCTAGGCTTCTTTGAGAGTACATGGGTGAGACAAAATATTATATCCTTATTGGCCATGCTTCCCGTTTCTTCTTTTCACTGCCAGAGGTAGAGCAGCAAGTGAGCCTAGTGTGAGATAAAGTATTAATCTACTTGTGCCCAAAATCCCTTCTGGCTCTCAGGAGCCCCATCACATCCCCGGCCCTAGCTTCCAGTCTTAGCATTATATCACTGACTGAGAGTTGAGGTCCCCAGGGTCTCTGAAGCCAACATAATCTCCAATGAGGCCACCTATAAGGTCCTGCTCACCTTGTAGGGTCTCTGTGCAGTGAGAACAGCGTCTGAGATCTTAGAAGTTACTGGAGTAGCTGATGAGGAAGAGTGGCCTGGGGCTCAGGGCAGGTGCCTCAGTTGCTGCTGATGGCTGTGTGACTACCCTCACCATGTTTTGGTAGAGCTCTAATTAAGGAAGGCAATAGACCCCCTTCCTTCTCCTGCCTTACCCCATGAAACGCCAGGTAAAATAATTTCATTCCCAGCTGTAGCCATTCTGCTGGTTGGTTTTAGAGTGGACTCCCGAGGGAGCACTGGCAGACGTGGAGGGGTGATCTGCCCAGGAACTTCTGGATAAGATGTCCCTTTCCTTAAGAAAAGTAACTCTTTAAAGCACTGCTCCAAAGCTGTCTCTGAATATATGTGTGTGTGAGGCCCAGACATGCTATTGCCCTAAAGCAGTGATTTTCAACCTGTGAGTCATGACCCCTTTGGGGGTAGAAGGACGTCTTCACAGGGGTCACCTAAGACCATCTGCATATCAGATGTTTATGTAATGATTCATAACAGTAGCAAAATTATACTTAGGAAGTAGCAATGAGAATAGTTTTATAGTTGGGGAGTCATCACAACATGAGGAACTGTATTAAAGGGTCCCAGCATTAGGAAGGTTGAGAACCACTGCCCTAGAGAGACCATAGAGCAGCTAGCTTTGGGCCAGAGGAAACAGCATGCAATGTGAAACACACAGAACGAAACAAGGTCAGAAGACCTTGAACTCTGAACTCAGTTCTAACTCTGGACATCCTATATTGAAATGCATCCCAGATTATTCCATAGTGTTCTGTTTTTTTGCTGCTTTTCCCACCCCTATGACCAAAGGTATCCTATGGTGGCCAAGCTCATTGTTACTAGGCAACCAACATCTCCTGTTTCATTGTTTGAATGCAGAACCATGAACTACAAACCACAGGATGGAGGAAGGGAGAGAATTCAACGTTCCTAAGCATGGGAGTATTCTGTGGTTTGAATTTGAAATGCCTGCCATTGGCTCATGTGCTTGAACACTTGGTCCTCAGCTGCTGGAACTGCTTTGGAAGGTTGTGGAGCCTTTAGGAGGCGGAGCCTCACTAGGGGAAGTAGGTTACTGTGGTCAGGCATTGAGGCTTATAGTCCAGCCTTGTGTCCTGTCTGCTTCCTGACAGCTGATGCGATGTGATCAAACCACCTCATGCTCACAGCCGCCGCGCCTGCCCCACAATGAACGACTGGATCCACTCTTAACTGTAAGCCGAAATACCCCGTAGCCCCTTCCTCTCTCAATTTGCTTCTTGTCAGATATGTGGTCACAGCAGTAAGTTAAGCAACTAAGCGTGTAATGGCTGTGTATATTGGGTCCTATTGCAGAGAAGTCTGCAAACAGTGATCTTGGAAATGAACGCAGCTCATTAGACTCCAAACATGCTGGCTTCTGTGTCCCCTTTGTTTTATTTTTCATTAGTGTTATTAGTACATGTGTTTGAAGGTGGCGTATGCTCTACCACTGTCGGTTGCTCTTTGTTTGCTTGCTTCTATTTTTTTTGGGGGGGAGGGAGGGGAGGTTGGGTTTTTTGTTTGTTTTGGGATAAGGTCTCTCACTGAGCCTAAAGCTAGGTTAAAAAAAAAAGACAGACATTCCCAGAGATCTTGCTGTTTGCCTACACAGTGCTGGGATTACCAGCATGCATAGCCCCATTCACTGCTGATGTGGTGCTGGGATCTGAGCTCAGGTCCTCGTGTCGATGTGGCAAAGTGCTCTTTATCCGTTGGACGGTCCCTCCAGCCCAGATTCTTTTAGGTCTAGCAGGTAGGCTTCTCACACACGAAATATCGTTAAGTTTTTTATTAGGAAAAAGCAAAGAAGTAGTGCAAGCTGAAGATGAGAATATTCTTCTACTCACGGGGCGGTCACTGAATTATTCTGTGATCATGCAGTCTCTGGTGAGGAGTACTTATTGGCAACTAGGACTTATTTCGAATGAAATGACATTCTAACGGCGGGAACATTCAGTGTATAGGAGGCTTCTCTGTGGACTTCAGCGGAAAGAAACGGATGGTCGGATAATAGATGGATAACCAGTACTTGTCTAGGTGGGTTTTGGAAGCAAATGTCAGGTGTGTAGCTTGGAGTCAATTTACATGATACTTCTGTCTCCTATTCTTCATCTACATGCAACGAAATCTACACCTGCATGCAAAGGACACGACCCCGAGGCTCTGCCATGAAGCTCCTCAGGCTGCAATTACTTAAGACAGAAAGCAGAGAAGACTCAGATTTTGAACACAGATTTTGAAAATAAAGAAATAAAAACATGAAGATAAAGGAGTGAGTGAAGGGGCCGGAGAGATGGCTTAGTGGTTTGGAATGTGTACTGCACTCGCAGAGGATCTGGGTTCGGTTCCCAGCACCACCAGAATACAGATTCAGAGTGCACTCAAATAGCAACCCGCCTATGGAGAGCAAAGCTTGGCGTCCTACCGTTTACCATCTATCTGGAATGGTGTCTCTTTGTGTTAGTCACGCCTTGATACCCTTTCCGCAATTAAAAACTAATTCGGAAAGCATGGAGTGCTCTTCCAAACTTGGTTGCAAGAAGACATGTCAGCG
Organism: Cricetomys ansorgei; assembly: GCA_026225945.1. Lineage (NCBI taxonomy): Eukaryota > Metazoa > Chordata > Mammalia > Rodentia > Nesomyidae > Cricetomys > Cricetomys ansorgei. The sequence goes on along the minus strand of JAMJFZ010003581.1, from coordinate 3,138,611 downwards.
AACTAGATTGCTCACTGTCTCCGGGTCTCTCCTGAGACTCATATTAGAAGTGAAATTTGCTAAGTCAAAAGGCGTGCATATTGCCAGGGTCCTGGTGTATGTTCCAAATCCGTCTTCAGGTTGCTCCGTCGCACTTCCTCCTCAGCAGAATGACAGTGCCTCTTTCTTCCCACCATTGCCAGCACTTGGTTCTTTTTTTTTTTTTTACTCTATTCAATTTGGCCTGTGACGTATACTTCACAGGTTTGCCTTTGGTAGGTGTTGAAGAGCTTTCCGAAGTACATGGCTCATTGCATTTACTGTTTAGGTTCTCTCTCTTAAAATAAGGGTACGGCTTTCTTCCCCTGCAGTCTAGCTGTTATAGATCTTGAAACTGCCACATTGCAGGATGAATTGAGTATGGGCTGCTTTCCCTGGCAGTTGCTGTTCTCAAACAGACCCCCTGGTACATTTTGCAGCAGACACTGCCATATACGTTTCCCTCTTTAACTGAAACATACGAAAAAAAAACCTACTGTAGACCAGGCCCAGGCCATCCTAGATCAGGTCCACGTGTCCCTCACCAGCACGTGAGGTATAGGGCGGACAGGGGTCTTCTCTGACACGCAGCGTTGGAAACAGTGTGCACGGAAGCACTGGACTTGCAGAGAACTGTTTCTTATTCCTAGAAACATTCTATCAGAAATGCTCAGATTTTGATCTCTTGCTGGATAGCGTTGCACCAAGCCTGTCCTCAGGGCAGATGAGCGTGGAGGAGGAGGGAAGAGCTAGCTGGCACCCTGGCTGGCTTTGCCCCGGCGCATCTGGAAGCGAGACCACAAAAGAAGCAGAAATCTAAGTGTCTGCATCCCGGATAAGAGCCTCCAGGGTACTGTAGCCTCTCCAAGGGGAGCCGGGGGTCAGCAAAGCTTAGGTGAGATCGTAGGTTAGTTAGTGTGGGAAGGAGGCTTTACCAGCTGGGAACGGATGAAGCTCTGGAAAATAATCTCTCCTGTGTTTCCCATTGCCTTGTCGTGTCATCACGAGTCACAGAATGCCACGAAGGCTGTCTGCTGTCCGCGACCTGTGTTTACAGATTCTCAACAAGCCAAGATGGTGCTACGGATTTGGCCCTTAAGTTAAGAAGATGCCGCAGAATCCACAAACAAAGAAAAGGCACCAAGTAACGATCGTGATGGATCGGGAAAGTCACTGAACCACTACATAAAAAAGGCCACAGCAGGGCCAAGTTCAACATCCAAAAGAGGCACAGGTCCCCAAAGGGACTGTGTGGTTATTTAATTCTAGAAAAGGGAACTATTCAAGGGTGTTGAGGAGGATAATGAAAAGAACAGTTAAATTCTAAACTGTCCCCTGGAGAGTATTTTAAAATGCTTTTTTAGTACTCCTCGAGGGACTCCAAAGTCAATAATAAAAGGCCCTATAAATGCATCAAGGCAGACAGCCAACTAGATAGTAAGACCACTCGAGCCAGGGTTCCACTGGAGGAAGGAGTGAAGAACACAAAGGATAGTCACTTTTTCTTTTTTATTCCTATAAAGGTAAGGGACGACAACACAGACAGGGTTTCACGTCCTTTTATAAAGGACATAGGTATTCAAAGACAAAGGGGCTTGATGGTCCCAGAACAGGAATGGTAACAAAAGGTGTCCTGAGAGTGACGGGGAACCAAAGCACGGGGTTTCCAGATGAGAAAACGCTTTCTTAATAAGGACAGTACAGCCCCCCCATGCAGGCAAGGATACACACCAGTTTGCACGCAGAAAATAGTGAATTCTGAACTCTCATTATCAGTTGGCTCTTTGAATCTCTTACCTGTGACTAACTGTGGCCAGGAAACCCAGGAGAATTCTGGCCTTCCACTGGAACAACCTGGCCATGCTATGCAAACATGCCTCACCTGATGCAAAATCAGGACATGGTGGCTCCTGTTTGTGATCCAACATGCCTGCTAGATCACAAGAATTGTTAACAAGGCATCAGCCACCCTGTGGAATGCCTACATTTGAATTCCCACACGCTAAATAGTAAACATCCATATTTCCTCAAAGTCTTAAGATATTTCTGCAATGCTTTTCCATTTTTTTATTCACAGATGGGATCTAAGACTTAACAGGAGTTGCACAAGTTAATGTTGTTTATAAGCTGGCAAAGAGCTAGGATTTCAACCCAAAGACTATGGCAGCCTTAAATGTGAAACTAAGATGAAAACTAGCCCTCCTTAGGCAGCAAAGGAGAGATGTAATGTGTTTAAACGCTCCAGATAGAAGGGGAGCCAGGTAGCATTCTAAGACAGCCAATGCTGTTGACGCTTTTGAGTTTGAGATGTCTCTCACAGGCACTCGTGTCTGAACTCTTGATCTCCAGCTGGTGGTGCTGTTTGGGAAGTCTGTAGAACCTTTGGAGGTAGAACCTTGCTGGAGGAAGTGGGTCACTGGGGGATAGGCCCTGAGTCCCTGCTTCCTGTTCATTCTCTGCTTCCTGAGTGTGGATGTGAAGAGGCCTACCGGCTTCGTGCTCTTGCTGCCGTGTCTTCTCTGCTGTAATGGAATGTATCCCTCTGGAACTGTAAGCCAAAATAAATTATTTCTCCCTCGAGTTGCTTTACCGGTATTTTATCGCAGCAGTGAGGGAGTAGCTACATTTTAAGCACACGTTATTTAAAAATGTCCCTTAAATTCTGTTCTGAGTACATAAGGAGCATCTTCAGCTCCATTTGTTGCCATGTGCGTTTTTATTGAACAGATATTTATTTACACATATTTTATTTAAAAGGAAAAACATGCACAAAGCAAAAGAAAATCCATTCAATTCAAAAGTATTGCAATCAACAGAAGGCAACTTTCCTACCCAAAACATTCTCACTGTACTCCAAAGGCCATGAGCATTCACGGTTTTGTGTGTGGCTCTTTACTTTCAGACATTGACATACTGTTGTCCGATACTATTCCCAGGAAGACACGAACACAGATGGGAAACCAACAACAGACCAACGTAATAAGACCACTGAAGTCCAGTTTGGTAAACCAATGATTTTATTGGGGTTGTTTACAGGGGTAAAAATGAGGGGTTCCTTACAGGAACACGGATGACTCCAAATCGATTTCATCACCAAAAGCTTACCCCAGCATGGGTTGAGAACTCACGAAAGCTGAAACCCTAGAGGTCTCTGCACAACTTGCGGGCAGTTCAGCAGATTAAAGAGTCTCTTCTCCTTAGTAGTCCTTATTTCTTGTAGAGCCTTCGCAAAGCAGGAACACTGTAAATCTGGTCAGTTTCAGGAACATCCCCAGACTTCTGAGTTTTAATGAGCCTCCTTCCAGGATGGAACATTTTAAGTACCAGGAAATTGCTGTAAAACCCATAAATATGCCAAAGAATACTTGCCTGTTCTTTTAAGAACAGTAGGATATAGGGATGAATGTACACCCATCAATTATATTTATGTTATAAAAAATGACAGTATAATGTTTTTGATCTTGCAAACATATGCATATGAGAACTTTACATATTAAGATACAGTTCGTATTCTGTGGAACATTCTAGTGTTTCACTGCATGGATACAACTTCACTGAACCCATCTGCATTTAGAATACACTTAAATGACCTCTAGTGATTGACCATTGGAATAATATTACAGCAGACACCCCTCTTAGTATCTTTGAACATACGCAACAAAATATTCAACAGTACAAGTTCCTAAAGTGATAATTAGCAGATCCTAGAAACAGGCGTTTAATCAATCCCTGCCATCTTTATTTCAATTAAGAAATATATTTACATGGCTCAAATATTAAAGTACTATAACAATATAAATACTGGGAAGTCTCACATCCCACTTTCTGTGGAGACTTTCTTTGTTTCTTCTGAATTCTTCTAGATTCTTCTTTATTCAGACGCAAGAGCATGTGTACATATTCTGAACCCTCCTTCATGCACAGAAGTGCATGGTGTATACATTGTTGCACGTCTCACTTTTTTTCCACTTACTATATCCTAGAATGCTTGCTATGAAGTGACTGTGTTGTCCCCAAATATATATTTTGAACATTATCATCCAGCTCAGTAAGACGGTGATGGAGATGTGGCCTCTGGGAGAAGAACGTGTCATAAGGCTGTAGCCCCAAGAACTGGATCAGCACTGTAATGAGAACAGCCATGAGGTGCTGGGGGAATGTATCAATGGTTAAGGGCACTGGCTGCTCTTCCAGATGAACTGAATTTGATTCCTAGCACCCAGATGGTGTCTCACAACCATGAACGTAACTCCATGTCCCTGGGAATCTAATGTCCACTTCTGGCCTCCACGGGCATGAATGTGGTAGACAGCTACACATGCAGACAAAATGCTCAGACATATAAAATGTTTTTGAAGCAATAGTCGTGAGAAAAATGAATCCTCTACTCCCCCTCATGCAGGACACAAAGGTAAGAAGGCTAACAGCAAACAGTCACCACCTCCATCTTGGACCTCCCAGCCTCTAGAACTGGGAGACGTAAGTTCCCATCACTCCTAAGCCATCCATTATGTCACTATGTTAAAGCAGCCCACACCTGCTGAGACATGTCTTTCCACATGAGCACATAGGGACCACCCCGCTCTTCACAGCTGCATACTTCTCCACGGTGAGTATGTATGTCACAATTGGAGTGATCCCTTTTAATGGACAAAAACTATACTAAAATTTCTGTGAAATCTGTTACTGTTCCTGATGCTTTGTTAAAATACAGAAGCAACTTAAGAGCTGCTTGTTTCTCTTGCAGTTTAATAGTGGAGTTCATGGTGGTGAAGAAGTCAAGGCTGCAGGAGCTTGTAGAGCACATGTTGCTAGGTAACTCTCAGCTTGCTTCCTCCCTTCCAAACAGTTCAGGACCCAAGCCCTGCCAAATTGTACCACCTTCTTTTAGGGCGTGTCTCCCCACCATAATTAGTCTAAGCAGGATCATCCTTCATAGGCATGCCCAGAGACCAAGCAATCTATCACAGATGTGCCTGGAGGCTTATCTCCTAGGTGAATCCAGATCCTGTGAAGCTGACAATCAGCATTAACCAGATTATCTCATGCCATGCCAGAGTCTTTTTTTTTAAATTAAAATAAAAGATAAGAAATAATCCACCACCCCTCGAAAGTTGGACCCTAAACTGGGGTGAAAATAGATTCAAGTTTCCACAGCTTCCCAGCTATCCTTCTGATGAATCGGGGAACTAACTTTGCTTTTCAACACATCTGTATGTTATAGGTTGAATATTCTTCCTTTCCGACACCATGCTTGAATCCCGGTGCCTAATGACTGTGTATCTTGCTTTATTTTAAATGGTGTTTATAGTCGGGTATAGCAGTACACACCTGCCTGGCGAGGCTGAGGCAGGAGGATGGACGGTACAAGGAAGCCTTGGCTGTGTAGTGAGAAAGAAAGAGAGATGGGAAATGAGGAGAGGAAAAGGAGAGAGAGAAGAAGCAAAGTTTTGTGGCTACAATCAGGTTGAAATGGAGGCTGTTATCACCGGCTCTTTCTGAAAGGTTGGAGTTTGACAGAGGTAGCCACGGGAAGATAGAAGCAGACGGAAGATAGGCTACTACAAAAGGGATGTTTGGATCTACAAAGGCTGTAAGAGGCCAGGATGCTCCCTTTAGAAGCTCTGGAAGAACACGTTACAAACGACTCCTTGGTGCTGACTCTTAACATCTAAAGCTGTGAATGTCAAGCATTCTGGTGCTTGGGCTACCCAGGCAGCGGCACGGTGTTATGGAGCCACAGGATCCCAGTGCACCACACATCTGTTTGTCTACTCATTTCTAAGTCTGCCCTGCGCATGCACCTTTCCTCATTTGTCTCCACATACCCTCAGCCCAAACGGGTCACGCTCAAGCATCTTCAGAGTGTGTGCTTGCTGTACCAAGGGTGGGATTTTAGCATCCAGGGCCCTGAAGCCTGAGACCAGGAAGGCATCCCATGCCTGTAAGCATTCTAGAGCCTCTGTACAGAAGGAGGCGTGGAGAACAATCCAGGAATGTTCCAGAGATAAGAAGCCAGCTCCATCTATTTACAAGTAATTCTCCTTGCCCAGACACATATAAATACACATGGGCACACATGTGCACACATGTAGACATATGCACTCACATATGTGTACATACACATACTTATATACATGCACATTTATGCACACCATAATGTTATACATGTACATAATATACATATAAATATATTTAATACATGTAAATATATAAATAAACATACATAATGTTATACATATACATTATGCATACAGTGTGTGTGCATATATACACATACATGTATCCATGTCTCCAGCTTTGTCCACCCCAATTCTTCAGGCTCAAGAGACTAGGGAGAGAAAAGATTTGTGTTCAAAGCTCCTCTCCTGAAGCACTTGGAGGACTCACTTATCCATCAGGTTCTCTTCTTAGATTGCCGTTCAGAGGATCATAGATTTGGCAGTGGGGCCCTTGGCTAATCCTCAAAGAACACGATCAAAATACTCCATTCTCCTGCCCCGTAATTACAGTATCTGGTCCCAAGAGCTGGTGATAAAAGGAAACCTGCAGAAAGGCTGCCCAATGGGTGGGTGGCCTTGGAAGATTCAAATCGCTCCTTGAAGCAGGGCTGATTAAAGGGGACTGTGCCTGACTTGGGTGGCTGAGGGCAGAATGCATCATCCTAGCAGGAACTGTTCATGCCCGCTGGTGGAAGCTACACGGGTGACTTCCCCTTCGTTCACCTCTAGTTGGTGCACCAGATGTTGAGTCAGAGCTGGAGGTAGTATCAGGAACAGAGCTGTACCTGGTAGTGGTGGTGGTGATGGTGGTGGTGATGGTGATGGTGGTGGTGGTGGTGATGGTGGTGGTGATGGTGATGGTGGTGGTGGTGATGGTGATGGTGGTGGTGGTGGTGATGGTGGTGGTGATGGTGATGGTGGTGGTGGTGGTGATGGTGGTTGGTGGTGGTGGTGGTGGTGGTGGTGGTGGTGGTGGTGGTGGTGGTGATGGTGGTGATGGTGATGGTGGTGATGGTGATGGTGGCAGCAGTGGTGGTCGTAGGGGTTGTTAAGGATTCCTGCTCCTCTTTCTCACTTGACAGAGCCCCAATGAATCACCCCACTGGCAGTTAACAATCCCTAGACCATAATAGGCCCCCAGACCTTAGCATAACTGACACCATGATGGGAGCTACTATCCAGGTTTTGGAACCCTGCACATAGGCATCAACACCCACCACAATGAGAATAGAGACTTCTGGAAAAGTCTCTAAATGTACTAACTTTGCTTTTTTGGCTTCAGCAATTCCACTTCTGGTTAACCGTTCTTGTGAACTGAGGAAGTGTGTTAACCCAGAATGTGGTTTTGTGCTTAAAAGCTCATTCTGAGAAAGACTCAGAACTGTTCTCAGGTCCTGAACACAGAGTGTCGTCACCGGCCAGCTAGTCATGTCTTTTTATCGGCTTGAACCTGCGTCTGAGTGGTCTTCTCCCCACACTAGCTTTCACATATTTAGAGGCTGCACTCATTTGGCATGGAAAGCTCAGATGTTATTCTAACCAGTTGTTTGCATTTTAGCATCCGTCGTTTGTATGTTTCTCTACTCTCCTCATTCTGTGGAAATTGTTTTAAGAAGTTCTGGTGTCATATCTGTTTATATACTAGTTAGTTTTTATTGTCAACTTAATACATCCTAGAGTCACCTGGGAAGAGGGAACCTCGGCTGAGGCATTGCCTGGATCAGACTGGCCTGTGGCATATCTGTAGGACATTTTCTTAATTGCTAATTGATGGAGAAGGGTCCAGCTCACCTTAGGCAGTGCCATCCTCTAGCAGGTGGACCTGGGCTATATAAGGAAGCTAACTGAGCAAACCGAGGGTAGAAAGCCAGCAAGCTGTGAACCTCTAGGGTCCTTGCTTCTTCAACCACAAATGTGGTGACACATAAACAATAGGGATGGGTTTCTCAGAGCCTGGAAGCTGGGATTCTGAGACTGGGTACGAGCATGGCCGGGTCTGGTGAGGGTCCTCTTCTGAGCTGCAGACGTTGACATTTCCTCATATTCCCACTTTTCAGGGCACTGCCCTTGTGACCTACTTACATTAAAAGGCCCTACTTCCTGGTTCCTCCCTCTGATGTTAGAATTTGAACGTGTGAATTTTGGGGGAATATAAATTCGGTGCTTGTAATGGTTAGCCTTCATTGTCAACTGGAGTCCATTAAGACTCACTATGGGAACATGATCCTAGGTGTTTCTCTGCAGGTATTTCCAGAAAGGCTTACTGAAGAGAAAAGAGCCATTCTGAATGTGGGCAGCACCATCCCACAGGTGGGGGTCCCAGACTGAGTAAAATGGAGACAGTGAGCTGGGCACTGGCAGTAATCTTTTTCCTGCCCCTGTCATAATGACCCCTCTGCCATTACGGAGTCCATCTCAAAATGTGAGCCAAGGGAAAGCCTTCCTGCCCCCTGTGCTTGCAGCCTGTGCTGGTTGCCCCGGAGTAGAATTACCTTCACCGGGAGTGTCAACTGAAGAATTGGCCTGATTGCCTTAACTGATCTGGGAAGACCCATTCTAAGTATGAGCAGCACCATCCGCAAGGAGCCCAGATAAAAGGGAATGCTCTGTTTGGCTTTCCCTCTTGCTGTCAAGGTGATTATCATGTTGCTGCTGCTGTAGCCCCTGCTAACATCAAAACCAGCATTTCCAGGCATCCATTGTGGACTAAGGACCGCCAGCTCTCCAGGAGCTTTCCAGGTTTTCATCACCAGATTAGGACTGCTGAGGCATCCAGCCTCCTGGACAGAGCTACTACGTTGTTGGCCAGCCCAGTGTGAGACGAGCACCCTAGGACTACTCTGCTGAGGCTCTGAACCTAAGGACAAAGCAACTACTGGATCTCAGCTTCTCGGGTTTTTATTTTATTTTATCCTGTTTTATTTATACCATCTATATTTGTATTTGTACTTGTATTTATATTTATATTATTTATATATTATTTATATTATAATACTATAATATAAATTATAATATGAAATAAAATTAAGTAAAATATAAATATAATTGTATATAATATTTATATTATAATTTTTGTATTAGTTTGTATTTATAATAGAATTTATCATGATATAAATATATTATAATTATCTTATAATTTTTATAATACGGCTTATAATATTAACTATATTAATTGTTAATGTACTATTAACTATTAACTATGAGCTGAGTTAATCATAGATACACACAAACACATATACATAAGTATCATACACATATACATACATACACAAATATAATATATATTAGTAAATATATAACATAATATATATATTAATGTATATTCTTACCAGTTCTGTTGCTCTGCGGTACTTGAAGAGGCTTCTTTAGAAGACCTTTAGAATAGCTCTCAGTGCCTGTGATGAAAGACAGTAAATCATCCATAGGAAGCATGCCCTGCTCTGTAGCAGCCATCACTTGACATGAAGCAACAAGGATGAGCACAAGAAGCTCAATGGGTCAAGAAACAGCCAAGTGGAGGCGCGGCAGGAGCCTGGACCCCTGGGAGCGGCGCTGAGATCCTGGACCAGTCTCAGAGCCTCTCATTAGATACCTCCGGATTCCTGATTGGAGGTGATCGGATCTCTTTCTTCTTGCTGACACGGATCCCTCATGGTCTGCCTGCCGTGGCCCCAGCCTGCCAGCTTCAGTTTTCTCTCTCACTGCAGTGTCGCATAAACCGCTCGCCATTCTCATGCCAGTTGTGTCTGAAGTCCCTCGCGCTGCCGAGACTTCTCTCCTCCGTTTCTGTTCCAGACAGATGTACATTCTCACCCCACCCCTTCCAGGATGCGGTTTTGTTGCTCCCGTACGTGAAGCTTTGTCCATTTCTTCCGGGCGTGCTTTGTCTCCTCTGCACACTTGTTTACCTCCCTTTTATAAGCCAGGTACACATCTTACCGAGTGGATGTTTTCATCTCCGCAATTAGGAGTCACTTGAGCTCAGGGTCAGTGTTTTCAAACGTTAAGTTCCAAACACTTAGCGATATCTCCCCTCTGCCAAGCCGGGAGTCCACCATTGAGAGTGTAACACACACAGCTTCATCTAGTCCTCTTTTCCCCATGAGCTCTAGTTTCACACTCCTCATTGAAGCCTCTGCTGTTATAACTGGAGAGAACTTAGGACTCCCAGAAGTCACGATGACTGCTCAGTGAAATGAGGGAATTCTAGGAATACATGTATTTGGGAATTGCCGACCCAAGTCGAATTTAAAGAAGTCTTTTAGTAAATGTCAGCCAGAAGTCTATGGTTTAAAGGTGCGGCCTCAGCCTGTGGTATTATCCGGAGGTGGTGGCACCTGTAGGAAGTGTGACTTAGCAGGAGGAAGTCAGGTCCTTGAGGAAATACTCACGAAGGAGATACAGGACTCGTGGCTCCTCTCTGTCTCTCCATTTGCCTCATGGCTGTCATGAGGTAGAGTTGTCTGTTACACACCGATGCTGTGGTTTATTGTGCCGAGACAGGCCCAGAGGAATAGGACAAAGAGACCTTATTCTAGTTTTATTCCGTTGCTGTGACAAATACCACGACCAAATGCCATGGGGGGAGGAAGGAGTTTATTTCAGCCTACAGAGTACAGTGCATCATTGAGGACAGGAACTCAAGCAGGAGCTTGAAGTGGAAACCACAGGGGAATGCTGCCTGCTGATTCATTCACAGATCAATGCTTCTCTACTTTCTTGTATAATTCAGGACCAACTGTGTAGAGAATGGCGTCACCCACAGTGGGCTAGGCCCTCCATGCTAGCTAGTTTTATGTCAGTGCAAGCTAGACTCATCTGAGAGATAGAAACCTCAGTGAATCATGTGCCTTCCTAAGATCAGGCTGCAGGCAAGCCTATGGGGCATTTTCTTAATTTGTGATTGGTATGGGAGAGCCGGTGCATTGTGGGTGGTGCCACCCCTGGATTGGTAATTCTGAATACTATCAGAAAAATTCAGGTGAGCAAGATAGTAAGCAGTATTTCTTCACGACCTTTGCATAAGCTTCTGCCTTGATTTCTTTCAATGATGAGAAGAGATATGGAAGTGTAACAAAATCAACCCCTTCCTCGCCAGCTTGTTTTTTGGCCATAGTGTTTCATCACAGCAATAGTAGCTGTAACAAAGACACCCTCCCACATCAATTAACAATCCAGACAGCTCCTCACACGTCTACCCACAGACCAGTCTGATGTGGGGAATTCCTCAGCTGATGCTGGCCTCTCAAATGACTCTTGGCTGTGTTAAGTAGAGTTCTTCAGGACAGAGATTTTTTTTTTCCTCCTAATTAAACTGCTTCTCTGAAGTATTTTGTTGTAGCGACACAAGCCAACACAACCTTCACTGGGGAACTCCATAGTTATCCTAATATGTGTAGGGGGTGCCTTTTCCCATCCTCACCGTGGAATTTTTCCAATCAAAGTGTTTCCTTGGACTCAGTTCTTTGGGACACACTCTGCTCTAATACGAGCCCTTCATTCTACGGGACAGAATTTCCTTCCTCGGATCACAGAGCCGAGCCCGTAGCTAGGCTGCCTGCCACTGGAGCAGACTTTCTCCATCCACCCTGCTCCATCTTGCTCTTCTCCACCACGTTCCAGCCACACCACTAATTTAGCACTTTGTATGGTGGGTCATGTATGCACTTATGTCCAGAGCTAAATTATAACTTTCTGAAAGGAAGGAGCCGTTCTAACGCTTTTCTGGTCTTTCACTCACCGTGTGTAGAGTCAGTTATGCGGTTAAAGGAAGACTTTTGAAATAGTAAATTGATGAATGCGGGGAAATAAAGTTGATCACATTGCTTTGAAAAGTAATCACGTCTTTCCTGTGACTAGAATAGACACCCTGTCATTTTTTTGAACCACGAAAATGTGTAAAGCTTTCCATGACCTCATTACACTACTTTCTTATCATCAGTTATAGAAACATTGTAATTCCAAGGGCACCAAAGCAAAAGCAAATGTGTATCTTAACAATTAATTAGAGGCAGCAAAGACCTTGACTCGAAGCAAAACCAAGTGGCCCAGAAAATCTCCTTCCACTGGGAACTCACTTCAAAATTATGGAGAGCCTCAGAGTGGGGAGGGAGTGGGCAGAAGAAAGGCGTGGAGCCCTGGGGTTAAAAAAAAGACTAGTTGAGGAAGTTCTGCCAAGGGCCAAACTTGTAAGCGCCTTGAGGTTTGAAAGGGTGGCAGCCGTTGCTGTTGGGTAACCTCCATCTTCAACCCAACGGCAGGGCACCCAGATGGCGTCAATTAATCTGAGATTGGTAATGACATGTTTGTTTTGGACTGAAGGAACGTCATTGTGGCTTCACTGCCGTGGTTGGGTTGCTGTGGCTGGAGGGTGGGGAGATATATGTCCTGGACACAGCCATGTCATGGCCTTTGGGAGCAATCCAGGATGGCTTGGAGTTATTGGAAGTCTCTGGATAAAAAGTATTTTCTCCAAGACAAAGAGAAGAGGCAAGAGGACATCATGACCCTGCAAAAGCACAGGCTAACCTTCACCTGTGGGTGGCCAGGAAGTACTTCCTGTGGGCTCATACACACACACAATTTGATTGGCTGGAAGTACTATTTGCTAAGCCATCTCCACAACTTTTGTTCTATTTATTTGATTGTGTGTGTGTGTGTGTGTGTGTCCATGCGTGCCCACATGTAGAAGTCAGAGAACAAGCTGGGGCGAAGGTCCTGACCGTCCACCTTGTTTGAACAGGGTTTGTTGAACATGCTGCAAAGCGAGCTGGCCTGCAAACTTCTGGGGTTCCTTGCACCTCCACTTCTCATCTGCCTTAGGAGCACTGGGATTACAGAGATACATGTTACTGCACCAGGACTTTATATGTGTGGGTTCTGGGGACCCACACTCAGGACCTCACGCTTGCACAGCAAGTGTTTTACCCACAAAACAATCCCAGCCCCTGTTTAGTTACTGTTTAAGGGAAGCTTTCTCTCTCTGACATGCCTCTGTTTCTAGATCACAGTTCAAGTTCACAGGTTCAACATTTCAAATGTGCCCTGCCTCTGTGGTGACTTACCTTCGTTGGCCAAGTCAGTGTTCTGCACCAGAGAGGGTGGCTTGGGATAGCAGAGCACTTGCTGGGCTTGTTACAAAGGGCACCAACATCCTTGGGAGACAAACTAGCTCTTTCCAGAGATATTCTCATGATTCAAATCACGACCCAAATTTCCCTGAAACTCCACACAGTTATAAAAATTAAGGAGGAAAAAGGAATGATTTTCCTAGCAATGCCATGCATTCAAAGAAACAGCACACACATGCACATGTGTACATTTACACACGTATTTGCATACACATTCACATGTGCACACACATATACATGCACACGTGCATACACACACATATACCAATGTGCACACATATTTACATACGAAAGCATACATGTGCACAGACACATGTGCCATTGTATATACAAACATACATGCATATGTGGACATGTAGGCACATATCCGCATACATGTATATCTAAAGAAACAGCACACACATACAGACACATGAGCACATACATTTACAAACACACATACATATACATACAAATTCACATGTGCATATGTGTATATGTATGCACATACATATGAATGTGTATGCATGAAACACATGCACATGTGTATTGGATTGTGTGTGTATGTATTTGTGTGTTCACTTTTACATGTACACACACTTTTACACATGTGTTTATGTATATGCATATGTATGCATATATGTGTGTACTGTGAGTGTACACAGGTGTATGAGTATGTGCAACTGTATGTGCACAAGTGAGAATGTGCATGTGTATGTGGGTGCATGAATGCACATGTATAAGGATCTGTGCACATACATACTGCACATACATACATGTGTATGTATGTGTCTGCATATTTGCATGTGTATGTGTGTGTGCACTTGTATGTGTGTACTCACATGTGGACATGTGTATGTATATGTACACTTACTTGCATGGTGTGCATAAATGTACATGTATATAAGTATATGTATGTGTACATGAGTGGATGTGGATGTATGTGTATGTGCAACCATGATATATGTGTGTGTGCATGTGCACAAGTACATATATGTATACATTCATATGCATGCACATATATGTTCACATGTGTATCCACATGTGTTTGCATGTGTGCATGTGTTCATGTGTATGCAAACATGTGTTTGTTTTTGTGTGTGCACACATGTGCACATTTGCATGTATATACATGTGTTCTCACATGTATGTGGACTATGGGTATACATGTGTATGTTTGTGTGTGTGTACTTATATATAAGTGTTTGTGTGTGTGCATATGTGTTCAGACTTATGTATGTACACATATACCCATAAGTATGTGTCTATGCATGTATGCATGTGCCCACGTGTGTGCACATGTACTTATGAGTATATGCATGTGCACATGTTTATATGTGTATATGCACCTGTGCACATGTTAGTACACATGCATATTCTTATGTGTGCACACACTTACGAATACACATATGTATATGTGTATATACATATACACATACAAGTACACACACACACACATACACATATATATGGCACACACACACAAATATAACTACATATACACACACATACACATGTGCCCAAGAGTTGTCACGCATACACATACTCATGCATACACGTGCACACACATCTACATGTATATGCACACACGTGTACATGTGCCTATATCTACACATATACACATGTTTGACCACACATATATATGTGAGTGTTTGCACACAGAGATACACATATACTTGCATACACAGAGACACATATACATATACGTATACATGCATATGTCTGCACACACATACACATATGCATATCATGTGTGCATGTGTACAGACACATACATACAAATACATGTGCATGTGTGAACACACCCATATGAACCTTTGCACACACATTCACATACACACGTGTACACATACATACATATTACACAGGTGCACACACATGCACATTCATGTACACAGATTTAAATGTACACATGCACACATGTGTGCACACACTTACACATGCACCTGTTCCTGTGTGCATACACATGCACGTGCCGCTTGTGTACACACACACATGCCTCTGTGCACACACGTACTCATGTAGACAGACAGGAGTCACACAGTGCTGCTGATCTACTTGTGCGGAATCCAGCTGAGCTCATCTCTACAGGCCTGTGCCTGCCTTTCTAGTCACCTAACGGCAAGGGCTGGCTCTGTGGCTAGAAGGCTCTCTTCTGCTGAAATGCTCTGTAATTTCACAGAGGGAGCAGGGCCGCCAGAGGGAAAGCCCATTTTCTGTTGGTTAAGCTCCTCCATTAGTTGCCTTTACCTTTATGAATGCTGTTAAGTTTCAGGCTTTAACATACATAACTTTAAATCAGTAATATCCTTCATGGTTCTTTGATTTGTTGGCTCCATATGTAACCTCTTGGCCCACTAAATTGGCTCCAACTCAAATCCTGTTGCTCTCTTACTTTCAGCTTTTATTTTAGTTGAAAAGGAGGGTGCAGAGCACTGAGAAGGGAGCAAGGGGAAGAAAAGGGAAGATTGAGGAAGAGATGGAAACCGAAGATTCTTCTGCTGGGTTTCGAAATGTGGAATCTGTTGTCTGTACTGGCTTTGGGTATGAAAGGAATGAAACAGAAAACCAAAGACCAAGAGTTAAAATATTTGTTGAAATCTGGATTTCTCCTTGCACATCCCCTGCACACGCCCCCCTCCCTGAACCATTTTCCTCTTGTAAAATTAAAGCTGGAGCAAGAGCAGCTTGAATTCAAGAGCAGCCCAGTCCCGATCTTGAATGTCACCCGCACTGATGCTATTATTCTGATTTTTCTGGGCAACGCCCGTTGGTTCTCTGCTGCAGCTCAATTAAGCGAGCTCTGCTTCTCTCAGATCTGGTCTGACAGCTGCATTGAATTTGGGCTCACAGGGCGATTTATTGGGTCTGCCGATGTTCAGCCGCATGATTTAGGAGGAAAAAGAGGGGGGAGGGAGAGAAACGTGGAATGCACCAAAAAAGCAATATATGCATTATTATTATTAATAATAATAATAAAGATAAATGTCAGCCCCTAGTGGTTCTGATGGCCCCTGCCACTCCATTTAACATTTTAACAGTGGCATGTGGCCCAGGTGTGGCACTTGGTTCTGTCTGGTGCCTTCAAAGAGGCTAAGAAAAGGTTATTTGTCAAATGCTGGGTTGGAGTGGAAGGGGGTATTTTCCAAGCTCTAGGTCAGCCCAGCCCAGCTGCATTCCTGTCCCTGTCATTGAAGGGGCTGAACTTTGTCACATTATTAAGCTGTCAGCAAGGCCAGGGCGTTGTTTGGATTTCTGGTGGGAACTCCTCACACATGCTCTGGGGCTCCATAGGGATTTTATCAACACCATTGTAAAACATGCATAAATGAGCTGAGCCGGAGCTGCCCTGGGAAGACCAGGCTCCCCCAGCCTCATCAGGCAAGAATGGAAATAGCAGAGCTGGACTCTTGTACCACCCACGGGCATCCTCCCTGCTGCCACTGCAGCCACCAGCACACAGCAGCTCCCTTGCTCTGCCTGGCGCTTCTCCCTGGGTGTTAATAGCGAGATAGTCACCTTGGCCTTGGCCGAGTTAAGTCGCCCTTACAGTCCTTCTTCCCGCAGCTGTGAGGCCCAAACGTTCTCATCTTGTGAGTCCTCCAAGCTGGAGGCTGGGAAGGCTGAAGGTGTCAAGCACTATCTCCATAAGGAAAGCCTCTATCCAAAGGGAATTAATTGAAAGGAACAGTCATACGGTGTAGCTATCGGCAAGAGACTCCAGGGAAGGCCCCAGCGTGGGAGGCTTTCCATCAGCCTTCAAACCACACCGCTCACATTCAGCGCACACTGCGTCCACATGGAAAAATACTGGCAGTGAGGCGTGGGGAGAGGACCACGGGTGAAAAGCGAGTGCTGACGGAGACACCTGCAAGGCACTGTATATGGCGTTTCTCACTGATGGGACAAAATATTTGACAAAGCAACCTGCAGAAAGAAAGATTTCTTTTAGCTCACGGTTAGAAGGTGCATCGTGGGAGGAAGGTGCTTTAATGGGAACGTGAAGGAGCTGGCCACGCTGCACTAGCAGGAAGCAGGGAGAGCTGAACACTGCTCCATTGCCTTTCTCCAGTCTGTGGAACAGTGCTGTCCACACTCACGGTTGGTTTTCTCTCCCCAGTTAAACCTCTCTGGAAACATCCTCATGGATGCACCCAAAAGTGTGTCTCCTTGGCGATCCTAAATCCCTTTGAGTTAACAATGGAGATGAGACATCATAGAAGATCTAGGATCCTTCAGATGTTTGAAAAGCAACCCAGCAAAAGCAGTCAAGTGGTGTCCTCCTCACCTGCAGCCCCAGCACCCAAAGGAAAGAATAGAGAGGTGTGCTCCTGAGAAGCCCAGGCATTCTTGGGACCCATGACAATATCAGGGTAGTTTTGAGCCGTTTGAAACTAACTGACTAATTTTGTTCTCTGTTGATTCTGTAACCATAACTACTTGTCATATATGTTACGTATGTACAACACATATTCAATTATATATACATATGCACACACATAGACATTTATATCACTGTAATGAGATAGCAGGGACACATGTTTGTGGACTGAAGGGCAGACTAGGGGGTACAGTACAAACACAAGATACTCTTGAACACACGGAGCACTAAGTCGATTCTGATGCTAAGTATTTTTCTCCATAAAACAAAAAATTCTGTTTTCTGTTATACCACACATATGGATATAGGAAGTCAAGAAAGAACCACTTTATACTGGACTACAGAGAGTTACCTATTTGAATCTATCAAGGTAGAGTCTGAGAGGGTATTAACCATAGGGACATCTTTTTATAGATAGATCATAGATGAAGACCGGGTGAATGAGTAGATACATGGATGAGTGCATTGTGGATAGATGATGGATAAATAGATAGATAGATAGATAGATAGATAGATAGATAGATAGATAGATAGATAGATAGATAGATGACAGATAGTTGATAGGTAATAGGTAGGTAGGTAGATAGGTGATAGTAGGTAGGTAGATAGTTGTTAGGGGTTTATTGGGCAATGATATTGGCCCTGCTCTGGTGCAGCTGTGCCAGGTCCTGTGCCTGGCTCTGCTACTAGCCAGCTGTGAGAACTGCAGAAACACACCAGCTCTCTGACCGGCAAGACGGATCCACTAATGACTCAGGTCTCCACGATTCTTTTTCATCTTGCCTGATTAAATTCAGAGCGACGGAGTCAGAGCCGTCCTGTTCAAAAATCCAGAAGCACGGGAGGAACAGCGTGAGCAGTGACACTTGCACATGGAGCAGGCCATACCTAAATAGAAACACATGGCTGTTTCCCCTCTCCATCCCGGGGCACAGCAATACGTGGGTGGCCCTCCCGGGGAAGTGGGAAATAACACACACCTGTTCACAGTAGCTTTTCCACATAAGAGCCCCAGCTCTTTCCTCAGACCTCCCACTCCTTATAGCCCACTGCCCTACAAAGAACTGCTAATGGGAAAGCTTCTAGCAAGGCCATGTGGCATCACCACTGGCGAAACTGGCCGACAACCTCATTCAGTTTCGATCACCGAGACTTTGGATGGATGCTCTGAAGACTTCAAGTGAGTACACAGATCTTTCAGAGGATATGCAAGGTTAAGAGATCACTTGTTGCTCTTGCAGAGGACTGGGGTTCAGTTCCCAGCAATCTCATGGTGGCTCACAGTCATCTGCATGCAGCTCTAGTTTCAGGGGATCTGGACTCCCTCTTCTGGCCTCCATAAGCACTGCACACACATGGTGTCGACATGTACATGAAGTGTACATGTGCATGTACACATTTAAAAAAACCAAATTAAAAATCAAAATTAAAGAACAAAGATTTTTTTTTTTTTAAAAGTACATGAGCAACTTTTCTCATCACCCTGACCAAAGCAACTTAAGAGGAGAAGGGTTCATTTTGGCTCAGCAATTCAGGGTTTAGTCCACCAGGGCGAGCGAGGAAGGCATGGGGCTGGAGCATGAGGTGACGGGTCTCATTGTGCCCGCGGTCAGGAAGCAGAGCGAGGTTACTGTTCGGCCCTCAGATCCCTTCTCTTTATCCAGCCCATGGAATGGTGTCACTCACATCCAGTAAAACCTCTTTGAAGATTTTCTCATAGTCAAGTCCAGAGGTGTGTCTCTGGCGATTCTTTATCTAGTCAAATTGGCCATAAAGATTAATTGTCAAGCGTGAGAAGATATGAATCTGCTATTTGAATGAATGAAAAAGGGCTATGAGACACAGAGTGTTCCTTCTACCGAAGGATACTTCCTTCTACCGAAGGTTCCTGTGAACTATGCATTGGATTGAAGAGAACAATGCTGCTAATCACCGGACAGATACCTATGGGGCCACGAATGGAGACTTAGACAGGAGGGCACACAGCAAGAGAATCTCAGGCTCTTCTGATTCTGTTGCCGTGGCTCAGAACCTTGTAGACTTTCGTTGGAAAAGAAAGGTGATTGGAAAAATGCCGGGTCCTCTCACTGAAATTCACCATCTCTAAACATTTTTAATGCCAAAGGAAGTCACGAAAGGAGGGTCGTGAATTGTCTTTATGCATCCTAAAGTATGTGCTGAGGGTCTAGTCCGTGCTGAGCTCTCTGGTCCTGTCCTTGCTCCTGTGAGATCTGATGTGGGACAAGCAAGCAAGACAACCTTACGCACGTGTAGAAATACATGAAGACGATCATGCTGCAGTTTGCATGGGAATGCTGCCAAAGAAGGATAAAATATGGTTCCAATCCGCCTTTCACAGAGCACTTGTGAGCAGACGATGAGAGAAGCCAGCCTGACATTTATAAAGTGGGAGCCTCAGTGAAAAGTGCTTCTTGGAAAGAGAGCAAGAAGCCAGGGGCCCAGGCACTTGGTAGCGGCCTCTGATAGTGATGCTGAAGGACCCTTTCCTTCTGGAGAGTCTACCGTGCTCACCGAACTCTCAGGGGTGTGAGAAAACGTTGAGTCGCAGAGATGAGCAAACTACTTATTTGGGAAGAGGTGTGATGCTTCCTTCTCACTGACCCAGGGACAGGATGCCAAGCTCGTTCTGGGCCAGGGAGCTGTGAAGGGGTGGTCACCGCCGGCGAGGCTTCTGAGTACAGCAGTTGGCATGTGTGTTTCAGATTTCGAGACTGGAGGAAGAGAGATGAGAATTCGGTCTTGGAGTCAGCCAATTCTCGTGTTTCTAAACACTGCAGTTTTGTGACTAGCACTCAAATTTTTTGGTTGATCACTCTGAGCATATTCATACCTCTACCATTAAATTAACCCAATCATCTCCTGAGGGGGAATTATAGAATCATCTAGAGCCCCGGTCTATAAGCACTCCTTACAGGACATGCACCTTACTTCTAGAAGCGTCCGTCTACAATGAGATGCACTTCATTCTTTCATTGAGGAAATTTCATGTCAGCCATTTCATTAATCATAAGAAACTTGGTGCTTGCCATTACATGACCATAGAGTAACATATCAACAGGCAGCCACATCTGTTTTCCTGGAAGTGAAGAGAGCAAAGCATTAGAACTGGAAGCGTCATCCAAGATCTGGGTGTAGAGCATCTAGAACATCTAAGCCAGAGGCAGCCAGTCTTTTATTTCCAGTATCTAGCCATTCTGCCTGACTTAAATCCCTCCAAGCAAGCACCCCACCCCAAGCTGCCCTATTTTCTCTTGTGACTGGAGGAGTGTGGTTCAGTCATATCAAAAGTACAGAATCAGGTAAACAATCAGCAGGAACTGGTAGCCCAATGTCCTGCTCAATCCTGTTGTAGAAAAGATGACCTAGTATTTACCTTGTAGCGTAGTTTAATTCCTTGGAAACGTTTAAGCTTGTTTTCTTGCCTTTGAATAAACACAAACAGATCTTTTGTCTCCTTTCTCTGACTTCAGTGGGTAAAGAAGAAGTAGCTTTGGGAAACAATGTAAAGTAGATTGAATCAGCACCACGCATACAATAAGGCAGAGTCACAGCTCTGCCTGCCCTGTGGTTATTTAAAAACCAGTAGTGTTAAATAGTAGCAAAATTTGTATGTAAAGATAAACCATCTCAAGGTATCTCACATCTAAATAGTTCTCTCTCTCTCTCTCTGAGAACTGGTCCCTCAAGCTCATGTCAGTCCATGATAACTGCTTAGGCAACCAGGAGTGCTCAGACCAGTGTCCTTTTTCCAGACTAGCCTCTCAGCTTGGGGCCCTTTTGCTTGATCTCCAAGGGCTCTCATGACCGAGTTCATCCTAGTGAGCCAGAACGAAGAAAATGCTGTGAGAAAACTGTTTCAATGGTAAATCTTCACTGTCAACTTGGCTGCATTCAGAACACCTAAGAGACACACCTGTGGATAGGAACCCCTGAGAAGAAATAGTTTCGGCAAAGATTGATCGACAGATTAGAAATTTAGTGATGTAGAGACACTGGAATGCTGCATGCTCAGAATCCAGTTTCAGTCTATCTTGGGCTAGCTTTAACATCCTAAATAGCCATCCAGGCATTGACACCAAAAAGGAACTCTAGTATCTTACACACTTACTATTGAGCTTATTGCAAGAACCATTGTGTGCTTGAAAATATAAAATCTCCATCCTATTTTTCGATGGATTCTACATCCGGGTTGCGATGTGTCTTCTCTGGTATCCTTTCATATGCCCTGCCATCTGTGGGTCCAGCTAGACCCGGGCTTACCTAGTGACATCAGAACTCTCAGTGGCTGAAGACCCACCCATGCTTTTGTGGTAACTTTCTCCCTTAATTTGCCTACTAAATACATCTCATATGTGAGTGTGTGCGCACGCACACACACACAGACACACACACAGGGAAAGAGAGAGGGAAGGAGAGAGAGAGGGAGAAAGAGAGAAGGAGAGAGAGAGAGGAAGAGGGAGAGAGAAGGAGAGAGAGGGAGAGAGGAAGAGAAAAGGAGAGAGAGAGGAGAGAGAGGGGAGAGGGAGAGGGGGGAGAGAGGGGGAGAGAGAAAGAAGGAGAGAGACAGGAAAAGGGAGAGAGAGGAAAAGGGAGAGAGAGGGGAGAGAGAGGGAGAGGGAGAGAGAGAGGGAGAGAGAGGAAGAGAGAGGGAGAGAAAAGGAGAGAGAGGAGGAGAAAGAGAGAGAGAGAGAAGAGGGAAGAGAGAAAAGAGAGAAATGATAGTTAACCAGAAGGGCCTGAGTTACAGGAAATGTGAATATTCAAAACACGGAGAACATACTTGAGCTCAAGGAGCAGAGTTGATTGGGAAATAAATATGGTTTCGATATGCCTCTCGCATAACCCTCCGAATATAAGGACCCGCTATCTCTAATTCCTTTGTTGCAATTTTCCAATAAAATCTGGCAGGGGCCCAAGTTCTCCGAAGACTAATAGGGATAAGAATGTCCCTGATTTCCCTTCAAAATAAGAAATCATTTCAACGTGAGGAATCCAGCCGCAACTGGCAGGGTCCCCATGGGTCTCTGGGTTTCAGGAAAGGGACCTGGGCCTCTCTCCGGCCATCCCGAAGTCTCCCAGACTTATAATCTTTCAGTCAACAGCCCAGAATTGTGGCCTACTTAGTTTTCTCTAAAAGCACTTAAGGATAGTTTAATGAAAGGAAAGAGCAGCAGAGAAAGGGGAAAAAATGCTTTTTTTAGGATCTGAACAAAATATCATGTTTTCTTCTCTCTCTCTCTCTCTCCTCTCTTTCCTTTTTTGCAATATTTCTCCTCAGAGAAAATTATAGCCTTCAGGGCCAGCAATGTGCTCTGTGTGTTTTGCTTATTACAGTGGTTAAAATGAGAGCCACGGGTGATGGAGTATCATTATAACATTCTTGATATCCCTGATATATTTGCACAAACATAGTTGTGGGCTGTGCACGCTCATGGATGGATGTGCCCACGTTGTCTGGGGACGTCTCTCCCTCTCGTTTCTTTCCACAGCCTCTTGTATTACCTTGAAATCCATACTTTGTGCCTTTTCTTCCTTCCCCCCTTTTTTTTTTTCCTGTTAC
Source organism: Cricetomys ansorgei (assembly GCA_026225945.1). Taxonomy (NCBI): domain Eukaryota; kingdom Metazoa; phylum Chordata; class Mammalia; order Rodentia; family Nesomyidae; genus Cricetomys; species Cricetomys ansorgei. Next base: position 3,115,520 of record JAMJFZ010003581.1, on the reverse strand, counting down.
AATTTCTACATCTTCAAACTACTCCCTTTCTTTCTTGAACTTACCTTCTTTTCCATCTCCTCAAGCAGAGCCCAAATGTTTCCTGGCCAAACAATTTGCAAAGGAAATGGTTCAGGTTAAGAACCAAGTAGCATGTAATCACGGCGCAGGGGTTCCAGGCCATACCGCTTCACTTCGGTGTGTCTGTGTCTTTCTCTGTTTTCTGCTCCTGCTGGGGGGAAGTCCAGGAAGGTGCCTTCTGACCTCCCATACAGGGGACCAGAGAATCAAAACAAAACAGCAACAAATCAAATCACACCGTGAGATAGCACCGAGCCAAATGCAGCTGGCATCAACGAGCAACCCTCTGCCTCCCCTCCATTCCCCGTTCTGAAACACGTTTAAAGCACTGAAGGAAAGGCGACAATTATTAACCAGGGCCACAACAGGACAGGCATAGAAGGGCCTCCTGAGGGTGGAGGAAATGTAGGAAAGCCTCACAGAGGGTCCTGAAGGATACATGGACCTTTGAGAGGAGAACATTCCAGACAGAAATAGCAAGCCATAAGGCTGTGAGAGCAACTTGGATGGGTCGATCATTCTGACTGGCCCAACACTATGAGGCTCATGGAACTCTCCACAGGAAACTTTTAAAAAAATCATAATTATTAACACATATTAATTAATGGTCCAGATTAATTGGCTTCACTGTGACCTTTCCATACAGGCATCCAGCATGCTTTGACCACATCCCCCCTTCCTTCTGCCCTCCCCACTGCCCTCCCCACTCTCCCCTTGCCCTGAGTGCCGCTCAATCCTGAACGGTCCTTCTGTTTTCAAGTCTTTATTTTATTTAATTTTAGTTTTCACAGGAGGGAAAATGTGATATTTGTCTTTTCTCACTTAATATGATAATCTCCAGCTTTATTCATTTTTTTTTTTTTTGTGAAACTGATGGTATTTTATTTCTCTTTATGGCTGACTAGAGCTCCGTTGTGTGTGTGTCGAGGGGGTCATGTTCCTCCACCCATCTGTTGGTAGGCACCTAGACTGAGCCCTCAGCCTGGCTATCATGTCTAGTACAACCATGAACATGGTTGTACAAGTTTCTCTAAGATGCTGACCTAACTTCCTTCAGGAATACACAGACCAATATGGATGGCTCATACGACGGTCTAGTTTCAGTTTTCCGAGAAACTTCCCTGCTGATTTCCATAGTGTCTGAGCCAGTTTGCGTTCTCCCTCGCATACGGAGTTATGAAGGCTCCCTTTTCTGTTCATCAGGGTTTCTTATTTTCTGAGTACAATTCCTAAGTAGGCCCTACTTATATTCTGTATTGGCCAATTTCCCTTTTGTTTGCAAACTCTGGTACTAATAGCACATCCGCTGTGGGTTTTTAAGCCTTCTTAAATTTTTATTCTGCCTTAGTCATCGGATTCCGCTTGCAGATTCGACACATTGAGCTTCTGACAAAAGTCATTGGCTCTCTCCTCAGGAAAAGGAGCATACACGCAAAGTCACACTTAGAATGCTAGGTGTCTCCTGAAGTTTCCTGAGGATACCCAGGCTACAGTATCGTAGTTCAATTGCCCTTGAAGGCACATAAGTGCTTAGTCATTGTTCAGGGCGTAGCAGACGGTTAATACAGTGGAGCAGATGGCACAAGAACAAGTCCCACCCCACCCCCCTCACTCATTGGTTCCCAGGGACTTCAATGAGTCTGAGGGCCAACGTTTATTCTCCTCCCTGGTCTCAAGTGTCCACCCAGAAGGCTCTCACAGGACCTGCTCACTGGAGTTTCTGCTCTTGTCTTGGCATCTTTTTCTTTTTTGAAGACAGGGTTTCTCTGTTGTAGCTCTGGCTGTGCTGGAACTCACTCTGTAGACCAGGCTGGCCTCGAACTCACAGAGATCCGCCTGCTTCTCCTTCCCGAGTGCTGGGGATTAAAGGCGTGTGTGTGCCACCACGGCTTGGCCTGTCTTGGCATCTTAAAGCCTATTCTATTGAACCTGCTTATTACTTTAACTTGTCTCTCATCTGTGGTATGTCACGGGGGCTTGTGCTCACCCTGGCACCTAGGATGGCTGTCAGCCAGCTGAAGAAACCCATGTTGACAAGTCTCTCGTTATTCTGGTGTCTTCCCTGGGAGATCACAGACATCTTCATTGTTGCTCTCTGGAGGTTGACCCTCTCTCTAGCTTTGACTCTCACCTTAAGTGTCTCCAGGAAGAGAACTGAAGCTTAGTGGAGATTGGGGCCTTGTCTTTGGAAGGTCAGAGCAGACGTCGGTTTGTGGTGAGGAAAGCTACGCGTAGTCCGTGTTTAAACGGTTTATCCAAAAACAGCAATAGCACAGAAGTCCACCAGATTCCCTCTCAGAGTCATGTCAGCACATTTTCTGGCAAGCCTTTCTGTGAGTTGCCAGATTCTGTTGGTGCATGTTCTCTTCCCTCCTGGTGTACATGTGGTGTGTGTGTGAGTGCACACACGCGTATGCACGCGGGTGCTCTTGCATATATGTGCACGTGGAGGCTAGAGGTTGGTGTGGTGTGCCTTCCCCCGTCATTCTTCACCTAGTTTGTGAGATGAGCTCTCTCACTGAATAGGGTTCACCCGTTAGGCCTGACTGGCTGGCCAGCGATCTCCTGAGAATCTCCCTGTCTCTGCCTCCTCAGCAGCAGGATTGCAGAAGAAGCTGCCACGCCTGGCCTTTTACTCTCGGGCTGGGAATTCAAACTCAGGCCCTCATCCGTGTTCAGAAAGCGCTTTCCTGACTGAACCGTCTCCCTACCCCACTCTTTTACCTTTTTTAAGAGTCCAAAATCTGCAAGGCCACGGACTGAAACATTACATTTAACTTTTGCCCAGTAGAAAGACAAGCAATCGCTGCATGACTGGAAGAAACGTAACCTCCAAAAGTATTAGCAACCTTTGCATCTAAACATCCCTTCCTTGACTGTCTCCTGCTGGGTGTCTGCCCTGCAGTTCCTCTATTGCTTACTTTTTTTTTTCTCTGTGGCTCAACAACTCTGTTTTTTAGACAGGATTTACCTCAAGCTAACCCTGAACTCACTACATAGCTCAGGCTAGCCTGGAACTCCAGATCCTAAATCTTTCCTGACTGTTGGAACCCTGGGTCACTCCCTGCAGCTCATGTGATCTCCTCCAAAGTAGCTTTGGCATTGTGCAGATTCATGATTAGTCTTTGACTTATGCTCACTCTATAACTGTATGGGAATTATTTTAATTTTTAGGGACCTGTCAGCTACATTTCAGCTGTGTGTAAAAGTTGGTACCAGAAGGCTTTTAAAACCCATAGGGCTTTGCTCTACAGCAGCACATCTCAGACCCTAGGGGACTCACACATGACCTAAGCTCCTGCTAAGTAAGACTCAATTCTAATTGGGAAGCCCTGAGGTGAGACACTTCTGACAAGCTTCCAGCTAACGCCACCTCTGCCAAATGGCTGTCACCTTAAGGAGCCTGGAGAATGGAGATTGTCCTCACAAAGCTTCCAGGAGTCTGGGTCACCAAGTGTCTTCTAGCCCCACAGTCACGAAAGAACCAGATCTTTGCCTTGGCAAAAAAAAAAAAAAAAACCAACAACAACAACAAAAATCCAGGAAGCCCGGCAAGGAGATTCTGGGGGATGTGGATAAGAGGGTGGGGAAACAAAGGAGATGAGGGGACTCACACTCAAGTGTGATTTTGGGAGCCTTAAACACAACAGCAGGGAAACATGATCTCCATTAGAGGAGTGGTCCAGCCTGGAGCCACCATCCCAGCATCCAAGCTTCCCAGCCTCCACCCTCTGCTGACGGCTCCAAGGCCCTTCCCAGGGGACCCTCCTCAGCTGTCAAGTGCAAAGGCTGTTCCCAGACTCTCTTGTTTTCTGTGGCTACAGAACCCTTTGCACCTGCTTCACACCATAGAGTAATAATATGTTAAATCCACCATGTTTCTTGGAAACACAGAGATGCCAGAAACAACAGAAAATATTCTCTGCTGCTCAGGGTCCTTCTCTAAAAGGTAGAGATGCCTGTTCCTAGTGAGGAGGGAAGGCTTCACCTGTGTGTCTCACAGCCCGGATTGGCCTGAGAAGAGACGAGAGAAGAATGAGGAAGAGGAAAGGAGAGAGGGAAGAGAAGAGAAAGAAGGAAATGGAGGATGGAGGCAGGGGAAGAAGGAGAAGGAATGAGGGACAGGAAGGAGAGTGTTTCTGGGGTTAGATTTATTTGGTGAAAGAGTGGTCTTTTATTCTCGCAGTGTAGGCTAATGTTTTGGGAGTAAATATTCATTAATGTGATATTGGATTGTGGTGGCTGTTTCACTTCCTTCAATGGAATTAAAATGTCAGCGTCAGTCTTCCCATTTTGGGGAGAATTATTCCACCACAAAAAGCAGCACATTCAATAACTACTCACCTGAGTTATAGATGAGACGCCCCTGAGTAAGTTAGTCACCATTAATGGCCTTCTTCCAGCTGTTTAGAAAGCCAGCTGTTTATTACTATAAATATGTATAGCAGCTGGTGACTTGGTGCCAGAATCCCCAGCCCCATCACCAGTCTGCCAGGAAGGAAGCAATCGTGTCTTGAAACATAATAGAGTCTTCGTTATATCTTTAACAAAAGCTTGAAAGTCTGGGAGTGGGCCTTCGTTTTAGCACTTGCAGAAGTCCACGGGCTTTCACGAGGGGGGGTAATATTTCTGAAGCTAAAGAAACTTCTCGTGTTGCCAAGATAGTAAAATCAGCAGCACACACAAAGAGCACTGCTGAACGTAATGTAAAGGAAGCACACGCTATTATTCCGAGACCTCTCTCTCCATCCCACTACGTCTCTGCCTATAAGGGAACGTTTGTGAGCAGGCGAGATCCCCAGCTCGCACGCACCTTTGCAGTGGGGTAATTCAGTGAGCTTCCCTGTCAGTTATTCATTGGGTTTTTGCTGCTCTGGGATCTGGTGGGGGGCATCAAGAGCCTTCTGGGTAACTAAAAGCATATATCTGAGGTTATCATGCTTAATGGAAGCGAGAAAACTGGGCTAGTGGCAATTTTTCAAATGTTCTGATGCAGTCTCATATAGTTCTCAGAAAATGCCATGTCAGTGTCCCCGTCACACATGAAAAGCAGGCATTCTTGATATCAATTTACTACTGCTCCAGGTCCCTTATCGTCAGTAAGCGGTAAGGTCAAGAGACCCCAGTTTAGGCTTATTCAAACCTGTGTGTTTGTTTGTTTTAAAGATTCTATTTTTAATTATACGTGTCTGTGTGTATGAACACATCGGTGTAGGTGCCTGTGGAGGCCAGAAGAACTAGAACTGGAGTTCCAAGCGGTTCCTAGCTGCCCATGTAGGTGCTGGGAACTGAACTTGTGTCTCTGTAAGAGCAGTATCTACTTTTAACCACATCTCTCCAACCCGTGTTCTTTACTCCCCACAACCCCCATGCTGTCTATGAGCCAGTAATGAGCCTTCACACGCTTGTCATGGCTCGATTGTTTTGGGTAGGATAACAGACCTTTGATGGCTTCAGCTCAACCACTTGTGTAAGATGGATGTGTCTTGGGACTCACCTGATCTGTGACTTCCTGCACAAGTCTCAGAAGATGTATAAAATCTTCCCAGTTTCTTTGGAAGCAATCATGTGGTACAAAGAAGAATACAGGGCACTTATAAAACCCATAATCATTAGCGTTTGTATTCCCAAGCTACAAGCTTTTCAACAGAATACCCAACAGAAGCAAATTAAAGGAAGAGGAACTTAGTGTAGTTCCCAGTTCCAGTTCCACAGTTCCGTTGGTGTTTACTCAATGCTCTGCCCTGGGGCAGGACACACAGCCTCAAGAGCAGAAGTGGGCCAGCCATGGTGGTACACTCTACAAGCCACGGTGGTACACTCTATAATCCCAACACTCAGAAGACAGAGCAGGAGGATCTCTATGAGTTCAAGACTTGCCTGTGTAAAAGGTTTTTTCTCTTTATAAAAAAGGTGTGTGGCTGTTTTCAGCTGTTTGGGTCTGGGCTCTTAGAGGCTGCAGCCGTTTCTAAGCTCTGCATCTAAGCTTTCAAGCCTTTTGCAACTGTTACTTTTTCACTCATAACTGGACTCCTAATGGAACTCCACCCCCTTCAGTTCAGCTTCTCCCAGCAGTTACTAAGAAAGATCCTAATTTGTAGCTTTTTTAAAACCTCAGTTAGCTCTGGTTTATCATAAGCTTCTGGAGCTCACTTTTTCCCTGACACCACCTAACCAACTCTGATACTCACTCTTCCCCTGCCACAACCCCTACTGTCCTTTCTAATGGCTGCTCTCTCTCTTAAATTCTCTCCCCCTCCCCAAGCTAGTTCCAGAAGTCCAAGCGGCATGTAGCCATAAGGAAGCATGCATAGCACAAAAAACTTCCTGACTACACCTCACTACAACCCTGCTCTATGTAACCAGTGCCAGGACAGCCAAGCCTCCATAGGGAGACCTTGAATTAAAATATGTAGGTGGAAGACAGTTCTTCACTGCATTGATGACCAGAAAGCAAAGAGACAAGAACATCCAGAGAGAATATATTCTCCACTGACCTGTTTCCTGAGGCAGGGTCCGACCTCCTGTGATCCAGAACCATCTCCTAAGTGCCATCCTCTGGGGTCCAAACATTTAAATCACCAGGTTGTGAGAACGCTGCAGATCCAAACATCCTCTAATGAATTTATTCACCACCAGTCAGAATTTGCTCTTTGTGCTATCACACAACTATGAATGAAATGTGATTTCTTTTTTCTCAGTAGAACTGATGATTAGAGCTGCTCGTTCCTGATGGGTTAAATGAAATATCCTATTCTATTTATGTTGAATCTTAGCTGGCTCTCAGGACTAATATTGGACATGATCTCATCCGTGTACATAAGATGGAACGTAGGCATCTGTTACTGATGCTAAACGTCTAATTGGGGGAGTGAAATGTAATATACTAAAGAGAAAGTATACACGAGGAAAGCCCAACTCCAAAATGCTTTCAATTACGGCATGATGAATTCCACTTTATTTAATCAAGCCCTTTCTTATAACTCAGTTAAAATGAGAGGGAATAGAAGAGAGGAAAAGTAATACTAAAATTTATTCCTAATTTTAACTCAGAAGTATACAGTCATCACAGCGATTGGATGAAATAGTTTGAAGTTTCCAAAGCTAAAAACATAAGGTTGTGTGTTTTCCCCTCTGAGGCTTAGAAGATAAGTAGAGTTTTGCCTTAATCATTTTAATATTCTGACCTCAGAAAATTAAGATATAGGTAACGTGAACATGCATGCTGTAGAAATGGACACGGATCACAGGCGATGGGCCTGGGCAACAGGGAGCAGTACTAGGAAGTACTTAGAGCTAATCAGAATTGCTGAGTTTTTCAACTATTTTGAGTGAGAAGGCTCATGTGTAGACTCCAAAATCTGTATGTTTACCATATATATTGGTTTATGCTTGATACAGAGGCCCAGGACCAGAGACCCTCATGGAAGAAGCAGAGGGGGGATTGCTGGGACCAGAGAGGTCAAGGACACCAGGAGAACAAGCCCCATAGAGTCAACTGACCAGCACTCTTAGGGGCACAGAGACTGAAGCAACAGACGTGGAGCCTACATGGTGCCTTAAATATATCTTATGGCCTTCTGGCTTGGTGTTCTGGCAGAGTTTTTGCAAGTTGGAGTATGTGTGTATGGGGGCGGGTGTCTATGGTCACTTGGCCTGACCCTGAGACCCTGTTCCTACTTCTGGGTTGCCTTGTCCACCCATGAAGTGGGGGGTTAGTGCCTAACCTTGTTCTACCTTGTTATGTTGAGCAGTAACTCTGGAAGGACTGCTCTTTTCTGAGGGGAAGGGCGGCAAGGGGTTAGATCTGGGAGGGAGGGGAGAGGGGATATGAAGAGAGCTTGGAGGAGTGGAGGGAGGGGAGGAGGTCGGTTGGGATGTATTATACGAGAGAAGAAAAATAAATTTAATAAAAGAGAGAAGAAACAGATGATAACATCTGCACCCTTGACTTTGCCCGTCTCACAAACCACTTCTCTCTCTTCCTGCGAAATGCTGCTGCCCAGTGTCACCGGAGCAACAATGCGGCTTCACAGTGCAACTCCAGAAGCCATACAGTTCCTCCCTGAAGACATACCAGTCCTCCACAGAAATCTTCAACTTCAAGGGCATCACTAAGCAAGCAAGAATAAGCAAAACAACACTGCTTTTCTAAACGAACACGTGCCAATCATAGTCACGCAATGCATCAACGTTTGTCTGAGTCTGCTTTGGGGCCACGGGTGCAGAGCTGAGTGGCAGAGACTGGGAGCATATGTCTTGCACAGAAAAGGCATGCTGGGTGCTGAGTAGAACGGACTCCCACTCTGGAGGACCATTTGCTAAGTATCTCTGGTTTTACAAGCTTTTTGTACCTCCCAAACACTGGATGAAGGAAGAAGCATAGGACAGTAACCCTGTCCTATCCTATCTGGGTAGTGGAGATGATGCAGTATGCACATCCATGAGAAAAGGATTTTTCATGAAGATGCTGAAATACAAGCTTCGTGGATTGCTCCTTTGTCCCTGCCTGGGTTATATGTTTTTGTAACATCTGCAGAAAATAAGATATAAGACCATCCATTATTTCTTTTTTATTCCAATTTGCCTCCATCAGTCTTCTATACTTTTCGAGTCACACATGCCTGTGGGGATTTTGAGGGCCAGACCCAAAATCTTGGGTAAGTTCTTGGCAGGTAAGGCCAGGATCTGGGGATACGTCTAGTTTAAAGCAAGCATCAGACATCTCCCTTGTAGTCTTCTCTGTGTGGGTTAGGGTTATTGCTAGCCTGCCAAGATGGGGATGAGTTCTGGGAGCATTCTTACAGCTCGCTTTCCTGATGATTGGGTGCTGCAATGTAGAATCTCAGGCTTTGTGCTCAGCATCGTCTGGACATGTCTTGTACTGCTCATCTCAGGAAGTATGTGACCATGGTGCAGAAAAAGTTGAAAAAGTTTTGAAGCTGGTAGCTTGTCTGTGGGAAATTCCTTTTTTTATTTTAGCTCATATATAAAAGGCTCATGATAGATCTTCCAAAATATCTGTGCATAGAAGGTTATATGTGTGTGCATTTATTCGTGTGTGTGTGTGTGTGTGTGTGTACACGCACATGTGCACTCATGCATTCAGAGATCAGAGATTGACATCAAGTGTGCTTCTGAATTATTCTCCACATTATTTTTGAGACAGTCTCTTGCTGAACCTGGAACTCACGAATTTGGCTAGGCTGGCTGACCAACGAATCCAGGGACCTCCCTGTTTTTACTGCCCCAGTATCAGAATTTTAGGTGCTCACCACAAAGCCCAGCATTTATGTGAGTGCGGAGATTTGAACTCAGGAATTCGTACTTTACTGAATGAGCCACCACTTTTACCTCTTCCCAATATATCTTGAGACTTTCCCCTAAGTGGTTTATAAAAGTCTTATGTAAATGTTTTTTTTTTTATTTATTTAAAACGTGTGTGTATGGCTGTTTTATGCAGTTTGGGTCTGGGATCTTAAAGGCTGCAGCCAGTCCTAAATGCTGTATCTAAACTTTTTGCAACTGTTACTTTTTCACTCATAACTGGACTCCTAATGGAACTCCACCCCCTCAGGTTCAGCTTCTGTCAGCCGTTTCTGAGTAAGATCTGACTTGTAACATTTTTTTTTGAAAACCTCAGCTCAAACGGTTAAGACAGAAAGGAAAGGAAAGAGAAACATTTACAGTACCTTCTGTCTGTCTTTATCTGTATAGGAGGCTTCCGAGCAACTATCTGCCTTCTTTCTTGTTCTCTGGAACTACCTGTCTTTTTCTGGGCCTTGTTTCTATCATCAGCTTTTGTGCTCACTCTTCCCTTGTTTCTACCCCAACCTGGTGCTCACTCTTTCCCTGTCTTTACCCCAGCTGACTTTTCCAACTGTCACACCTCTTAAATACCCCCTTACACACACACACACACACACACACACACACACACACACACACACACACACACGCACAACCTGTTCCTAGAAATCCAAGCAACATGTAATCATAAGGAAGGCTGTACAGCACAAAAAGCCTCCTGGCAAAGCGTCCCATTGTAGTCTTATCAGCTAAAGGGCCATAATGAGATGGCTCAGTGGTTAAGGCCACTTGTTGCTCTAGCAGAGATTGCTGGTTCAGCACCTATGTGGCAGCAAACAATCATCTATAGATCCAGTTCCAGGGGATCTGATACCATTTTCTTGACTCCTCAGGCAATGCTTATGCACGGTACACATACACACATGCAGGTAAAACACGTATGTACATAAAATGATAAAAAATTAAAAAATAACAGTGCTGAAGAAAAGATCAAATTTTCTATTCTGCCTAAAAGTTTACATTGTTTTTCTATAAAGATACTATCAGAATAGACAGCCCACAAATATGAAAAGACTAGATATTACTAAGTATGTCAGAATGTTAATTAACAAAAACATTATGTTGCTTTGTGGATTGTGTGATGTTCATGGTTCACTTTAAAATTATTAATGTTTGGTGACACATTGTATTATAGTTGTAGATCCTTTTTCATAAGTAGGGCACACCAAATTATGTAAGCTGTGGCCATTAAAATGTGTCTTACTTATATATTTTCTCATGCAAATGCATCATTGAAACAAACATTCATTTCTTCCCCTCTTATTTGACACCTGTCATCACAGATCACTCCATGGTTGTTGCAGCTGAGTAATGTAGAGATTTACAGATGAAGAGAAGTTCCTTAAAAGTCCTATAGACGGGGCCAGTGAGATGACTCAGCCACGGTAAATGTGCCTGTCGTGTGTAGAACCAGAGAGTATGAGTTAGACCCCCGGAACCCACACGACTGAAGGAGAGAGCTGCCAGCCAGCTTGTCCTCTGCCGTCCACCCAAGCTCTGTGGTGTGCATGTGAGTCCATGCTCATGGAGGCACACCTCACGCATGCACACACAGAGTAAATAAGTAAAATCGTAACAACCACAAGAAGGTAGCTGTGCTCCTAACAATCCCAATTAATAGACCACCCTGCTCATCAAGTGTGTGGTTAAGGGTGCTTGCAGCCAAGCCTGAAGACCTGAGTTTGATGCCTGAAGCCCACATGGTAGAAGGAGAGAACAGAGTCCTGCAAACTGTTCCCTGACCTCTACAAGTGCACCCCCACACAGGAACACACAAAATCAATAAGTGTTAAAAAAATCTATAGAAATGAATTATTAATTTAAGAGATCCTTTTTCTAGATGGAGCCTGCCTGTCTCAAGCGCCAGTCCAGTGAACTTATCCCGGCTTCAAGTTTTTGTCCGGTGTGTTCTTGAACATAACATCTAACTTTATTGAGCCCCAGTTTTCCTAGTCACCCAAGGAAAAGGGATGAACTCGATAGTGTTGTTGTGTGGGTGAAGGAGGGAGCCCCACGCACCATAGAGTCTGGGACTCACACACAGCCCTTCTGATCTCTCCCCAAGTTTCCTCTGCGCCAGCATCCGCATGTCCCTGGGAGTCACCAGCAGCTTCTACACTGAGAACACGGCTGGCAAAGACATTCAGAGGAAAGCCTCTATAATTAATGTCATATTCACTCAATTTCAAGTCTAGACAACATTTTTCTTAAACAATTGCTTCTGAGGGCCAGTAATGAAAACAGAACAATGTCAGTCATCAGGACTGGAAAGAGGGAGGGTATGCACTGCCTGACGGGTCTGTTCTAGCTTTGATCAGAAATTCCACCCTCTCCTGGGAGACTCACAGTAAATGATTTCCACACCTCTCCCACGGGTGTGGGTCCATACTGTGCATGTCCCCGAGTCTCAGGAACAAAAAGCAGAAATGCAGGGACAAGATGGCTTGAAGACCTCTTGGAATGATCCAGAAGGCTCAGAATCTTTTCACAATCACTGTCCTTCATATTGTGGGAGCTGGAGACTCTGGCAATTATGGGAAACCCAAATGCTCTAAGTACAGACTTTTCCCAGCCAGCATCCCAGGGGCCTGTAGTTCTCATCCATCTGCTGTTTAAGGCGACCCTGTGAGAAGCCACCTGCTTTGCTAGAGCAGTAGAAAAGAAGGCCAGAGGACTACGACTTTCCCCGGGGCAGGGCCTGTTGAGGGATCATGGTTTGAGAGGGTGACAAATTGAAAGAACTCTGTATAACTAGCACCCCAGCAATGGAGGTCATCGTGATGCAGATGTTCCTAACGTATTATCCTTTTCCTGAACTCTCTTCACCCCTCCAGCCATGGAGCAGAAAGACTAGAAACAGGAAGTGCAGAGAGATCACAAGTTGAGTTAGGGAGCTGGAGATCAAGAGCAGGAGATGGAACCTAGGGCCTTGGTGACAGTCTGCAGGGGGACGAGCTCAGTAGTAAACAGACATCAGAGGAGCCAATAAATGATCCCACCGACCCAGGGACAACTTCGCATTCACACTCTGCCACCAGATCCCAGAGTTTCCATTTTGTCTCCAGAGCAGGGTTCTCGGTTAGCACTGCCATAGATGATTACAGTTGAATGAGTAGAAGGCTTTTAGGAACCAACCCCTCCTCTACTCAGAACGTGTGATATTTAAGATAACCTCAGCAAGAAGGAGTGGCTCAACTCCAGGTGCTGTGCCATCTTCTGGGTGTGCGCACCGTCTCAGTGTGCTTTCTGTTGCTGTGATAGACCAAAAGCAACTTGGTGAGGAAAGGGTTCATTTCAGCATTTACTTTATGACCCACCATTGAGAGAAGTCAGGGCAGGAACTGAAGGCAGGAACCTGGAAGCAGGAGCTAGAACAGAGGCCATGGAGGAACACTGCTTGGTGGCTTGCTCCACACGGCTTGCTCAGTCTGCTTTTTCTTATACAACCCAGGACTACCTGCCCAAGGACGGCAGCACTCACAGTAGACTGGGCCTTTCTACGTCAAGAAAATTATTAATTGTTCGTCAAGAAAATGCTCCACACATCTGAGTGTGAGCTAGTCTGACGGAGGAGTCGCCTCTTTCCAGATGACTCTCCCTTGTGTCAACTTGACAAAAATCTAACGAGGACACTCACTAGGCAGCTGTACTTAGTTCCCTTAAATATCCCCCAAATGAGCCTTCCTGCTTCGATTTCTCTAATCCATTCAAAAATCCATCTGTAGGGAGTCTTCTCAGTTAAGGACAAAAAGGAATCTGATTTAATTAAATTTTTACTCAACTCCCAGGAACTTCTTATATTACAATAAAGCAACTTGAAGCAAAAAAAAGTGAGGTGCAGGTCTACCTGGTAGGGACCCAGTAAAGGAACAAAGGAAGAGGAAGATGAGAGGATTTCAGAGGCTGAACTGGTCTCCTGGTTCTCCATAAATCACATCTGAGGGTGATTATTGGACCGGGTAGATCTATGGCTGTTCCTGCAGTCAGAAAGTCAGACCTCACGTTGCTTCAGGAACTGGCCACACCTGTGTTCTACCATGTTACCCAACTGGGAGCCAAGACTCCAGGCAGCACAGCTGCCTACTCAAACCCCTCCCTGACCCTAGCGTCAGGACCTCTGGGGATAGGCTCAGATTTTATTAGCACCCTTCAGAAAAGACTGATGCCACCGGGAGAGGGCGTGGTGAGCTGGAAAAGCCTCCTTCATTTGGCTCTGAATGGCTCAGTTAACATGTGCGGCCCTCGGTTTTGAGAAATATAAAATTAAACGTTGGATTGGATCAATGTTCATCACATGCCCTGTGAGAGGAAACTGTTTAATTGTCAGAGCATTACTCAGACGTCTAGAAAAATCCCTTCTTAGACAGCCGCCATGCATACAGCCTGTGAGAGAGTCCAGAAACTCAGCCACGAGTAGACAAGCTGCTTTCACTCTGCTTGCCCTGCAATGGTGAGACTCACAAGCCATGCGCATGCCCAGGAGATGGGTAATGCAGAGGCCAGTGTACCACGAGCTGATACTCTGTCGTTGGAATGCTCACTTGCCGTTTAATTCCTGGTGGCCCCGAACAAACGGCTAAGTGCTTTGGGGATTGTAAAGTTTCACTTGCTTTCTGGTATACGTGTTCATGTATGTGCATATGGAGGGGGAATGTCCATGCATGCATGTGCACACGCATGTAGTAGCCAGCAGTCAGCTTCGGGTGTGCTTTCTCAGGCATTGTTTCCCTCGATTTGTGAGACAGGATCTCCCAATGGCCTGGAACCTAACAAATAGGGTACACAGGCTGGAGGGGGCCCCAGGTATCTGCCTCTCTCCCCCTTCCCTCAGCTTGGATTATGAGGGCATGCTACCATGTCTAGCTCTTCTCACAGGGCTCTCAGGATAAAACCCAGGTCCTTGTGCCTATGTGGCCAGCAATTTACTATCTGAACCTCTCAAGAGACAGACATGACTGTTTATCACACTTTGTTGGTAGGTTCACACCCCAATTCCTTCATCATTAAGTCCCAAATTTGTTCGATTATCTTATTCTTCCATATGGGCATACTTATGACCGGATGGGTTCTGATCGGCCTAAGCCAACAGTAGTTGCTCAGCTCCTTCTGTCAATGACGGGTGAAGAGAAGGAAATAGAATGATATTCTGACCACTGAGTGGGATGTGTCCTTGGATGTTGGGGGAAAGGTCTCGTTGATTTTAAGAAGAGACCCAAAGCTGGGTGGTGGTGGTGCAGGCCTTTAATCCCAGCCCTAGGGGGGCAGAGGCAAGGGATCTCTGTGAGTTTGAGGCCAGCCTGGTCTACAGCGTGAGTTCCAGGACAGCCAGAGTGACAACAGAGAAACCCTGTCTAGAAAAAAGCAAACAGAAAACAAGAGACAAGGAAGAAATGGAATCATCTTCCCTGGTCCTATCTGAGAAAGGCACTGGCCAGCTGCTGTGGACTTGCCACCATCAAGAGACACACTTGAACACTGAGCCAGCTCGGCAGTCAGCAGAGTGAGGAGGCGGGAGAAACATGGATCTTTGTTAGCGTCACTGAGCCGTTTCCTGAACCTGAAGACAATCTGTATTAGCTACTGTTCCTCCTGCTGTGACAGGACACCTGGCCAAAACAAACAGAGCAAGTTAAGAAAAAGGGTCTATAGCCAGGCAGTGGCGGTGCACGCCTCTAATCCCAGCACTCAGGAAGCAGAGGCAGGTGGATCTCCAAGAGTTTGCGACCAGCCTGATCTACAGAGTGAGTTCCAGGACAACCAGAGTTGCAACAGGGAAACCGTGCCTCAAAAAAAAAACAAAAAAGAAGCGGGGAGGGGTTTATTTGGGATCACGGTTTAAGTGTGAGGGTATCATGGTGGGTGGAAGACAGTGTTATGGTGGAAGCATGAGGCAGCTTATTCACAGTGCAAAGAAGAGAGAAGGAGGGGGAGGGAGAGGAGAAGGAGGGGGAGGAGGAGAAGGAGGAGGGGGAGGAGGAGAAGGAGGAGGGGGAGGAGGAGGGAGAGGAGGAGAAGGAGGAGGGGAAGGAGAAGAAGGAGGAGGGGGAAGGAGGCCGAGATCCTGTTTTCCTTTTTATCCACTCCAGGACCCCGTGCAGGACAGAGCCAGTCACATTCCGGTCCCAGCCTCCCGCCTCAACTAAACTTCTTTGATAACTCCCTTCATCGTCTCCTAGTTAATGCCACATATACCCGAGTTATCAAGATTAACATCGCATGTTCTGACTCTGGAATTCCCACGTGAAATATGTGTGTTCTCTGCTAAAGGTGTCGTGCTATTTGCTCTCTGTAAAAATCTTCTTAAATAAACCCCAGGGACCACTGTAACAGGCTGCTGTTTGTGTGTGCAACATACTGATATATATATGCACATACATAGGTGCATAGCCATGCATACATTTGCACATAAATGCATATCTGTCTCATACTTATAGTGGAATACAGAACAATTATTTAGAGCAAAATGCTTAAAACATTGTGCTTACATGGAGAGAATATTAACAAGTGACCAGGAAATCCAGAGGGGTTTGCTGCCCTTGGATAAGCAGGCTCGGCTTATCTGTGAAGGGACGTGGAACCTGGTGGGGCTGAGCTTCTGGTCATTTTCCCTTACCCATGCTCAGTACCGTGCGTCACACATACTGTGTGCCTGCAGCAAACGATGATTGTCTCAGAGACATAAGAAGCACATTCACGGTGTGCTGCTGCATCTGGGAGGCAATTCCAAGCCCTCCCACTCCACCTTCCAGAACTCGCTTACTGGCTCGCCATGTCACGGGAGAAGGAACTGCAGGAAATGACTAGGGACTCACAAGCACACTGCTTCTCTTTCTCCTTAAGTGAAAGGGAGAGATGTTGGCTGAACAGAGTGTTCCGTTTTCTAAACAGAATGCTTCGTTTGGCCAGGCCAGATAAGACTTAGAGACGAACATTCAATTGCATCTAAAGGAAGAAAAATGAAAATCTAAGTAGTAAAACGGCATCGTGACTCAAAGGAACACGGCAGGACTTCTTTCTTCTATAAACTACTTAAAGTATTCTCTTTGATTTGATGGCAAATGTCTTCTAAACTGTTGGAAATGCCCTGGGGCTGTGTTTGCTTTAAGTGTTGGGAGACAGATGACTACTGGTAAGAATCAGGTTAATGTCGGTAGGGTGACTTATCACATACTCGACTCTAGTAACGACGCGGCCCACCTTTGATCCTGGAGTATGGATAATGCCTAACAGATCGTTTTTTAAAAAAAATATTATTTCTATTTGTGTTTGGGAGGGTTTACCGGTGAATGCAGGAAGAGAGCCTTGAATCCAGGTGGCTGTGTGCTGCGGGACATGGGTGCTGGGAATTGGCATCTGGTCCTCTGGAAAAGCAAGACGTAATCTTAGCCACTGAGCCATCTCTTCACTCCAAATACATTTTTTTTTTAAAAAAACTCACAACATCTTATTTGTTCTAACAAGAGCCTCCAAAGGTGGAGTCTGATATTCTGTGAACAGATTTGAGATGTAAATTACAGTAAACTACCAGGATCAATGGATTCATTTAGAATCCTCACCTTCTTACTAAAATATAATGCGGTAAGAATGGTTGATGTCTGGGGGGACCTGCCGAGATCCATGACCTCTGAACTCATTAGGCGGATGGAGTATTATACAGACCACGCTATCCGGGGGGCTGTTGATTCTGCTCCTGGCTTCCTAGCTTAGGATGTGCACAGCAGAAGGTCAGAGACGGCACCTGGACACTATGTTCTCTTTGCTGGTGAGATGATGAAGGTTGGTGATGGACTGATAGAGGTGGAGAGGACCGATGGAGAAGAAATACCCAACTGAGAAGGCTTCTGGAATATTTGTCCTTAATAGAATCACCCCCAAAAGGAAGGAAGGATAAAAGAAAGGATGGTGAGGAAGAAGGAAGTAGAATGAAGGAAGATGGGAAAAGAGGAGGAGGAAGAGAGAGGGGAAGGATGGAAGAGAGGTGGGGGAGAGCGATGGAGGGAGTCATAGGTTTTGAATCCAGTCCATGATATAATAATAGCCTATAGTTCTCTGGAAAGGAAGGAATGGAGGAAGGGAGATGAGAGAAGGGGAGGAAGGAAGAGGAGCAGGAAAAAGGAGAGAAGGAGAGAGCCATAGATTTTTGAATCCATTTCATGATACTGTTAGCCTGGTTCTGCATGGGTGATTATGGTTTACTCTCATGGAAGCTAAACCAATCTGGCTTCTTGGTTACCTGGGGCGCCTCCACCCTTGTGACTACCTTATTCTGTCATTATTGTTTGAGTACCACTTTCTATCTAGCTCACAAGTGAAGATCACAGAAGCACAGCTAATCCCCATCTTTTGACCTCCAATCCATCGCTCAGTGCTTGGCCCATAGGAGCACTTACCAAACATTTGTAAAATGAGTCAGCGAGCGAGTGAACAAAGAATCTCGCCCTGGGCCCAGACCTGCTTTCTGTAAAATGATAAATGATTGACAGGGAGGCCATTGGCAGTTCCTAAGACAGATCCGGATGAAGCCACTACGGAGAACCTTCTGTGGGGGCTGAAGGCTAGGGGCTCGCGTGGCTAGCCCTGCTGCCAGATGGAAACCACATGAGCAGCAATTTACATTGTGTGCTTCTAATGTGGAGAGAATCAAGCAGCCTGGCTCCCACCATCTCCTGAGCGGTTCTCCCCCAACACACTGGCTACTGTTTCTCCTAGTGAGTAGCAACACCCCCCAACACCCACTCCCACCCCACACATCAATAAACAGCTACAGAGTCAAATTAGTACTGTTTACTGTCAAATTAAGATGGAAAGTGATCTTTTCTACTCTTTGTTTATGGCGTCGGTACAGCCTGTCCCAAACCCCTAGACCCTCTCAATGCGAGCAGACGGCTTCTGACAGTGGGTGCTGTGCTAGATCAAACCGAACACAGATTTTGTTTGTCTTCTACAATAAACTATCTTTTCAGGTTCACGGGCTCAGAATCACAGCTATCATGTTTCGCCAGCTGTTTTTTATTCCTCTGTTAATTTTACAGTTCGGGCTTTGAGAAGGAGGGCTTTGTCTTTGTTCTGCTTCTACGGTGCTGGTTCTGTGCCAGGGGAGCAGAATATTTGCAAGAAGCTCGGGGAGCCAAGACAGAGGGCAGGGTGTGTTTGTGATTTGGATGCGTGGATAACAGTGTTCTCAAAACTCATCATGAAATAAACAGTGCTTACTGTCAAAGCCCGAACATTAGCTAAATAATAGTTTTTTTTTTAAAAAACCCTGCTCCTATTACCGAGTATTAATTCCCCTCCTAAGTACCTCAGCATTTGCATATTTCATCAACAGATATGGAGTATATTCCTCTAAGCTCTTTTCTTAGAATATTCATCAAGACAAGTTGGTCACATGTGACTTAGAAACCCTGTGTACCTGTATTGACATGATTTCCCTGGCTGTTCCCTGAGGGACATGGATTGTGTCCATTTGCTTGTACATAAGTAAGGAACATTATCCTACTGTTGACATTTTTCCTTATGTCGTTCATCAGCCTGTCATGCGAAAGAGTCTTGCAAATGCCCTCACTGAGGTCCAGATCTTCTCCTGGTGAACCTTCAGAGTCAAACTATCTTCTCAACAAAAGGGGAGATCCTATGTGGATGATGCTTGCTGGAGCACTGTGATCGCCAGAGTCTTTTTATTTTAAGTCATGTGTACGTGCGTATGTCTGTATGTGGGTATGTGTGCAAGAGTGCCAATACACCTGGAGGCCAGGAGAGGGCATCAGATCCCATGCAGCTGCCTGACACAAGTTCTGGGAAGCAGACTTAGGTCCTCTGCAAGAAAGCAGGTGTCAACAGCTGACCCATCTCTTTATCCCCTGAGAGGTGTTCTGTTTGTTTTCTTGTTTTTCATAATTACAAACAAGTCTTAAAATGGTTTGGTCAAGAACCTCGTCAATCTCATGGCTCTACAATTAAAACCTATTGCTTTTCCTTTTTTTGAAAGTAGGACCGATACAATCTATTTAGCAAATTTTCTGCAAAAAGTATTTTAACAAGTATCTTGTCACTTTATCTTTATGAATTTTTAAGGCAAGTGCCACACTCCCATTTTATAAACAACGAAACCAGCACTCCAAGAGATGAAGAACTCCCTGAGAGGTGAGCCCAGCTGTCTATCCCAACCTGGACTCTCACACCATTGCCCTACCCTACCCTTCTTGTGAGCTAAAGTCAAGCTTTGCTCCTAAGCCATCTCTGATGGGCCCACCTCACTTCTCAGATTGCCATTATTCTTTGGCGTGGCTTGAATGTCTGGCCCTCACAGTTGTATGTTGAGAATTAAATCCCCAGAATCACATGGTCAAGGCACTTGGGGATAGGATCTTTGGGATGGCACGTCAGTGGACTCATGGATTATTGAGTTGTTGGGGGAGCAGCTGTGATATAAAATCCAGCTCTTGCTGGCATGCGTTATCTCACGTGAGATGCTCTGCACTGCATTCAGACTTGGTGAAAAGTCTCTACTATCAAGAAGTCTATCACCAGACACATCCCTTAACCTTGGACTTTGTAACCTCTAGAATGATAGGAAATACATTTTCTTTAGGATTTTGCAGTCTTTCATAACAACTACAGAATAGTCCAAGACACCTTCCTCCTGGTGTTCCAACCAATCTGGAGTGCTCATGTTCCACCCTGCTCCGATTCATGGTGCAGGTTTCAATGACAATCTTGTCAACCCTCAACCTCTGCCGTATTGCCAGGTTCTAGTTAAACAATTACCACTTTCACAAGTTCCTTTCACAAGAATGAACACACACACACACACACACACACACACACACACACACACACACACCTATTGCTCCGTGTGGACAGTGATTAGAAAGCACACGTTGCTGGGAGTGTTGTGGGTCAGTAAGTTCAGAAATACAGATGAGGAGAATATTTAGAGTGCTCCAGAGGTTAAACAGCCCATATAGACTCTTCCAGACACCAGGAAGAGCAGGAATGGAGCTTCAAGATCTTGCATTGGCAGGGCTGCAGGCTCTTCACGTTCCTGAATGGAGTAAATATCAGTAAATATTGCCAGTCATTTCTAGCCAGATGCAAGTAGAGAGCTGCATCCAGAAACACTCTATTAGTAAAGTTTATGCAGGTGGGTTCTCAGTCCCTAAGTGGATAGGGTTTCCCACCCCATGTCTTTTTCATTCACTCATTCCTTTTGTAAGGAAATACTCACCACCTACCTTTGCAAAACACGAAGGGAGAAAAAGATGGATAAGAAATCAGCCTAAGACCAAGAGTGAGAGAAGACCTCAAATATCACCCATCAAGACAGCAGTCCTCACGGGTCTTAAGCGTTCAAAAACAATTCTTGAACTCAGAAGGATGAAATATTTTCCCTTTGGTTCTAGAACAAGATGGAAATTGAGGTGCCCCAAGGATTTTAGAGTAAAGGTATTTGGGGGCAAATGTTTAAAGGCAGAAGTCACCAGAGGACCTCAGATAACAACAGGTGGGTACAGGGCTGTGCACACACACCACAATACATGTGTGGAGGACAGGGGACTATTTACAGGGCTTGGTTCTGTTATCAACCATGCAGGGTCTAAGGATCAAACTCAAGTTATCAGGTTCAGTTTTAGAGTTCAGTGCCCTTACCCACTGAGCAATCTTGCTGGTCCATTTTCTGTTCTTTTTTAGAATAATATACAGTCACACACCACTTAAAGATGGGAATATATTCTAAGAAATTCACATTAGAGTGACTTCTATAAACTAACATGGCAATGGCATTAACAGGTGTTGATTATACACTAAAATGACATCATGTGGTATGTGACTATGTCTGTGCCAGCTCTAGTTATTCAACTGCAATGGCTAAGTTAGACACTTCAATTTCAACCAATTGAAGGTAACTTCAAGGTGAAGGCTTCCACCTGATAGCAATTAAAATCAGGCAGCAGCACTAAAAGGTATTGGACATGTATCCTCTCCTAAGTATTTAATGTACTTATTTGCTCCTTTAAATATGCTTGGCTTGAAGAGAAAAGAGATCGACCTTCCATACAACAACAATATTGTGATTATCATAATCTTCATCATCACCATAGTCATCATCATCATCATCATGGTCACCATCACCATAGTCACCATCATCATCATAGTCACCATCATCATCATGGTCATCATCATCATCATCATAGTCACCATCATCATGGTCATCATCATAATGGTCACCATCATCATCATGGTCATCATCATCATAGTCACCATCATCATCATAGTCACCATCATCATCATAGTCACCATCATCATCATAGTCACCATCATCATCATGGTCACCATCATCATCATCATAGTCACCATCATCATGGTCATCATCATAATGGTCACCATCATCATCATGGTCATCATCATCATAGTCACCATCATCATCATAGTCACCATCATCATCATCATCATGGTCACCATCACCATAGTCATCATCATCATCATCATGGTCACCATCACCATAGTCATCATCATCATCATCATGGTCACCATCACCATAGTCATCATCATCATCATCATGGTCACCATCACCATAGTCATCATCATCATCATCATGGTCACCATCACCATAGTCATCATCATCATCATCATGGTCACCATCACCATAGTCATCATCATCATCATCATGGTCACCATCACTATAGTCACCATCATCATCATCATGGTCACCATCACTATAGTCACCATCATCATCATGGTCATCATCATCATCATCATAGTCACCATCATCATGGTCACCATCATCATCACCATGGTCACCATCATCACCATAGTCATCATCATCATCATGGTCACCATCATCATCATGGTCACCATCATCATCATGGTCACCATCATCATCATGGTCACCATCATCATCATGGTCATCATCATCATGGTCACCATCATCATCATGGTCACCATCATCATCATCATTATCATCATCTATTGTGATAATGAGGACAGAACCCAGGTTCTGGTGCCTGCTAAGCAACTGCTCTACTGCTGAAGTACATTGTAAGCTCTCAACACATTTTGGGTGTAGATATTTTTTGCTGTATCCATAGTCCAGGCCCAGAATAAGATTCTAATTTATCTGCAGAAACGAGCTGAGGACTCAAACTGCACCTATGGTAACCTGGTTTGGCTTTACTGTGAGAACTGACCAACCCAGAGACCTAGACTTCTTTCATTCTTCCAACATTTATGAATTTCTATTACTGCCCAGAACTTTGGTGTACAAGACAAACATGTTCCTGCTTCTATAGACAGATTTTGTTTGAAATGCCAGAAAGTAGACATATTTTTACCCAGTTCAGAACAACAAGGAAACCGGGGCATGAGATTCGGCTCAGATATTAATTATTCTGGGACTTTGGTCAAGCCCTTAGACTTTCCTGAGCCTTGAGGTTCATAGGACAGAATCTCCCTGCAGCATCTTAGCCCTCCACCAGAAGCATGATGTCCAGAGTTTCCCAGAATGCAGTGTGCTACAGGTGGATATTTTTCCACATCCCTACCTCAGCCTTTCTGCTTTGTAGGCCTGAAAGAGTCTGGCTTCAGTTGATCACACCTGCTGGCCCTTCTCACTGATGCTAATTGGAGCCAATCTCAGACCTAATGGGTTAGGCCACCTGTGCTAGGTCACCCTGAATCCGAACCCACAATTTAACTTGACACTGTTTACTTGACCTACCTAGTGAATCGCTCCCTCTATATAAATGACTTTTAGAGAACTGAGCTCAGTGGGTCCAGCAGTTGCCACACAAGGGTGAGGACCTGTGTTTGCACCCTCAAATCGTCATATAAAATCTGGGAATGGTGGTCTGCACTAGAAATCTGAGGGTTGACAAGGGAGCTCTGGGTCTAACCCCGAGTCTAATCAGCTGGTCTATATACGTGACAAGTTCAAGGCCAGGGACAGACTTTGTCTCACAAACAACAACAACACCAATAGTAACTCATTTTGGAGTTTGTGGTAGGATTGAATAAAGTGTAAATGCCCCTCTCTCCTCCAGTTTCTCTCCGTGTGTGTGTGTGTGTGTGTGTGTGTGCGTGTGTCTCTGTTTCTATTCTTTCTTTCACAACTCCCTTCTCAAGTACAGGAAATCTGACCCCAAAAGGCATCTTGAGAAAAGACACACACATGGGGAAAACTCTATGGGTTTGAGTTGATTTGGTTCCCAGGAAAAACTCAAAGGGCATAAGCCAGTGAGAGCTCAGAGACAGCCACTAACCCTGCTCACACACCACCCTGCCTGTGGTGACTCAGTGGAAGCTGGAGCTGGTTTTCCATCCTCTCCCCACCACTAAGGGCTTCCAATGCCAGGCAGCTGCGGTGCCCCCCCTGGCCTAGACCCTCCTTAATGAGTCTTCCAGCACTCACATTCCAGGATGCTAATGAGCACAGGAAAGGAACTGAAAACCCACTCCTGTAAAAAGGAAGAAAGAAAGACAGAGAGACAGAGAGAGAATACTTTTGACAAGTTTGACAAGTTTTGCTCTTTATTTCACAATTACTGGAACTATTTAGAACATAGGCACGTTGAGGTCTAATTACAGAATATTCTAATTTTATTTAATTTTTTTGTTGTTGGTGCTGTTTGAACCCAACTTGTTTTGGTCATTTCCTTAGATGAAAACTTTTAGCACTCGATGCTTTGCCTTTCTCTCCCTTTCTTTCTTTCTTTCTTTCTTTCTTTCTTTCTTTCTTTCTTTCTTTCTTTCGAGTGCCTTTTTCAAAGAAAGATTTTGATGCAGTCCTTCTGCCTCAGTATGGACTTCCCTGAAATTTATAGGAAAATAAAACATCGAGTCACTTTGAATTTAGGTCAAACCAAATTTTAATATCCAAAGAATTTAATCAGAAGGCTGGAGTCTGCATACTGCTTTAAGATACCAGATTTTGGCATGTGTTCTATTCTGTTATGAAGGCCTCTAACCATCTCAGGACTAATGCAGTACATATTAACATTTAAGACTCAGGAAATCTCATTTGGGTTCCCATTTAACTCTACCAATCCTGGCATTTGGTAGATAAAAAAAAACAAAAAATAAAACCCTGTACTTCATATCAGATTGATTGCCCTAGTTCAGGGTGATTTGAGAGTTATCAAGTTGCTCAACACATCCCAAAATCAAATAGAAAAAGATCTCACTAATTCTACCTTCTCTGATTTATAATGTATTCATCTTGCAAATCTGAGCAACTGGTAGTATATACTACATTTAAATAATGTTTTATGCTCTTAAGAAGATATTGCTGGTACTGGAGAGATGACCAGTGGTTATGAGCACTGGCTGTACTCCCAGAGGATTTGAATTTGCTTCCTACCATCCACTTAGACAGCTCATCACCATTTGAAACTCCAGCTCTGAGGGACCCAATGCCTCACCTCCTTCCCGGAACACCTCCAAGGTTCCCTGAACACACTTGGCATACACTTGCATGCACATAGATACATACACATGAATAAAAAATTTAAGCCCTCTAAAAAAGAAGACATTATTTGTGGGCTAAGGAAATGGCTCAGTGACACACGTACAAAGACCTCATTTCAAATCCTCAGTAGCCAGGTAAAATGCCAGGCGTGGCTGAGGGGACCTGTCACCCTAACATCATAGTGGGTAGAGACAGGCGGACCCTGGAAGCTTGTGAGCCATCCAGTCTAGCAGATACGATAGGTTCTGGTTTAGCAAAAGACTCAGGGCCAAGGCAATAAGGCATAGAGTAGCAGTGGAAGACACTCCACATCCTCCTCTGGCCTCTGCGTGTGCATACACTAGCTCACACAGACATACACGTGCATGCATCATATGCCACATGCACATGCATACACACAATAAAAAGAATATATTGTTTCATACGCATTAAAAATGTTTGTGTGGGGGCTGGAGAGAAAATGCATAAGGGTGCTTGCTGGTCATCTTCAGGACCTGAGTTCAGTTCTGAGCATCCATGGGGCATCTGACAACCACCTGTTCCTCCAGCTCCAAGAGGGATCTGATGCTCTCTCCTGACCTTCTCAGGTACACACGTGCATACACACACCTGAGAATGCATGGGTGCA